>OX596031.1:53766471-54311309 GCA_951394125.1 Epistrophe eligans
GAAACACATTTCTTACTTCTATAGGTAGATTTAATGAGTTCAGTTTATTTACTGCCCCGGCGCACAGTGGGCATAAATCGTCGTTTAAGTGGTCAAAAATATTTTTTTCTTGTTTTCAAATCACATAAATTTTATTTTAATTAAGTAAGTAAAATATATGACGTTTTTTTTATCTAAATATGCTGAGGTTAAAAGAAAAATAAATTCAAACTTATAAAAACTTATAAATCGAAGTGTAAAGCATTTTTTGGTATAATTTTTTATTCCCGATTTTCCTAAAAATCCTTTCGGAAAGTAATTCAATTCATTATAGCTAGTTATTCCACATATTTGTCTTTTATAATACGCCAAAAAAACAAAAAGAAACGTTAAGTAGATTAGTACCGTTTGATTTTGAGAAACCCATCTCAATTATACCCAATTTATCAAGTTTATAAAGGCGATACAAAAATTCACAACTTTTCACAACTTTAATTTATTTACGAATTAAAAAAAGAATATGTGCTCTATCGAAACTCGAAAAATTCATATTCGCATGTATCCGCATTTACGGGTTAGAGCGAAAAAACATTTTACATGGCGACTTTTCTGTATGCAAGATTTTACCTTGAGTATACCATGTTGTTTTTATTTATAGCAGTTAGCAAATTTTGTTGCACATATTTTGCCCAAAAAAAAAAACCGTATGCTCTCTTCATGTTATTTTCATTAATTGTTCCGTTACATTTAAAAATTGCATAATGGAAATGTCAAAATAACTGTTTTTATTTCCATATTAGTTTGTTTTTATTTACTTTTTAAATTAGACCAAAAACAATTTTTATAGTTTTCAATTTTCTGAAAAACTGAAAGACCTTAAAATTTAGATTTTAAACACTCGATTTAAAATTAAAATCAGCATTAAATATAATAACTAGTACTCAAAAACAATTAATTTTGTAATTTTTTAATTTTTTTAATTCAAAAACGATGTTTTGAAAAATTGTTTTTTGACATAATTTTATTTTTTTTATAAAATAAAGCTATAACTAATTAAATATTCTATTTTTTTCCGTTTGGAAATTATTTTGTATCCATTTTAAGTTTTTAAGTAAATGTTTTGAAAAATTTGTCCTCCCACATCAACAGGGAGAAAAACAACAAAATAACTTTTTTTTAGATCATCAGAATGATTTTACAAAATTTGTTGGTCATTAACTTCGAAAGAACTTGTAGGTATATTCTTTATTTAAAAAAACATTATCAGACATTTTTTGTTATGTATTTTAAAAATAAAAAAACACATATTTGAAAAATTAAACGTTGTTTATTAATAGGTAATTAAATAAAGTTACAAATAAAAAAAAAATTATAAAAAAATCTCAACTGGTTCAAAAGTTATGGATTTTTGACCACTAAATTAACGATATCTGCCCACTGTGCGGCGGTGGCCTTTCCCGTCTATTTACACATTATTAATAGACTGGCTTTTCTATTTAATTTTTTATTGTTAGAATGGCTAATAACAATCATTTTGTGACTTAAATCAACAGACCTTTTCCTATGTCATGTAGATCTGTAATAACTATCTAACGAAAAGATAAAAGCTAATGAAATAAATTATTGCAAATAAGAGTTTAATTTGTGGACAATTTCAAACTCACTTTCACAAGCGGTGTGGTGAGTTGAGCCACTGAGTTCCGCCGAAAATGATGTTATAAAATATGTCTTTAACAAACTACGTGGTTATATTTCGCTTTAGGTTTTCGAAAAGTTGACTTTTTTAATTGTCAATAACGTTTTTGAAAATGGCTTAATTTAGGGAAATTTTACAACGTTTGGCGTGGAAGATAATATCAATCAAAAAAGTTCATACACAAAAAACTTATTGATTCTTTAAATATAGAAAAAGGGACTCTTGAACACCCTGTATATTTTTTGCCAAAATCAGCATGGATCGTTATATGACACCACCCGAAATTCAATGTGACTTACATTTTAATAAATAATTTATTTTCTTTTTCTTTTATAAATGCATGACTCTCTATAATTATGATATTCGTATTATTCTTGTGACCATTGTTTCTGTATTTTTCGTGCTTCAAACTTAAGTTTCCGTATCTGTTATCTGTTCAGTTCCAGTTCAATGTACCATACAAATACAACGTACCCCACACTACCTTTACCTATTTCAATGAAATTACCTGCTGTCTACAAAGTACCTACAATCTTGCTGCTATAACAAAAAAAAAAACATGTATTAAAATCATGAACTAGCAGAACCACCACAATACCTCAATGTACTTGAACTTGTCTGTTTAGTTCAGCAGCTCGTTCGCTATTTTCTGTAAACTAACGCTTGAGGATACATACTCTCGACTCGACTTTATTTATACTAAGGGGATCTCCGAGCTGTCAATTATTAGATGGTAAAGGTGGTTGACAAACAATAAAACCAGAATGCCACTGCTACAGTTTCAGCATCTCTAACAAAAAACAACAAAAACAAAAAAAAAAATCTTTTGTTGGATGAAAAATCTAAAAACCATTCCGACAATCACCACCATCAACGCCAACACCATGCCAAGCTATTTATAGTTCTGCAGTTCGTTTAACTTGAACTACAAAAAAAAAAAAAAAAAATAAGCTCACTTATTCGCTAAGTGGATGAAGATTCGTTGTTTTTGTTGTTGTTGTTTGTTGCTAGGGGAGCGGGAAGTGTGCTCGGCTTGGCACAATATTATACTCGTGTATAGAAAAACTTAAATGAAACAAATCTGCATTGACGTTCCCAATCCCAACTATACTGAGAATGAGAACTGAGTGAGTGACTGCCATTGTCCAATATGTGAATTTGTTTCAATTAAAGTTTTTGTTGAAAAGAAAACTCATTCATCATGAAAGAAACTACTTAGCTTTGTTCGAGCTATATCAATAGGCATTGAGTGGTTTTATTTTATTTTTTTTTTGTTCTTGTTGTTGGTTTCTTTGTATACCTATCTACTTCTATAGAACTATTATAAGCCATGTTTTTTTTGTTTTTTTGTCATCAAAAGAATTGTTGTATAATGGCAGCGCAGATAGCGCACCAGAATTGAGTACTTTATACATTATTATTATTTTGTTAAGCTTTTGTTGTATAGATGTGGAATTGCGAAACGTGCGTGCTTAACTGTCACAATTCTATTTTGTAGAAAATTAGGTTGCCGCCAAGAGAGTGTGAAGTGAATGGTTTATGAGTAGGTATACAGAGTAGGTGCTCTTTATATTCTTTAACATACTTGCTTGGATTTGATTCGCATTTAATTGTGTTTGAGGGCTAATTTAATAATATAATGAAAGGTGTATGTATATAAATTGCGGACATTTATTGAAAGTTATGCATTCGAATAGAAAACTTGAGATTTTTATCAAACTAAGCCGAAAAAATTCCGCCTGTGTGGTTGTCTCAGTTCGGTTACAGACTAAACTTATCTAGGTCGATTTTCCCTAAATTCTGCGTTTTTTTCTTTCATTTTATTTTGTTTACAAAAAAAAGGATGTACTAGATACTTAGTAGTATCAGATTGAAAAATTATAAAAAAAAAAATTCGTCCAGCCATTAACGAAACTTATGTAGGTAGGTACGTACCTACGCCAATAACCCAAAAATAAGGCAATTTCCAAAAAAAAAAGTCCAAAACCGTAGATATTTCCATTATGTGCATTTTTTGAAGAACATAAGAAGCACCGAACGTAAGATGAAAGTGAGTCCATAGGTCAGCGGTAAAAAATGTATTCAAAATCATTACAGCTCTTTCAAAAACGAACGAACGGACGCAAGAACGCATGACTCAAGAACGTTTAGGCTCTAGCTCGAAATGTAATGGACGCATGAACGCATGGACGCATGGACGCAAAAATGCACTGACGCAAGAACGCATGGCTCAAGAACATTTAGGCTCTAGCTCGAAATGTACTGAACGCAAAAATGCACTGACGAGAGAACTCAAGAACACATGGCTCAAGAACGTTTAGGCTCTAGCTCGAAATTACTGAACGCACGGACGCAAAAATGCACTAACGCAAGAACGCAATGGCAAAGCAAGTATGAACGTTTTGACCTAAGAACTTACAGACGCCAGAACACAAAAAATAATAAACGAACGCAATAACGTAAAAACAAACGAACGCAAGAATATAAAGACGTCATAACGCGTGGAAAAAATGACGCAAGAACGTAATGCCCCAAGAACGCTTGGATGCCAGAATGCACAGATCCATACACCGACAAAATTTATAGCAAAAATCACTTTTTTTTAATTTTTCCGTCATCGCAAAACTCAGTTTCATTAAAACTTTTTTTTTTTGCACGAAAAAAATACTCGCCCTATGAAAAAATTAAATTTAAAATGTGTGTTGAAATAAGTCCTCTGCACCCTACCCCTTTATTGAAATTCTTAAGTTCGTTCGTTTGGGAAGTTTGTTTTTTTAAGACCAAATTTTAAAATTTTTCAGGGTGTCAAGCTTCACCTCTTATTTATGAGGGGCCTATATACATATTTCTATTTAAAACTTCTCTCTAAATAGTTAAATGTTATGCGTTCCTTTACTTTGAAACTCTGGATTTTCTGTCCAAGACTATAAATTTTTTTTTATTTGGACTTTGACAGTCTTTTGTAGCTTTTGGGTAGATAATCACAGAGTTTCAAAGTAAAGGATACCCACCTGTTAATTAATATGATGTCATATTTATGTTTTTCTTCTTTTTTTTTTTTGCAGCTCATGAAAATGTCAGACTTTTTATAACACCAGGTGGCCAGCGGGATATTGAAGATGCCATCCATCACAAAGTACCAATTCTCGGAATATCATTCTCTAGCAATTTGGAACATTATCTTCTACAAATTGTCAAACACGATGCTGGTCTAGTGTCAAATTTTGATATGGAATCCTCAGCTGAATTGTTGGCAAAAATCGAAGCATTTGCAATTACACAGAGGTAAGTCAGGTCTTAATGAATTTATTTATGCAAATTAATAATTAAAATGAATAATAAGACAGAAAGGTTTGACGTAAGAATAGCTTTTTAAATTATTGTATTTGAGTGATTGTCATGTTATTTCAATTCTAATTGTGGTATAACAATATTCTGAATGAGAACAGAAGCGTCGTCGTCGATCGTCGGAAATGTTACGAGTACAATACCAATTTGTATTTTTTTTCTCTGCGATGAATGTGTTTCTAATGAATTGACATTGATTGTTTTGCGGCAATTGCAATTTAATTTGCAAATCAATTGCAATGCAAATCAATAAACTTTACTTTAACAAACTGAAGAACTTCTTATAAACATATGTAATGTTTATAAACTAAGATTAACGTTTATTTTATTTATAGATTTTCTCTTTTGATTTTCAAATTTAAATAAAAATAAAAGTGATAGGAATTTCCTTGTTTGAATGTGCCAAACAATTTGTTTTTCTTCATTTTTGTTTACAAATTGCAATGTGATCAAATATTTAAATACCTATGTATGTATCTACAAGTCTAAGGGCCCAAGTTCAAGATCATTTACAATGACAGTGGCTCTATCAAATATTGACTTACTGATATCAGTGGTTATTTTTTGATATAATGTTTGTTTCAGGTGATTGTTTTTTCAGTGTTAATGCAATTGAGATAACACTTAAAAAAAAAAAAAAAAAAAAAAAAACAAATATTGCAAAAATGATGTAAAATGTGTGAACATATCGATGAAATAAATAGATATAGGTAATTTATTAACTCAATTTTGTTATATTGTGAATTGGCATATTCGTGACTTTTGGTCAGTTCTGTTCAGAATTCAGCTATCGAAGAGCTGTATCTCTGTGAAAAATTATCCCATTAATTTAAAGGGTGGGCAAATACAAGTTTCTTTTTAAAAATGCAATAAAATTAATTTTTTTGTCCATGTATTATGGCTTTATTAGTAAGAGCATATGTTGGCATAACATCGGTCCTTCAAGGTTCCCCGCAAAAAAAAAAGTCCAAAGGGGTCAAATCGCAGCTCCGAGGCGGCCAATTGACATCGCCAAGACGGGTGATAACACAATTTGGGAATTTGGTGTTCAAAAGATCGATTGTGGCATGGGCTGTGTGGCATGTGGCGCGCCATCCTTCAATTTCAGTAAAAACAAAAGTCGGTTAACATGGCTCCGTAACACCCACCATTGACCGAAACTTTTTCCCAGCATCATTTTCAAAGAAATATGGTCCAATGATGCCACCACTCCACAATACGCGTTCTCGTCTGTGCGCACCGTACGACAACGGGGATCATGAGTGTTGTCCACTAGCATACCAGTCTCACGAACTTTTTGCACAAACTTGCGTACAGCAGGCGCGGTGGGTGCTTCATTTCGGCCAAAACGCACCTGTTTGGGCTACACAGCACTCACTTTGGAAATAAGTTTTCAATAATTGCCAACGTTCTTTAAGCGTAAAGCGACCCATTTCATTCCGCGGAGGTATGATACTGACTTTTTATAAAGATTTCGAGCGGGAAACAGCTGTCAGTGTCAAAACAAATAATTTTTTTTTATACTTTACCGTTAGTTTAAAAAATTGTATGGTCTTTTTTTTAGCTGTGTGAAGCCAGAACCCCGACTCGATCGAATCGAATGAGTCTCAAAACAGCCCTTTAATTGTCTGCCATCATTTGAAAAATCTTAAAACTAGCAACTTGTAGCTTTAGAATGCTTTTTATGGCATAATGAACGGACGATTTTTTACAGCTATTCAACTCTTCAAAAAAACACTCACAAAATTGTAATAAAAATTGTCTTATTTAAATTTTTTGCGAAATTATGATTTTGCAAAACGAAAACAGAGCCATATAAAAATTGCCAAACAACTTAGCGAAACGATTAAAATTGAAAGACGACAAATTGGGAAATGAAAAACAGTACAAAAAAAAGAAACTAAAGGTTCTTCCAATATAGGGACTTCCAAACTTTGACAGTTGATAACGGCCATATTGTTAAAGCTTCATCTGTCAAATTGGCTGTCATTTATTCAGATTGTTTTTCCAAATTACCATGTACAGATATTGCGTTCAGGAATACCTACAAATGATAAAATTATTTTATCACTATATGGGTGTTCTGTTCGGGCAACGTTTCATTTTCAGCGATGATATCCCACACACACTTTGTTTTATTTAAAGATAGACAGGGCCTAATGAAAGACACTGTATATACATTAGGGTGACCATTTTACAAATTTGAAGAAAATGTTTGCCACTGCAGTTTTCTTTGGTTTACGATAGTTGATTAAGCCTTCATTTAGCATTTTTCAAATTTCTATTAATTTGCATATTGACTGAGAATATGAGATTTCACGATATGCATACTCTTACCTGCTTCGCAGTCTTATTAACGGCTCTAATTACTTGAACATTTTTAAACGCTTCTCCAAATCTATTGACTGAATATTATGTATGCCAGTATATCTGTAGATGTTCTTATATAAGTAATATCAAAATAAATAAAATTCTTCCTCAATTTTTGCTCAGGTATTTTTTGAAATGAAAATAAAGATCCAGCTGCTTATATTGATTATTACTCTATAAAGAATAAATATAAAACAAATAAAAGCATAATATTTGCTTTCCGAACAAAAAGAAAAAAATAATATTAACAGGTGGTCTAAGTTTCTGCTTAATCAGCTGATGAATTTTAAATATTTAGGTTGTAGATATGTATATAATTTTAATACCTATTATAGAGAAGAAAAAAACATTCATACATTATGTAAGAAGCAGGTACATAGGCATTCTGTCACGTAGGTATTGCATAATGCAAATTATTAAAAACTTTATTACTTTATAGTTAAATTGTCAATAACGCTTACTTAAAGATTTTCTGTTGAGGTTCTGTTTTGATTATTTTTCTTTAGTGATAACATTTTATAATAATAAAATTTTGGCAACCCTAACTTGCGATACATATCTGATTGGCAACTCTGGTACGCCATTAAGTCTTTGGTTTCGTTGCAATTTAATGCAATTTATTCTCAAATTCGCTTAGTTATGTTTATTATAAAAATAAGCTTAATTCCTGCGAGTAAATTAAATACATATGTAGGTACTAACCCACAATTAATATAGAGAAGAGGTTTTAAAAGTAGCGAATTTGTGTAGGAGCTAAATTCGATAACATCAATTCAATACCAATGACTTATTTAGTTCATATGAATAAGTTAAATAAGCAGACAATACCCTATTTTAGATTTTTTCAAACCAGCTTCCTCTTCCGGTACCTACATCAAAAGCTAACTAATCTTTGTTCTCATTTTATTTTAGATACCAACAACATATAAACAAACTCCACACAATCCTCACCGATGAACCAATGCGACCTGTAGAACGTGCCGTCTGGTGGATTGAGTATGTTCTCAGAAATGGAGGAACACAACATTTACGTCATTCATGGGTGAAGCTTTCATGGGTGCAGTATTTGCTTTTGGATGTTGCCTTAACTATTTCTATAACAACTTTGGCTTTTGTCTTTGCTGTCATTTGGACATGTATAC
Organism: Epistrophe eligans; assembly: GCA_951394125.1. Classification (NCBI taxonomy): domain Eukaryota; kingdom Metazoa; phylum Arthropoda; class Insecta; order Diptera; family Syrphidae; genus Epistrophe; species Epistrophe eligans. The sequence continues at coordinate 53,775,007 of OX596031.1, forward strand.
GAATTCGCCGTTATTCGAAAAGCTTGCCATTTGAAAAGGTGACACGCCGAACTAAAGCGAAAATGATGTAAGAAGAAAATAACCACAACAACAAGACAAAGTACCAGAAAGGAAGTAGACGAGACGCCATGTTGTAAATATAATATATTTAAATAGGTCGTTAAAATTAATTGTAACTAATGAATATTTTAAATATGTATGTAATTTTAATTTAATTTGTACCTAAAAAAAAGATATAGGATGTTATTCTTTGTTATAGATTTAAAATAATAAGAGTGATAACAGAACTGATAATTGTTTGTACATAAATATAAAGATTTATTTTAGAAATATTCTTTTTTCTTCCCATTGTTATTGATTTAGTTAAAATAATAACATTTCTATGATTAGATATTAAAAAATATAAGTAATTTTGTTACATTCTTAATGTGATAATAAATGCCATGATTTTAGTTTTTTTTTTCTAGTTTTAAGTGATATAACAGTGACGTACCAAATACAATTTTGACTTTAAGTTTAATGTTTTACTTAGATTTTTAAGAAAAGTTTATGAAAAATTAATAAAATAATGTATTTTTGAAATGTATGTATGTGTTTTTTTAAGTTAAAAAACGGAATTAAAGTTTTAAATAGGATGGATTAAAATGCCACGCACCCAAAGATCATGACTATTTTTAGCCTACTTAATATTGCGGTCAAGTTCCTGACTGGCTACACATTTTTTGGCCACGCCTTTTTCGGATCCGCCTTTTTGGGCACGCCCCTTTTTGCACACGTCTCTTTTTGCACACGGCTCTTTTTGCACGCGTCTCTTATCAGTCACGATCTTATTTGCAACGCCTTTTTTGACCATGCCCCTTTTTTGACCATGCCCCTTTTTTGACCACGCCCCTTTTTTCACCACGCCCCTTTTTCACCACGCCCCTTTTTGACCACGCCCCTTTTTTGATCACGCTCCTTTTTTGACCAAGCTTTTTTTGACCACACCATTTGTTACCACACCCCTTTTTTCACCACGCCCCTTTTTGACCACGCCCCTTTTTGGACACACCTTTTTTTACGACGCCCTTTTTGGCCACGCTTTCTTTTTGGCATCGCCCTTTTTTGGCCACGCCCCCTTTTATGACAACGCCCACTTTTGGACACCCCCGTTTTGTACTATGCCCCTTTCAAGCCATCCCCTTTTTTTAACACGCTTTTTTTCATTTTCGCGCTTTTTTTATAATTTTTGCATACCACAAATTTGAACGACCAAAACACTGGATTTCCGTTAAATTTTGAATTTTCAAATATTTAAAACGCTTTTTTCACGCTTGTGGTTATCGTACTAAAATTTTTTGGATACCAAAATGACCGCTGATTGGTCAAGATTATATTGACACATAAATTTTGAAAATCGGTTGGAAAATAGCAAGGAAATTGACAATTTTGTAAAAATTATGCTTTTTTTCATATCAAAGCCCATAAGTCAATAAAATTGTATGCACCGCCATAAATTTTTTATAACGGAAAATTCGTGAGCAATGTATCTATCTATAGACACCTCAATCATAAAGATCGGATCAGTATTTTCCGAGTTATAGCCAATTTTCCACAGCCAAATCGAAAATTTTCCATTTTTTCATACATTTACCTTCAACTTAGAAATTTTTTAGAGTTATAAATTTTTACAAGGTAAATGCATGAAAAAATGGAAAAATTTCGATTTGGCTGTGGAAAATCGGCTATAACTCAGAAAATACTGATCCGATCTTTATGATTGAGGTGTCTATGGATAGATACATTGCTCACGCATTTTCCGTTATAAAAAATTTATGGGGGTGCATACAATTTTATTGACTTATGGGCTCTGATAGGAAAAAAAGCATAATTTTTACAAAACTGGCAATTTTCTTTCCATTTTTCAACCGATTTTCAAAATTTTTATACCGTTATATTCTTGGCCAATAAACGGTCATTTTGACATATAAAAAATTTTCCTACCCCCACCACAAGCTTGAAAAAAGCGTTTTAAACATTTAAAAATTGAAAATTTAACGGAAATCCAGTGTTTTGGTCGTTCAAATTCGTGGTATGCAAAAATTATGAAAAAATCGCTAAAATGAAAAAGAGCGTGTCCAACTAATGGTGGTGTGGTTAAAAAGGGGCATCGCAAAAAATGGGGGCGGGCAAAAAGGGCGTGGCGGTAAAAGGGGGCGTGGTCAAAAAAGGGGGTGTGGCCAAAAAGCGCGCATAAAAAAGACGTTAAAAAGAGGCGTAGCCTTAAAAGGAGGCGTGGTCAAAAAGGGGCGTGGCAAACAAGAGGTTATTTAAAAGAGGTGTGGCAAGAGAAATGTAATATCAAAGGGGGCGTGACCAAAAAATGTGCTTACTCAAAAAGGGGGTGTTACCAAAAGAAGGGCGTGGCCTAATAGGAGGTGGCTAAAAAAGGATGGTATCTGGTTCTCCAAATGTCAAGCTTCGCAACAGGATGTGGTTTACGGTTCTGGTTTACGATTGATAAGACTTATGTTGTTCTTTTTTTTTTCAAATTATTTATTTTTACAAAAACTATAACTACTATTGTTAAAGGCAACATTAAATTTATTTATTTTTATTAATAAATTGCAATTACAAAAACTTTAAAAGAAAGGAATTGTGTGAATTTCTTTTTTTGTTTTCTTCTAATTTTGCATCTTTGGGCAAGAAAATTACATAACATGTTTGTTTTAAATTAATAATTATATAATATTTTTAATTATTTTACATATTTCAATTTCTTATTGATTTAAATTCCTGTTTAAACTAAAATTAAGTATATTTTGTTTAACTAAATAAATATTTTACATTAAAATTCAATTTTAATTGTATTTATTGCATATTTTGTTTAAGGGTATAATTTCGATTAATTTAAAGTATTTAAATATATAACAACAGATTACATTACTTTCTTAATATTTAAACTTTAGATAAATATAAAAATTTATTTACAAAACAATCAGAAAACTATTGGTGTATATGCTATAAGATTATTTAAATTACAACAAATGAGTTATGAGACATTGTAGGGCATAGAGTTGGATAAGAAGAAAGAAATCACATATTTCAAAGCAAATAATTATAAATGTTAGCTAATTTTGCTTTAGTTTAACTCTTTTTTGAATATAATAAAAAAAATATAAATAAAATTATATATTTACAATTTTTAGTAATTTGCATAATTTTTCGTTAGTTTTTTTTGATAATTTCAGTCATCATACAACATTTTCCATAATCCAAGGAACAAATTTTGATATCCTCGTGCAGACACCAGGCAAGTTTGCTTCGGCACATCCAATACCCCACGATATAATACCGGCGAGGAAAAATCTACCATCTTGTGACTTTACCTGGGTATATAAAGAAAAACAACATATTTAAGCAACCCTCCATTGTTAATAAATTAAAAAATCCATTACCTGCAAAGGCCCACCAGAATCACCCTGGCATGAATCTTGTCCACCAGTTTCGTAGCCAGCACAAAGGAATATATCCGGGATGAATTCCTGTCGTCCTGCTCGCAGAAACATTGACTTGCACCGGTCATTGCTAACGATCGGTACCGACACCTGTTGAACAAACAAAAAAAAAAGATGAATTTTCGACAACATTCTTTCTCCACAGATAAAATCTTACCTCTTGCAGCACTGATGGCAGTGTTCCACCCTCACTTAGTCGACCCCATCCCGTAACCGTAGCATTCATCCCGATTAAGAGACTATCAGTTGACGGTAGACAAATCGGACTCACATGCGGAGCAAACTCGAGAGGCTGTTCCAGTTTCACCAACGCCAAATCGTACTCGTACGTAAAGAAGTTGTACTTGGGATGGACAACTTTTTTCGACACTCCACGCTCGATGTATGGTAGTTGCTCCTGAACGTGAGAGAAATCATATTCCCCGACTCGAATACGGATTTGTGATGTTAAAAGACTGTGTACAAAGAAGTATTCTCAATGAACGTAGACGAACTTGAGACCAAATTTGGCCCGAACTAAACTTACTCATCCACACAATGGCCTGCTGTCGCGATCCAGTTCTCATTAATCAACGCTCCACCGCAACGATGTGTGCTTGAGAAGCCAAAGAAAGATGTCCGACGCACTGACACCTGCCAAGGCCACCGTCCGAATGGAGCACTCTTGCCCCCAACAATGCGGGTTTCCGGTCGTGCTAGTGATGGGACTCCACACTCTGAAAGGAAAAAAAAAAGAGGTGAATTATGACAGACTGTGAATCCTAAAAGAAATAAGACTCACCACTTCGCGCTGCAGAAATAGTCTTGATGGGATTATCGTTCGTTGTCACATGGTTGAGTATTTCATTGGATTCGATTGTTGTGAGGTTAAGGGGTGGTGGCGTCAATCGCACAGGGAAGAAACTACTTGCAGTTGTAGATGTCGTCGTCGTCGTGGTGAATTTGATAGGACCTTTTGTTGGCTTGAAACTTGCGGGGGATATATAAGTTGGATAGGATGACGAAGGTGATGGGGAAGGTGATGAATAATGTGTTGATGGAAAATAGAAAGGTGATGATGACATCGGTCGGGAGGTGGTAGATGATTGTGGTGAATTACTGGAACTACTGTATGGTGAATATGGTTTAGTAGTTGTCACCGGTTTTGTTGGTTTTGTGCCAAGTGTCTGCAATGGAAAAGAGAATTTATTAGTAAAAAAAATATATAGAACGGCACAGGAAAATAAACAAATTTCATTAATTTATTAAGAATGGAACAAAGCTGGAACAGGCTAGTCTGCTGTCCTACTTCGATATAAATCACTCTCACTAAAGTGGGACATGATTCCTTTTGGAAATTATGTCCTACTGCGGCAGTAGTTACAATGATGATTAGGAGTTTTTTCGATCCTTTTTTTCGGAACTCATGTTCCGATGAGAATGAAAAATAAATCCTGAAATGGATTTGGGACTTATATCCCTGCAACGCGCGATATAAAATGGCTTCTGGGGTCGTTTTCTGGACATAGGACTTCTGTTCAGGGAGGAAATAAGTCTACACGCTTTTTCATAAATACATGTGTCTAGCTTCGTGGGACATCTGTTGGCCCATGTTTATTAATTTATGTAGTTGTCCTTTTTGTAATTTAGGAGATTGTCTTTTTGGCAAGTCAGGGTACGCTAGCTGTTTTCTCAGCTCAGTGTATCCTCTTGCCACTTTAAATTTAACCCTTACTCATTACCCTTACACCTACCTGTGGTTTCGTTTTGGTTGGAAAATTTCCCGATGTAACAATTGGTCTTCTTGTAGTCATAAATGATGCCTGTGTCTGAATGGGCTTCTTCGATGGTTTAATTGGTTTCGACGGTTTCTCCCATACTGGAGGCCTTGGCCTCGTTATGAAATTCGGTTGAGTTGTCATATGCCATTGTATTGTCTGCGGTGATGTATTCCAAAGGCCTATCAAAGAAATTAAAACAAACTTATCAAACTAGAAATCATCAAAGCAATCAAATACTTACTTGAAGAAATACTGGCAGATGTTTCCATATCAACTAATGAATTGGTAAGACTAGGATTCTTCGTTGTTGACATAAATGTCGGGGTCGACGTTGAGGCCGACAACGGTGATGATGATGAAGATGAGAATGATGATGGAGATGGAGATGGAGATGATGACGTGACTGGCTTCTGATATTGTGGTTGGTAGTAATTACTACTGCCATGATGATGGGTGATGACAGTCTGATGATGGGGTCCAGGTGGATGACGTACCACAAGAGTGCCAGCACCATGCGGTCGTTCAATTGTTGTAACTCCACTAATGTAAACGAGAATATATAAACATTGTAAATGTGAAGGTATCAAAGTTCGAACTTACCTTATACTCGATGGTGGCCTGGGCTTATGATGACCCGACGATGACGGCAGATAAGCCGAAGAGGCAAGCGATGGAGGTGGTCGTGTAAAGGAAAACGTTTGCGGCAGAATAACATTTTGGGTGAGATTGTGCGCACAACATGATCCAAACATAAATGTGTCAACACACATGCCGACGTGTTGACCCTCAGACTTGATGCACTCCCAGACGAACATGCACGTTCCGTCAATGCTACCAATCGTACATGGTTTCGGGCTGATTTTGTAGCTTTGACTTCGATGCTGATAGGGGGCGGATAGGGAAGGTAGCAGAGGTTCGGGGGCAGGTAGATGATCATAACTATTATCACTTATGCTATCGTAACTATTGCTATATGTATCACTAAGGCTGTCGCTGTAGCGAAGATGCCTATTATTACTAATCCCAGTACTCCCACCACTACTGCTGCTGCTGCTACTGATGAAGTCACTTGCAGCAGCACCACTGTAAGCAGCTTCTGCTGCCAGTGGCACTGCGTTAAGGCAATTTGTTATTGTTAATACTATTTGGTAATAGAGTAATATGACTGGAGCGCTGACTAGCCATCTACTCCACATTGTGGAGAAGATATGATTTCCTAAAAAGAAAGAAAAAGAGAGAAAGAAAAAACAAATTAGAAATTATAATATTGGTACATTTGCTGTAAAAATTTTATAAAATATTTTAAATCGAATAAAATGTAGAATAACTCAGTTTAACCACCCAGGGATAATTTAGGACTGTGTGTTTCATTATCTCAAAGTCCCTGATAAGACTCGTTTTAAAATCTAAGCTTTTCAGATTTGGTGGCTAAGATAAGGCATAAGTTCTTATAAAAATTTAGTTGAGTGTCGCCTAAAGTCTTGGATAGGAGCGAAACCTTCATGTGGGTTTCACTAAATATTTAATGGAACTTTTTAGAAACAAAAAGCTTGAAAAAGCCTAAACAGCATTTTATTTGATTATCTCTTTGTTTTAACTAACGCAATTCAGGAAGAGCGATGGAATGAAGAAGGAATAATTAAATCCTGTGACATTTACTTCGGTGAGTGGTATCAAAGTTTGAACGTAAAGACTTGACAAAAAGACTTAGGCCACATAAAATCCAAATTCAAAAACATCACGTAGATTTACGGAAGAAAAACACTACACAAACAAGGAAGCATTTTGTAATTATTTGGAAAAAACGTATGATATGTTCCTGAAGTACGACGACAAAATTATTTTTGGCGACTCCAACACCAAGAAACAAGCCTGCACTATGATACTTTCTGTAAAGACTGATAGACTTGGCGATTGATCATGTTTCAACTGATACCAGGCAGTATCCTCCAAGTATCCTGAAGCCATGTTTCCAAGTATCCTAAAGCCAACATAAACTCAGAAGACTGCTTGATATAGTAGCTCCAATACGATTGTGCTTAAACAACGCCACCGCCAGGTGGACGCGACGTCAAAACAAATTGGTGCCGGCTTATACTAGGTGACACATAATGAAACATTGATTTGGTCAAAAAGCCGAAAATCGAAAATACAGCGGCAAAGATATTGACAGGAGACGGCGACGCACATGCCTGATGAATCTTCTGAGTCTTCCCATTATGGACGATGCACCAGAGGAAGGTGCGCCAAAATAAAGAACGGCCTTAATCAACTTGGTGTGAGGGAACTGGAAGCAGCTAGCTATGGACTGGGGTTGGAGGCTTTTTGATTGAAGCCGTTCTCGACTGTAAGCGTCATTGGAAGTGAAGTCAAGTATCAGATAAAATATATTTGTTTGCACTTGGGGCGAATTCAGTGTGAACTGTGAAATGTCTGGCTTTTAACAACATGAAGCTCTCAAAACATCGTTACTTTTATAGAAATTAAATTTTCCACCGAAGCCGCAGCATTAAATAGTAAAACTCGCATATTATGTAGATATATCTGAATGATTCCCTCTGAATAGTAAATTCACATTGAATTGAACACAAATCACGTGTGCATGTTTCTCATCAGACAACATATTTCCACGTTACACAAATATAACCATTTAACGGAGTAAAATGTCCCAAATTTGGCATGGAATTCAAATAAAATACAAAGCAATTTGTCAGGCATACTATACACCTCTCTATCTCATTAAATTGAATGAATTTTATTTATTTTCAAGAAAAAAAACGACAAAAAAAAAAACAAGCAAAACCGACACACAAAGTACCTACATATTTAGAAAAGTGAAAGACACACCATGATGTGTTGGTGTTGCAGCAGAAAAACTAGAGCACATCAACCAACATGGCGCGGACGGAGAATTCAATTTAATTTCCTCTTGGTTGTTGTCGTTGTCGTTGAGTTCGAGTTGAATTGAGTTGGTCGTGCAACTCGTGTTTGGTGTGCTAATGAATTGTGCTTTAAAGTCCATCGCTTGCTGCTACACTATCCTATCCTATTGCCTATTCTGTATTCTTTGTTGTCGCTCTATCCGCCTTGAAAAGTAGCACCCAAAGACTTTGACCATAAATCACACCAATATGCCATCGTAACTCTCTTTCTAACCTGGCACCTCTCTCTGATGTCTCACCTCGCCTATCGCTCGTATAAGGGGATTAGGTATTTGCAGCCCGGTGAAATTCACTTGCCTCCCGGACAGAAGCACAGACAGCTAGACTAAGCCTCCCCAAACAAACTTTATGCCATTACATATACAAAATAAGATCGTGTCGGACAAATTTGTGATCTGCGATCCAACAATGTGCAACAGCAGCAGCCATACAGCTGATTCAAGCCTCACAACAACATACCACCACCGCAGCTCGCCGCCGCCGCCACCACCGTCGCAATCGCAGTCGCAGTAACACATCAAGTCATCCAAGCAAGAAAGTGTATAAAAGGCGGATTTTTTAACGCGTTGTCAGACTTGGACAAAACACACGCCAATTGAACTTTGTTGCTGCCACAAATAATGGTTACTCCTGTGACTAGTCTCGTCCTACCTTACCTACCTACTCTACGACTAAAACATCAAATTGAGACTTTTTTTCTGTCTTGCTACTGATTTCGGCATAGATAGGCGAAATTCTCTGTTTTATGCATGGTTGATTAGATGCAATTTGCAACAACAACAACAACACCAACAAAAACAACAATAATGGGGCTGACTTTGCCTGTCGATCGTCGGCGGCAGCAGCATCGTCATCGCGTGCGTTGTTCGTTTGAATCTAAATCTATCCCTCCCACTTATACATATAGGAAGTCTGTGCTGATCTGAAACTCTCCACCTGCTCTTTGTTGATGATGGTTAGTATATAGGTAATACCTGCATTCGAGCTTAATTAGTGTTCGATATGTTTTGTGTATAGCAATTAGGTGGAAATACCTCCCGCATCTGGGACTGGGAGTTGTTTTGATGTCCTCGAAACCGGGTATAAGCAATTAGGTCAATTATCTTGTCGTCCAAATGTTGGTTGGTGGATTTAGGTTTTTCTTGTCTTGAAAATGAATGAAAATAGAAATAAGTAAAGCTTTTCCCCATGTGTGTAAAAATATCTCCTTTGAGTAAAGCAGTTCTACCTTGAAGTCTTGAAATTAGGTGGCAAATGGCCTACGGAACTATAGATACTGTTATTGTTGTGTGTACCATTTAATCAAATATAAAATGTGTTAAAAAAAATAAGTAAATACATTTTGGTGGCATTTGACAGCTTGCGCAGAACTAGGGCCTAGTGACTTGCAGAAATGGAGGAGACCTACACTGTTTCTTGAAAAAGAGTTTCTCTTGAGGCGTCATCACTTCCACGCAAGAGGTCGTTAAAACACTTTTGCTTTTTTTTTTTTGTAGAATACCTATGGAGGGATTCCATCCTAAGACCTTTACGTCGTCGGCGTGACAGCCTAATGCACTTAACCATCAATATTGCAAAAAAATAAAGAGGTTAAATTTGAAAAGCTGCAGAAAAATTGTTCGACTTCTAATGAATTCGATGCGGTTTCTGACTCCATCGAAAAAATTATTGTTTTCTACCCTTGTTACCGGCTCAATCAACGCTGCTGGAGTTGGACCAAGACGAGTCTAAGACGAACTAGATTTTGCTTTAGTCTGTCTAGTTAAAATCGTTAAATTTCCGAAATCTTTTTGATATTAGACGAAAATAATACAAATTATGTATTTGTATCCATTCATCAACTGATTGGTATAAACTGGTCTAATTCTAATAAAAAACATTTTTAGTTATATATAGTTTCTTAAAGAAACATAAATCAGAAAGAATATGGTTTAACAAAATTAAAATAAAATAAAGAATATACACTTTGTATTCCGACTGGTATAAACGAAATGTCAAAAAGTATAACTTTTTTCATATATTCTACGAATTTTTTCATAAGTCACGATGATGCACTATCGATTTAAATGTATTTAAAATAGCCAAACAAAATGGACATATTTATTGATTAATTTATCCTCTAATTGGTATAAACTGGTATAATTCACACAAAGAATACTTTAATTCCTTACCCAAAAAGGTTATAAAGTAGCAAGACTATATACGGAAGTAATTTTTCCCAAACTTCAAAAAGAGTAAATCAGTGTTTATCTAAAATTACATTCTCTTTTTTTCAGATCTGAGAAGAATTTTAAACACTTTATAAAAAAATTACTATATCAATCGTTCCGGTTTAAAAGAACTTTAAAAATCTCGTCACGTTCTTCCTTCTTCAGAATAAATATCATAAAACAATTTTTTTTATTTTCGTACAAATTTTAGCAAGAAAGACATCTTGTTGCATAATGTCCGCTTAATAAACCATTCCACTCTTGTGACATAGCCCAGCCATACACTGTACACTTCAAACTTAATGCCTGACACCTGAAAACTCGTTACATGATATTCATAACTGATGGTAAATCTTTTTATGACGTCAAGGTCTAAACAGTCTTTGCATTATAAATAACTTTGTTGTGTTTTTTTTTATTTTTTTTTTAATTTTTGACACAAGCACGTGTTCAGGAACTTAAATTTTAATTATGTTAACAGTTATTTTACTTTAATTCTGACATTTTAATTTGGAAGCATGAAATGCAGCCCAGCAGCACTTTAAAAAAAAAAAAAAAAACAAAAACTACTTTCCTTTTTATAATATTTGAAAATAAGTTTTTATTGCATTTATTATGTTCATCAAGCCCTCAAGGGAACAGGAATGTCGCTGTCAATTATTATATTGTTTTCCCTTTTAAGTTTTGTTGAATTCACTTTGAATGTTAATTTAATGATTTGACGTGTCGTTTGCAAAATCAAAGAGTATACTTCGGATTCCTATTCGACAAGGTTATAGGGAAGTTGCAACCATGGACAGACAAGTTGGAAAAGTGAAACTGAAAATTGAAACAATCGGATGCGAGGCTGATAGATTGCTGACTGGCGATTTGATTAGCCCTTTTATGGATGTAATAATAACGATCGGAAATAGTGGTTTTGTCTGCCATCGGCAATGCGAAGACTATTTTTTTTTTGTTAAACGAAAAAGCCCTAATCTTGAGCGATGTACCTAAATACTTTTACTTTCCAAGAAAGGGCATCAGATGATGGTGTGGTCGTCTGGTGTTTGAAGGCTGATCGATCACTATTCAAGAGTTGTTGTACAGAACAGTGTGAATTGAATTGGTTTTCAATTTCGATGTGGTGGTGTGCTTGAGAACTGGGAGAGGTCTATTGGTTTACATGAAAGTACTTTAGAGATAAATGCTTGTAATTGTTAAATGAAAAAAAAAAAACTTTTAGAAAGAAAAAGTTAAAAGATTTTGGGGTCATGTATGTAAGATAAGCAAGCCATCTTTAGTGTGTCAAGAATGTCTGAACTCATTGATTATACAGGGTGATTCCAGTTATACCCAACAAACAATTCATAGGACGCATTTAGATTTTTAGAAATTGTAGTCAAAGATGTTCTATGCGTACTGCACTGAGAGCCAAGCGAAGCATTTTGGTGAATTTTGTAATTGTTAGTAGGGAGGAAGAAGTAGATCAGCCTTGAAGTTGTAAGAAAAATCATTTTAATTAAACTGTTGCGGAATCTGCCAGTAAATATACTTGGTGCACAAATAGAATGTCACAGATTTCAAGACTTTTCACAATTTTAAGCGGCATATACATAAGTACGTCAAAATCTCATCAAGCATGGAATAGTGTATTAGTCAAAATGCCACACGTATAGGTTGTGTGTATGCTTCAGCAAAATCAAAACTTTTTGATTTTTGGTCAATCTTGCCAATCTTGAACAATCTTTTTCTTGGGGGGGAAGGTGTAAGGTATAGGGATCAGTTTAAAGAAAACACTATAAGTCGAAGTTGCACTGATAAAATATGTTGACGAAATTAGGAACGATCATCCTAAAGTTACATAAAATGAATCTGATCATTGGGTTGATCCACGTTAAATAGCTATTAGTTCAGCCTTAACTTGAAAATTATTTTGAAGTCTTACAGCCCTATTTTGCTAAATGTTCAAGTGAATTTCTTTATCCTGCAATTCGTCGGAGCAAATCTAACGTTCCAGAAAGCATATAAATTGCGATAAAAATAAAATAAGATTCACTCAAGAACTTCAAAAATAATTGCTGATAGAGCTTTGAACTCGAAAGATTGAAGAATTTAAAGAATAATTTGTGACAAATAATTAAGTGAACAATTCACGTGAATCGAAAAATTCGATCGATTGATTCGGATAGCAGAATAGGGCTGTTAGATTCACAGAAATGTTTATACAGGTAGCTGGGATTGGGATAGTTAAGATCAGAAACGGTTGCATGATCCCTTTAAGATTGGCTTAAAATGGTTGCAAAGTGTTAGCTAAATGATTATTAGGGTTTGGATTTGATGTTCAATTTCAGTCCACATTAATGAGATAAAGTGCTTCAAGGAGAAGGTTAGTTTCTATAATTTGTTCGTAACATTTTTTAAACTATTTAGATCTTTATTTTAGATGCTATAAGAAGAGGAAACCTTACAATTTTCTTCGTTGCGCAAATAGCACGCATTAGATGCGATCAGCTACAAATTAGAGTATAGAATAAATCGGGAGTAATATCGATGAGTCTTTACGTTTTGAAACAGGAGTTTTCAGATTTTTCGTTAGGAGTTTTGTTGAAAATAACATCAATTGGAGAAGATACACATAAAGCTTGAAACCAGATGATATAAAGAACGTTATGAATTATTAAATATTTTTGCTTGATAGTGAAGAGTTTTGGCAGTTAAAAAGAATAACTGGGTTATTTTCTAGTGAGCCAAAGAGTGTGAGACCATGAATCAATGGTCCAAGATATCTACCTTAACATCACATAAATAAATAAAAATTGTGTGAGTGCTGGTGCTCACGGTTAAGATGTATAAACATCAATGTTCCGGAGTTTTGTTATTGAACGTACCGTAACCAATTACAAAATAATGTGTGACATCGAACGTATTACACGTACATTACATTTTTAGTTTACCCTAACATCGGCATAGATGTTTACACATCAATAAAATTTAAAAAGTGAAGAGAATTTGAAGCCTTTTTCTAGTGTTAGTCAATAAGTCAAACATTTGGTTATATTTGTATTTTTTGTTTTCACTAATAGTTTTAAAATATATGAATGTATAAACGTTTTTTGATTTGTATTAAGTAATATTTTATTTTTAATAAATTTAACTTTGGTGGGCGGAAAAACCTTTAAAAATCACTCACCTATGACCGGCATGCGTGTCAAACATTAATTCCGTTTAGGGCGCATAACTGTAAAAAAAAGCAAAAAAATATTTATTTCATTTAATTATTGAAACAAAGTGTGGATACAATTTATGAGTAAAATTAGGCGAATATGATTTTATGTAAACCTATTTTCATGCCCCTTATGTTATGACTCTGAACAGAAAGATCTCACCGAAGCGAGAGAGATCTTAGATTTCAGCAGGTCTAGTTTAGTAGCCCCCTATTAAGGCTGGGTTTCCCCGATAACGAATTCAGGTTTCATGTAAATGTTAGCGCATGTATTAGTGAACCATCTTCATAAGACCACTATACAATATACATGTGCAATTTTGTACTCGCAATTATTCTTTATTTTCTTTATGAAAGATCATTCTGTATTAAATATATTTGAATCATATTTTTGTGGGCTTCAGGTCTTTCTTTCTTTATCTACTTTTTGATAGACGACGTTTCGTACTTGTTTAAGTACTTCTTCAGGTCTATTCTGTCCTAAAAATTATTTGGAAAAAGAATTGTGTTTATATCTATTTTGTAATCTATTATAAAATTATATTTATCTTTTTAAATTTGAATATCTTGAAAAAGACGTTCCAAATTATTATTGCGCCCAGTTTTATCATTGTAAATGAAAATCATAATATTGTCATCGCTTTTGAAATTGAAAGCTTTGCGACTAAGGGAGATGATAGTTACAAACCATAAAATTCTGAAGAATAAATAAGAAATTAAAAAAAAAATCCGTAGTACCAGACAACCTGATAGATGGCGCCACCACAAATTGTCAACTTGTGACTACTATCCGTTTTATATTTACACAAATTTCATGTATGTGCTTTATAGTTTATGTCATAAATTCTCAAAATTTATTCATTTATTGCCCAATTTGAGAATAAATTATTTTTCAGCGCCCTCAAAGAAAGTGATAAAATAAAAAAAAATATTACTATGTCATTTCGTCATTTCATTTTAATAAAATTGAATTTTCTAAACAAATTAACCATCGTCCCACTAAACTACTTTTTCACCACAAAATATTCTCAGGTCTGTTGCCGCCTCCTCCCCCCCTGCGACCCACTAGCACCCACAGGGGGCATCATCGCTCACTTTGAGAATCAATTATTTTTTAAAAAAAATGTTTGTCATTCATTTCTACTTTAAATAAAATCACCTCTCACACAAAATTAAATTTTGTTCATTTTATTGCATTTTTAAAAAGAAACTTGTATTTGGCCCACCCTTTATTTCCGAAATGAGATCATAATGTCGATCAAATATCCATGATGATGGCAAGCTTAAGGGGTGAACACTAACACCTCAACTTTATTTCACCTACGCTTCGATGTCTGTCTACTTTATGCACAAGAAAGAGGATATGAATATGCATAAATAGGAGACGATAATACCCAAATATATTCTGTCTATACCAGCTAAACTATACCAACTAGGTATATTCTAATTTAACGACTATCTTGTGCTCAGAAAAATTTCCAAATCCACGCCTTTGGCCTCGAGTTGTATTAAACACGGATATCAATTAGATTTCCAGTTCGGGTATAATGAATTATTGTCGTCTCCATCGCGACTTTATCGTGACGACTCGAATGCTAGTGAATATTCTTTGCTTAGTTTTTGTTTTTTATTTATTCCTTTATCGGCCAACCAAATGGCATATATTTCAAGAAAGGTCCACTCTCTAGGTCATATAGCAACTTCTGGTCATTTGATTTTAATTTAAAAATAAAATACCTACTCTACTGTCAGTTGTATTTTTTTTTCTCTATGTATTTGGGTTAGGTTAGATATGTATTGTGTTTTTCTCGTGGGACTCGCTGCTAACCATATGCATGTGGATAGCAAAGCGGAATGGAGTCAATCATGACCGATTGAAATTTGTAACTGTGATTGCATGGAAAGTGATTTTGTATTAAGTACTTTTGCCTTTATCTGCTCTCTGAAAGTGTCAATGGTTAATTAAAAATAAACTGATGGAAATCTATAATAATTAAATGAGGGTGCCCCAGAACTTACTTGCCCCACAAATATTCAAAATTATAATTTCACCGCAATCAGACTGTATCATTGATTTGGGATTACTTTTTCATCTCGAATTAACAGTGCCTTAAATAGCTTTTTACGGCCTTTAGTCCACAAAAATTTAGGCGTTTCGTCCCGGCGATCTCACTTGGACTCATCAGTTGACTAGTGAGGACCTTGTCAATACGCAATTTTTGTTAAGTTCAGTCCATCTAACATAGATTTCATGACGAATATCTAGTGTGAACTATATCCAACAAGACTAGAATTCCTAGTCATTAAATTGGAAGTTTTTGTTTTTGTTTTTTGCCCATGGCCTGGCATTGTTTATATGAAGGTTTTTTTTAATAATTATTTTGAATCAATAATTCAACAAGTCCAATTAAATAGTGCTAAGTCTTCTACTTGGCTGATGTATTTCAGTATAGTATATAGAGTTTGTATTATTAAAAAAAAAACCTTCAGTGCCTTAAATATACATAGTAGTAGCCCGTGGCGTAATGGTTAGTCCATTGGACTTTTACGCCGAAGGTCTTGGGTTCGATTCCCAGCCTATGCCGCCTAAAAACGGAAATGTTTTTCATGGGTTACTGACTCTTGCGAGGAATTGACAAATCCTCTAAGAGTATCTCTTGTCATGAAAAAGTGCTTCTCATCCTAGCCGTTCGGATGCGGCAGAAAATTGTAGGCCCCTTCTAATGCTGCCAGTAGCACGCACACACAGGAATGGTTGAGAGTTGTAAGTCACTAGACCCTGGTTCTACACGAGCTGTCCCGCTGACCAATTTATTTTATTTTTTGAACACAGATAGATAAGATTTTACTGTAGCATATCTACCCTAGGGCGTAGGCCGTGCCATAATGCTTAGTTCGTAGGACTGTTACACCGAAGGTCTTGCGTTCGATTCCCAGCCAATGCTTCCCAAAAAAAAAAAGAAAAGAAAATTGTATTTAACGGGTTATCCCCTCTTAAGAGGAATTGACAAATCCTCAAAGAGAATCTCTTGTCAAAAATTGTTGGTCCCCTCCATTCCTGCTTATAACACACACAGGAATAGTTGATAGTTCTAAGTCACTATGCCCTGGTTCTTGCTGTCACGACATCCAATTTAATTTTTTTTATACCTCATGGCGTGATGATCAAAGTGTTGGACTGTCACACCGAAGGTCTAGTGATCGAAATTATAGGTCTCAAACAAGAATGCTTGCGATTTCTAAATCATAAGACCCTGCTATGCAGCGAACATTCAAGCCACTAATATTTAAAGTATAATTATTATTATTGTCTAATTCAAACCCAACATCATATCAATACAAAATTTTGGAAAATTATAGTGATAAATGAGCTTCGGCAAGCTGCCTTCCATCAAAGCAATAAACAGCCACAAAATTAAGACTTACACCTGCAGATTAAAAGAAACAATTAATAAGAACACCCCTCTTTCCACAAAATTGACCAATTATCCCAGAAAAAAACCATAAATTATAAATTTCAAACTTTCAACACCCACAAAATAACCGCCCATGGGCATCACATCAAAAGAAAAAGGCTTCTTCTTTCCACATTTCAAAAGAAATCAGTTCATTTCGGTTCATATAAGTTTAATTATGATTTTGATCTCATCTAAAATGGAATCGATTTGTAAAAAAAAAAAAATGCGAAAACAAACTCAAGACCTAAAGAGAGTAGCATCCTATCGGGGTGGATTTAATTCTTTCTGTAATTTATCATTAGACGAGTATCTCAATCTCTGGATGGTGAGATAGCCTCAGGTATATTTTTTTTAAACAATTTCTATAAACTGAATGAGTTGTCAAAACAATCTACCATGTTCGTGTTCATGTTCAATGTTCAATGTTTGTTAGGCGTTAACAAATTCGATGAAAGCTTCAATTGTTGTTGTTACTATTATAAGAATCTAAAGAAAAAATAGTGTAGAATTAAAAAAAAAAAAAAGAGAGAACTTAGTTCAATTGAACGAACAGCCCTCAGGCATTCTTGTAGTTTTTTGTCTTGAGAAGACTTATTCAATTGATTATATCGTCAAGTTGGGTAAAAGACTGACACCAGACAGTTAGTAGATTGTATAGATTCTTAAACGTTTTGGTCTAGTTTCAACGGCTTTTTTGTTGATTGGGGCACTCCTTAGGATATTTAACATTTAATTGAGGATTCTTAAGCAAATCGGGTCATTCATATCTTCCTTAACCCTCAAATCAAGACTGTTTCGACTTACAACTAGGGCCTACATTTTTAGGTGGAAATTTATCTTTATTTTAGTTAATTTTAACTTTAGGTTTTCAATGACAAGTAGCATCTTTTTATCAATAAACAAATTAAAACCTCTTTAATTTCAAACTGAGCCATCACAGGTGTCAAAATAAAAGCTTCATATAAATATCGTGTTCCCTTTTTTATCTGAAACATCCATTATCACAGTTGAATGCCAAAGTACATATATACAGCGTCGAGCTGCTAAGTATACGTATACTATTTGTTGCCAGATCAATTCGACATCGTTTTTTTTTTTTTTGTGAACTCCACAAATAAAGATTGTCACGCAATCCTGGCGAAAATGATGTGAGAACCATTAGCGCCAGAAAGACCGGTCCTTGTTGATTTGGTTCGTTAGTTTATATAAACTGAGTTCCAGTTCGTATTTGTTTTTTTTTTTTAGCCAAACTGGACTAAAGACTTGATCACAAGGATATACAATATACATACATATGTAGGTAATGGAAGTCTCCAAAATGGTTGGGGCACTCTACTCACTAAGTAAATTTTAATGACTCTCTCGCTCCCCTTCTGATGCGCGTTTGCGGCGTTCATCATTTATGATGATGCTGTGAGACTTGTTGTGTATCGAGTCACTTCATAAATAAACTCATTCATGGATACTCGTATTATGTTGTTTTTTGTAATTATTTAACATAATATAAGAACCAGATTTGAATTTAATGAAATGACTGAGCAGAAGAGTCTTTTATTTAAAGTTTGCCATGATGGTAATTCTATAACGTGTTTATTATATGATGATGCCAGGCGAATTTGCAATCCGGCGCGCGCGCCACAGAGTTTTCTTCTTATATTTATATACAGAGTTGGAAAGGGACCGATTTTCTTAGTTATCAGGTTTACTATAAAAAAATATATCGATGTCATGTTTCGGACTGTAGGGGAGTTTCATAAATGCTAATGCAGTTAAAGTCAGCCAAAGGTGATTGCTTATTAATGGAGACTTGGTATAATTTGCATTGAAGAAGTTTAGCTTAGTTGAATTGTGAATTCCAGAAGCCGATGAGACAGGGTTGGAGCGTATATTTTGGCGAGATACGGCGACTATCGGAAAAGATACCATTAGGTTAAGGGCTGGTCACGAGACGAGACAAAACTACAAAAATGCTATCATTTTATACAAACAATTTGGGAAAAATGATTTTAAATGGTACCTCTAATATACCTAACCATATTTTTCTATTTTCTAAAAAACAACTCAACTGCTTTTGACCAATTTTTTTTTATAGAAAATCTTTCGAAAAGTTTTTAAAGTATTGTGTACCAAAATTTTCAAAAAATTTTTTTGTATTTAAAAAGTTAAACAAATTTTTTTTTCAGAACTTAATAAGTCGAAAACGACTTGTCTATTTTGATCAAACTTAGCATTTAGCAGTTTTTTAACATTATCTTACAGTTTTCAAATGCAATTTTCCTTTTTAAAATTCGATTTTTTGAAAATTCAATTTTTTGAAAATTAAATTTTTTGAAAATTCAATTTTTTGAAAATTCAATTTTTGGAAAAATCAATTTTTTGAAAATTCAATTTTTTGAAAATTCAATTTTTTGAAAATTCTATTTTTTGAAAATTCAATTTTTTGAAAATTCGATTTTTTGAAAATTCCATTTTTTAAAAATTCGAATTTTTTAAAATTCGATTTGTTTAGAATTCGGTTTTTTGAAAATTTGATTTTTTAAATTTGAATTTTTTTAAAATTCGATATTTCGAAAATGGGTAGATGATTTTTTTTTTCAAAATAAATTTTTAAACTCCGCATTAATAAATACTAAAAAATGGCATACCAATTTTTTTTCCTAAAAATGTTTTCAAAATTTTGTATACATACGTATAAAAAAAAATTAAAAAAAAAAAAATCGCTCCAACGATTTTTAAGTTTTTTGTCTCATAAATTGAGATTTGTGTAAGAAATCAGATTGTGTACATTGCGTTTATGTCAAAACAGTTTCAGAAGTTGTTTAATCAATTTATTTCCAATTATATATATATATTTTTTAATAATTTTTCAGTCTAAAGTGTGTTGCCACTTCGTGCGACCCATTCGTGCATTTTATTTATTAATGGGGGTGTGAATATTGAAAATCCTAAATATTATTATTGTCGAACATATACATATGTAACTTTATTTCGAGTTAAATTGGAAATCGATTGCAATTCGATTTCGTTAGAAATGCAGAACATGGGGGTGCATATTAAAACTTTCAAAAAGTTATAATTTTGGATTTTTGGAAAATATTCCAGAATTATTTTCTTTGGAAGTTCGATTATAAATAAGTGTAAATACATATGTATACGACCAAGCGGTACGCTTCATTTTTTTTTTTCATAAAATGCAATTAGCAAAAAAATAACTGCCTTAAAAATAATATTTTTTTTACAAGAATATTTCGTCGTCTTTCTGTCAAAACTCCTTGTATGTACACAAATCAAAATTTAAGGTCCATCTATTTTAAATTTCTGTTGACAAGTTCAATTGTGAAATTACATTGCGAATGAAAATGGATGGAAACTCTAGAAGAAAAAAATTAGACCAACAATTTTCTTTGTTGAAACTTATTAAAGGGCCCGATACCTTCAGGCTACTGTAATAGTTGGGGCCGGTACTGGCAGCAGGTGTTGTAGACAAGAAAAGAGTAGTTTCTCTTATCATCAGCTTATATTTTTTCTAGAGCAAATTGATATTATTTTCTTTCGTATAAATGAATCCATTAATTAATGGCAACTTTTATTACCTTTTAAAAATAGTATCAGTTAGTTTGAAATTGTACCTATGTATATATAATTTTGGCTTTATCAATCGTCAGCAGCAGATTACTCGATTTAGATAGTGAAATTGGGATCAAATCAGAGATATATTCAGACTACATTTATGTATCAACCTAATTGGAACAACTGGATATGATTTGAATTTATAGCTTATTTTGTTTGTCGGTAGAGTGACATTATTTTATTGATAAACCCATTGTAGGCGGACGCGGCATTTTTAAAAGCAAAATGGATAGCCGAGCCGCTATCAAATCTCTTGCATCTGTGTCTACAAATTCAAAAAGAGCCTTTAACTGTCG
Organism: Epistrophe eligans; assembly: GCA_951394125.1. Lineage (NCBI taxonomy): Eukaryota > Metazoa > Arthropoda > Insecta > Diptera > Syrphidae > Epistrophe > Epistrophe eligans. The sequence goes on from OX596031.1 coordinate 53,796,005, forward strand.
ATCATCTCTCATGTCAAGATGGCACAGCAGTTTAACATTCACCTTTGCTGGGTGCCGGGTCATAGAGACATTCCGGGCAACTGTAAAGAAGACGAACTCGCTAAAAGTGGAACAATATTACCTATATCGTCAAATCGCACAAATATTGGTATAATGCAAGAGAGAAAACAAACCTTAGGTGGAATAACATCGCCACATGCCAGAAGCAGGAAGAATCGACCTTCTCTTTATGTGTCCTGCTTTATCTCAAGGGCGTAGACTCCACCTGATGGGAGAATTCTACTACAATGATCCTAGTGATCTGGCAAATCATGACATTAGTAGTCTTGCGCGCTTCGTAAGAAGCTCTAAGTGCTTCAACGAGTAGGAAGAAAGTTTCGTACAGATTCTTGTGGTATCACAATGAACCAACTTATGTTCTAAGTGTGTCAAGCGTCTCTGCTGACAGCCACGTAAACCTAACCTAACCTAGTAGCCGAACGAAATTTTGTTGATGAAACTCACAATAGATTTTAAAATTCCGGGCGAACAAACAATTTTAAGTTGAAATATTTTTCGGGTGAAACTCACAATAAGGATGAATTTCAATGGCAAAATAGATGAACCTCTTGACTGCTAACTTAAAAAGCGATGGATTCTCAAGCCGTAGTCAAGGCAGTCTTGTGTACCTACTGTTTAACACCTTATTCTCAATCCACTTTGAGACAACTACAATTCTTTCCTCTCTTTCTATTCCCTCTTACTATAGTGCTATTCAATTCAGGTTGCATCTAATACGTCTAACAGCTATAAAGTTAAAATTATTATTATTATTATTATTTCCTATAAAAAGAGTATGGCAGCTTTGATATACATATAGGAAACTTCTAACCAAAAACCCCTCAAGTTGTGTACCAATTTTCAATTAAAGGCATTCTTTTGTGAGGCATCCTAATTACCCTGACCGCCTCTTATATATGGCACACACAATATATTATAGCGATCCCCTTACAGCTAGAGTAGGTAAGGTAAGGTAGGAACTATACCCTCTTACCGCTCTTATAGAACTATTCGACTTCAATTAAGTGATTGACAGTTAATTCCACCTAATCAAATTATAGTACATTACACTGTCATCACGCATGCAATGTTTCTTCGGCAGCCTATACCTACTCGTGTGCTCTTATGGATATAAGGAAATTCCGTTCCAAAGGCTGCAACAACGTGATGCTTTGCGCGCTACACGCTGCTGCTTTGATGAGCAAGCGTAGAAAGTGGAAAAATTCCCAAACGAAATGGCCAATTTTTTCCATGCATCTCCAACGAACCACACCGCTTACATGGGGGAGAAGGGGTTGGATTGATGATTGGTCTTGTATTAGCGGCTGGTAAAACAATGCAAAAAAAAAATACCGGAATTATTTGAAACGACAACAAGTGTGTCTTTTTTTTATCGTTGCCGTCTTCCACAACCACCGCCGCCGCCGCATCGTAGATGGTGCCCTTAATTACATATTGAACAAGTTGTTGAAAGTAGGTACAATTATCAGTGCAACGGTGCTGTGCGACGTCGTTGGTATGCAATTTGTGCGACGACGACGACTATCGACAATGACTATAGAGCGTGTGGTGATGCCAAGGGATGTTGCAACTTGCAAGTTAAAAAGCACCACCACCATCACCATCGATTGCAGGAAAAAACCTGCGAAGATTGCTCAAAAAGGCTTAGAAAAAAAATGTGGAGGTGCATCATCATGACAACTGATGTACTGCCTTGTTTGTGCGGTTAATGGATGACAACTTTGCCAGTGAATTGAATTGGGAATGTCATGATGGCTTGAGTGTAATTTTACGGTAAGATGAAGTTTGCTACTTTTTTTTTGTTTTTTTAAAGATAATTTCAATTGAAATGCACGGTGTGTTGTAATGACATTTTATAGGAAGTTGTGTTGTGCAATGATTTAAACGGTCCTTCAGTCTAAGTGAACTGCAACACAAAATCAAAGTCAGTCAGTGGTGCAGTGCTGATGCAACTTTGTTTTTTTTTTTTGGGAATAGCATACAGCTTGAAACTTTTTTTTTTTGACATCAACCAGGATTGAATCGTGTGCGAAATACTCGAAAAAATAACGCAGCTGACTATTTCTTTCTAACCGAAAAATTTTTGTTAAAGATTTAATCCAAATGCATTAGCATTGTGCTAAAGGATGGATAGCTTTTTTGAGAGGCAAAGGCCAGATCACGCAAAGCGATCATTATTTCAATGATAGCTTCAATGAAAAAGCGATCGTTGAAACGACAATCGTTCAACCGACCGATAATTTTGTCTCATTAATGTGATTTGGGCCATGGTTTTAACATGTAATAAGTCGCTAGAACCTCGAACTCAAAATTTTGGATCGAGGTTCATCGGATTTGTTTGTCCACGTTTGACCAGGCAAAAAAATCGTTTTTAACCCTTAAGAAAAAGGAAATTTTTTTTAAAGCAACACCCTCAAAAACAGAAAAATCCTCTGCCGCCCACAATTAATAACATATAATGATAAGACCAGATGGGTTCGTTTGTCCACCAGCTTTTTATGATCTTCGACCAAAAAAAATAATTTGTCCAAACTTAGTTCAAAAGTTATTCAACATTTCTTTTTTATAGCAAATACCATAACGTAAAAAGTCCATTGCCGACTTAAATTTATAACTTAAGAGGAAGGTGCCATGTGGGATCGTTTTTCCGCCAGCTGTTTATGATTTTCAAAATTTATTTTTTTATAGCAAATATCATAACCTAAAAATTCGCCTTCCAACCTAAATTGATAACTTAGGAGGATGGAGCCAAGTGGGATCGTTTGTCCTCTGCTCATGATTGTCCATCACCCTTAGTTTAATAGTTATTCACATTTCTATTTTATAGCAACTATTAAAACCTTAAAAATCGTCTACCGCCCCGAATTAATAACTTAAGAGGATGGAGCCAACCGGGACCGTTAGTAAACCTGCTATTTTTGATTGTCCACCAAAATAATTTCGTTTGTCCGACCTTAGTTTAAAAGTTATTCAACATTTCTTTTTTTATAGCAACTATCAAAACCTAAAAAATAATCCACCACTCCAATTTGATAACTTAGGAGGATGGGGCAGCTTTAGATTTGCTATCACATCAGATAATAAAAAGCGAAACTCAACTTCATTCAATTAAATAATTATTATTTAAAAATAAAATTGTTTTGACAGTTTAAATTAACAATTGATTGAGTGTAACTCTCGCTGCCTTCGAAAAAAAAACTCTCCAAAGGAATGCAACACAAGAGTGCCACCGATATGCAACATGAAACGAAACTCCGTCGTCGTTCGGTCGCCACCGTTAAGTCGTTTATCGTCAATGTTATACAAACTTGCAGCGAATTTTATTTTTTTTTTTTAAGTCGCGCTTTGGTTTCGGTTATGCCATCGGAATCGCATGGTTATCAGACAAATTAATCTAACGAATAGTGATCGTGTGGCATGAGATTTTGTGTGGTGCAATTTTAAAAAATTGCAACTGATGCACGCGCACAGTCCAATTATACATATATCAGGCGATTAATATGATAACGTGTGTGATACATTATAGCGAAAGTGCAAGTCGCGGTTGTTATAAATGTTTTGCTAAATAAGTTTTGACATCTTTATCCGAAACTAAATCGATTTTAAATAAATAACTTCATCTGAATTAACATCTTTGATGGTTCCATGGAATAATATAACAAGCGATTTAAAAACGCTTACTTAGGAAAGACTTCTTGGGGTAGCCATTTCGAACGATAACAATTTTCTCACATTTAAAAAAAAAATAAGTTTCTTATCCACTCAAGCTTTACCTACCAAACATTTTTATACATAAGATTCCATGGTCAAATTCATTCACACCATTGATCGCTCTCAAATGAATCGTGAGTAGATATAAAGTTGTACCTAGTGTGAATGAAGCTTAAGTCAAATAACCCATTGAATATTACTGCACTGCACTTATAATAAATTCCATTGCCACTTTCAATAAAATGCGCAACTATTAATTTTTATTTTTATTTTTTTTTATTTTTACAAAAACACTCAACTGACCAAATGCACTTTCTATCATCTGTGGTCTTTCCCATTTCACTCTATGGGTCGAATTTAAAACAGGATGTTATTACACTGGCACTGGTGTTTCAATATAATAATGCTTGCAGACATATTTTCCAATCAAAACATAACTAGTCGGATTAAGTGTGGAATTTCACCTGTCCGTATTTGTGTGTATGGAGGCTTGGTGGTGCCATGAAGTTATAATAGCATTCCAAGTTCAATAGTCAAACTTAAACCATCAGCACAAGTTGTTGAAATATTTAACATTGTTGGGTTATAATGAGTTTTAAATGCATATTAATTTAATGGTTATATACATTTTTGTGGTTGGAATGGTGTTATCAATTTTTTTGTTTTGTTCAAAGAAAAAACTAATTTATTGAACTAAAAGCAAAAAAGATAATAATTGATTTTAACCAAATAAGTGAAGAATAAGCATAGCATAAATAAACGTCTAAACGTCTTGTGGTTTCGTGTAAACAAAATTCGAGGTTGTAATGAAAAATATTACAACAATAATGCGGAAGTCCGAAAAAGTGGGTTTCGTCATATCGTCCATCGGTCTTTGGGTCCTGTGACCTGTGCGCGTCCTACCATCCATGCATCCACTGTTGTCTGTGCTAGAGCCGAAACGGGTAGACCAATTTGCTCAAAAATTTTGTACAGAGCATTTTTATGTTATTCCCTAGAGGGGTAATTTGAATTTTTGTTTTAAGTCATCTAAAACGGGTAACTGCCATACAACGATTTCAGTTTTTTTTTTTTTTTTAATTTTCTCGAAAACGGTTATAACGATTTTGATTAAACTGCGTAACTAAAATGATCAAAGTTAATCCATTTAAATTGAAGCAGTGCCTGTGAGTGTTGGTGAAAGTCCAGGAACATCCAAATTTATATGAACATTTGGCCAAACTTTCATTATTTTTGAAATATCGTTCAACAATATTTTCTTCATCGTGTAATGCTTTATTTTGACAAACACCCTTAACTGTAAGCTGTCAAATTGTTTTTGTTTAGGGCTGCCTACACTTTACTACATACATAAATGGCATAAATACATACATTTTTTTCGTAACGCCTTAATTGTCTGGAAAAATTCGTATAGTTCTCTCATTTACATATTACCTAATCTTAATCCTACACTATGGACTGGACAATCTTACCCCAAATTAGACTTTTCTTATTGGCACTCAGGAAATTTCTGTCGTCGAGTCATTGGATGTTCGTAAATTCTATAAATGTCATAATAGACATAAAAACATGCGAATTAGGAAAAAATCGCCAGAAAGCTGAGTTTTAGTATATAGCCTCACGATGATGATGTTAAGAAACTGTAAAAAGCCCTCATCGATATGAGCGCCGCTAACAATTTTACGGGGGGTCGAAAGCCCTCCAAAATGTTTTTTTTAGGAATATCTCCCAAATGGTTAGTTTTACAGAAAAAATGTCAAGGACTAATTTGTAGCTTATACAATTTTCTACAAAAAACATGTTAATAATTTGTTTCATAAAAATAACGGTTTTCGAAACATACCAGTCGGAAGAGTTCAGAGTTTTATATTTCTATGTAGTGGGGCGACTTAGTTAAAAAATTGTGCATTTTGTGGTAAAAGCATCAATTTTTTTTTCATTGTTGGTACATCATTTGAAGATTATTTTAAGATAGAGGGTCGCTTTATATGGCCACCCATTTGGCTGGGAAATTCAGATTTAAATTAAAAATATAATACGAATATCTATAACTGACAGTTTTTTATTAACAACCGAAAAGGTTCTAGGACAGTTCAGAAATAATAAATTTCATCTTCTCAGTAATATTATCAGAAATATAAACAGCAAAAAATTCAACTTTTTGTCTGTCAAAAAATAAAAACTTGAGCCAATTTTAAATTGCCTTCAACTACAAGTCAAAGTTTTCTCACATTATTTTTTGTTTTGCTAAATTAAAAAAAAAATAAATAAACTCCTTTTGACTTCTTCCAAGATTTCCTTAATTGGCAGAAATGCCCCTATTTAATGAAACGCACATAAAAAACAAGTCGTATTACACAGGATGTCTTCAAAAAAAAATACAAAAAATATTTCGTGCACAAAAATGTTAACTGATACAAGTTGAGTTCTTCCGGCATCAAGATGAGCCCTTTTGGCATATATGCCCTTCACTTTTTCGATTCCCTTCACAATATTCTTCATTTCAGAGTCAGACTTGCGTATACCAAGAGAACTTGAAACCACAATCAAGGTAATCATTTCATTAAAAATAAAACAACAACACATCGGCAAAGTTTCTTTTTTCACTTGACAGTTAATTCTAAACGTCAGTCAGTTTGTTCGATACCCAAATTCTACGGAATGCATTTTTTTTTTGGACAAGAAATGCAAGTTAAATTCATTACAGACATTGCACCCAAGTCTTTTTGTTTGGCCTGATCTCAGAAAATAGCAACGCAAATAAATTTGTCTGACGTTTACCCCGAAAAGCAATCACATCACATTTTAACCTTACACAATTGGTGAATATTTATGCAGGGTGTTATTTAATTAAACTGAAATTTTGTATTTTTTTTTTAAGTTCACATGCATTTTTGTCTATTTGGTATAATAATATGGGAAATTCTTCGTTGGCAAGTTTTGCTAGAAACCAAATAACTGCGTTATCTATACCTACCTAATTGTACAAATTTTGAATAAAACCTTAGAAAAATTATGATTACACTATGGACCTTGACAAGGTCTTTTTGTTTATCGAAATTCGGTCATCGACAATTTAAGTTTTTATAAGTTGTTTTTGTCAGGCTTGTAAAAGAATGCAATCTTTTGTGAATGCAGTCTTTAAAAATTTATTGAATTCAATTAAAAGATTGCATTCATTGATTTTACTTTGGGACTTCAGACTTCAAATTATGAAATCACCATTCACTCGTAGCAAAAAGATTGCAATCATTTTTCCCCCCATTCATTTTACAGCAATCAATTGAATGCAATCTTTTGAGAATTCATGAATGCAAAAGAATGCAAAGAATGCAAAAGAATGCAAAGAATGCAAAAGAATGCAAAGAATGCAAAAGAATGCAAAGAATGCAAAGAATGCAAAAAGAATGCAAAGAATGCAAAAGAATGCAAAGAATGCATGCATTCTCAAAAGATTGCATTCAATTGATTGCTGTAAAATGAATGGGTGGAAAAAATGATTGCAATCTTTTCGCTACAAGTGAATGGTGATTGCATAATTTGAAGTCTGAAGTCCCAAAGTGAAATCAATGAATGCAATCTTATTATTGAAGTCATTATAGATTGCATTAAAAAAAGATTGCATTATTTTACAAGCCTGGTTTTTGTCTCAGATGTCAAGATAAGAACTGCATAAAGCTACCCAGACAGCTTTGGATAGACATTTTAATAAGTCCATCGTATCCATCCGATCGATTTTATCGCATCAAATATTAAGACACTCGTAATAAGAGCCTAATCGTAGGACTGCCGATGGCGTATGTATTTTATAAAACTTGCCTTATTTTTTCAAAATGAAACAAAAAAAATTCGAAGCTTGCCAAAAAATAATTTCATAAAAAAACTATTTTCATTAAAATAAAATTTAAAATAAAAAACACCCTGTACATGCGATTTATTTCTCCTGTCTTTTGGGTTAAGAGGAATTCATTTCCTGGATTCTGAAGTAAACGCATTTCTTTGGTTTTTTGTTTTGTACCTTTTTTATTTTTTTTTTTTTTTGTTTGTGTGTGATTTTCCTTTTAGCGGAACATATATCTCTTTCAAGTTTTGGTTTACCTACTTGCAGTGATAATTGGATGATTGGAATTGTTTGTTGAGACAGATTTCACCCGTTTTAAGTGGTAGTACTTAATTAAGAACTTCAAATTGAATGTTGAATGTGCAATGCACCTTGGAAATTATAATTTCTTTAACGGAACTTTTTATACATTTTTGGAAAGACTATAGAAGTTGTTAAAATTTCAACTTAGAGAGAAAGCAAGGGGATTTGGGATGTATAACTTTTTTTAAGCTTTAAAATAAGCGCATACACCCAGGGTCTCAAAAATTCTTATTTCAATTCGAGATATTTACCTACATAAATTTTTTAAATAATAATTGCAGATCAAAGTCTTTGAGTCTGTCCATTGTGAATCACCTTTTAGATCAGATTTTTGTAGCCTCGATCAAGGGTGGTGATGGAATAAAAAATAGGCGGCTTGAAAGCTCGTTAGGAACAAGATTTTAGTGGCTTACAGCTTTTAACTATTCATGTGAGTATATTGTTAGTCGGCAGGAATGTAAGGGACCGACAATTTTCTGCTAAATCAGAACGGCTAAAATGAGAGGCACTTTTTCATAAGAAGAAACTCCTGGAGGACGATTCTTTAAATCCTCGAAAGAGGGATAAACATTTTTTAGTTTCAATTGAAAGTGGAATAGCTGGGAATTCGATTCCCAGACCTCCGGTGCTCGCAGCACCTATGTAACTAAGACTCCAGCCTATAAATTAAGTGTAGTATCATGTTGAAGATGTTGTTTTTGTTTCATCCAAACCCTTTAACATAATAAAACCATTTTTGAGAAATAAACATAAAATTACAATAATCATAAACAAGCTAAGCTGGAATAGGTCACTATACTCAATTAACTTAAATTACAAACGATGTAATATACATAAATCACTCAATTTTAATAGTACTCTTAAGCACAAGAGAAGTGTTAAATGAGCTTAAACTAAATAAATAAAACCTTTCTTCAAGTCCACTGAACCATGTCTATGACATCAGGTTAAATAAATTTAGTTTAGTTATTTATTTATTTTTTTATATTTGCAGTCTATACCTACACCTATTGTCTACAAAATAACTGACATTTTCTGTTTTTTTTTTTTTTTTTGTAAAAGGTCATGAACTTCTCAGAGCTCAACACTTTATTTCTTTGCTTTTCAAGTTCATTGCCTGTGTGTTTTTGCTTTGTGATTAAGTTTGTCTGGTCATATTATATTATATGGTGTGTCCGAATATTTACAATCCAAAGAAAAATAAACACACGCACGAAACAAAACAAATTACACTTGGCATTTTCACACAAAAGTTAGGGCCAAAAAATCTTCTATACCAACAACTTTATATAAAGGCCATTATGACTGGCAACTAAGAAAACAACAAAAAAAAACAGTCATAGCAAATCTTTTTACGTGATATTCATAAACAAATTGGACAATTAGCAATGAAGATGTTTTTTTTTTTATTTTTATTTAGGTATCTTGACACTCGTGCGTTTTTGTGGTGACTTTAACATCAATTCAAGCTTCTTGAAGTAAATTTGGGAAGAAAAAAAAAACTTATCGCGTGTTTTTTTCATTATTTTTTTTTTTGTAACGATGCGTTACAATTCTCATCACCTATGTCGTTAAAAAAATTGTTAAGTAATATAAAAATTCAAAATAGATAATTTGTTCAACAAAAGTTTTCGGTATATAAAGCTTTTCACGCATTATGTTTTTGTAACTTAAATATCGAAAAAGGATATCTAGCAAATTAATAATTCCGCTTTTCATAGTGTCGCATATATGTATATAATTCTGTTTTTATAGTAGTTTCGCATTTATACACCTCGCAAATCCAAATCTCGCATACTGTTGTTCAGGATAACTTTTGGCAAGCCGCCTGCCTGAATACTGAACATAAGAGGAAGTAAAAATCTTTGAAACTTGCTAAGCGGACCACCCAAGGTAATGCTGTTGGCATACTGTTGTCTTATTCTTAAAAGTGCAAGAGTCCAAAATTTAGCTTTGGACTTTATTTTATTGCACTTAATTCCTGGCACCACATTATATTCCAACTCTAAGTAATTAATTGTTTTTTTTGTTTCAAAAGTGAGATTTTAATTTTTGAGATTTTAGTTTGCGATTTGTTGGTAATTGCAAAAAACGAGATTTTGTAATTGCGAAATTTCGTTGGTTGGTGTTTGCGAGATTTTTGGGTACGAGATTAAAATGCAAAATTTGCTAAAAGTGGGATTTTATAATTACGAGATTATGAAAAGCGAGATTTTATAATGGCGAAATTTCGTTAGTTGGTGTTTGCGAGATTTTCGCGCCCGAGATGTAGGTAAATGCGAGATTGCTAAAAGCGGGATTTTGTAATTACGAGATTATGAAAAGTGGTAGTTATTTTTGTAATTGCGCAATTTCTTTGGTTGGCATTTACGAGTTTTCCGGGCACCAGAGATAAATGCAAGATTGCCAAATTATGAAAAGTGGGATTTTATAATTGCGAAGTTTCGTTGGTTGGTGTTTGCGAGATTTTTGGATGTGAGATATAATACGATATTGCTAAAATCGGAATTTTTTAATTGCGATATTATGAAAAGTGGAATTTTCTAAAAGGAAAATTTCGTTGGTTTGTTTTTGCGAGAGATGTAAATGCGAGAATGCTAAAATGGGATTTTGTAATTTCCAAATTATGAAAAGTGGGATTTTATAATTGCGAAATTTCATTGGTTTGAATTAAAATAATTTTTCCGGGTGCGAGATTTCTAAAAGAGAACTTTCGTTGGTTGGAATTTGCGAAATTTCCGGGCACGTGATGTTAATGCGAAATTGCTAAAAGCGGGATTTTGTAATTGCGATATTTCGTTGGTTGGAATTTGCGAGATTTTCGGGAACGAAATGTAAATGCAGAATTGCCAAATTATGAAAAGTGGGATATTATAATTGCGAAATTTTGTTGGTTGGTATTTGAGAGATTTTTCCGGCTGCGAGATGTAAATGCGAGATTGCTAAAAGCGGGATTTTGTAATTAAGAGATTAATTTTGTAATTGCATAATTAGAGTATCACTTTCTCTAAGCTGTAAATTTTGAAAAAAAGTCATCCAAAAATTTAAACATTCAGGTGCTAGTGCTGTAGTCAGGTGTGGTCGTGGTAGTCACATGGACCGACTTTATTTTTCAAACATTTTTTTTTGCCCTATTAGCCGAACTTTTCAATTAAAGACATTATAACTCAAAAACCATTTCTAATATTCAATAAAGACTTCTAGACTACTTATTTGTTGTCTCACCCTTTTTTTTTTGCACATCCCGTTTTTTCTATCATCAATTTTCTTCAATCATTATTTTATACCAACCGCCCTGATGACCTATAATATATACCTAAATAGGCTTCAGATGGAAGAATTTATTTTGCTGGAATACAATAATTCAAACGGAAATTGTAATCGTTGAAATTGCTCACAACAATTGCAGATCCATTCATTACATCAAATCAATTGGAAGGGGCGACCTTAATTCTAATCGATACTCTAACTTAGTATAGGACGGCCGTCCATTCTTCAGTCAACATTCTAGACACAGGTCGATAATTATATTATATAGGTGAATGGTGTTTGCTTCAGACCTATTACCTAAGAGTACGTATATATAAAGCTGGTTCATTTTGCTACTGTTTAATCAGATGCCTAGCCTGCCTATAGAGAAGTGCATGCGTGAAAGAATGCGAGCAAATCTATTAGTTAGGAACTATGGGCACCAGTGGTGCCTAGAAGGGTTCGGAACTTGAGTAAAAAGGTGTTGAATTGTAGAAATTAAAATGTCTATTTTTTTTAATTTACTGAATGACAGAGATGTGAATGAATTTGGTGATTTTGATACTGCAGTCAATTTTTTAAATTTTTGAACTAGACTTCAACTTGAAGGTGAGTGAAGTGAAATTATTTTTTTTTCAAAGAGAAGAGAATTTTTGAAGAGTTTTCTTCAAGTTTTTAAATTTCATTACATTTTCTTCTTAAGCTGCACACACTTTAACGGCCATATTATTCAATCGATTCATCCGGATTAAAACTTAAATCCGGATGTATTTACATTGAATTTGTATAATTTACATCCGGATTTAAGTTTTAATCCGGATCAATCGAGTGAATAATATGGCCGTAGGACATACATATAACATCATTTCTCCAATTTTTGTTTTGTTTTTGGGGTTGACTTTTGATGCCTAGATAGAAAAAAAGTATAGAGGTTAGAAAAGATCAGTTGTGTATTTGGGGAATTTCAGATCATCATCCTTCCAAAAAACGAGGGCTATAAGAATTGAATTAGGAAAAAGTGAACCAGACCTGTCCAAAACCGCAACGGTACACTTTAAGGTTGGGAGGGTCATGTAATCCAACAAAAGTCACTACTGACATGAAAAGCTCCACACACTGAAACTCAATTAATTATTTATAACCGGTTATAATGTCTTATTTAATTTTTGTTGTCTCTTGATTTTGAAACCACTGATTGCCCTCACAGTCCCGAAACCAGCTAACTTCAGTTCGTGTGAACTAGGAAGCAATCGCTTGCCACTCATTAAATATCATTAATTTTCTCTTAGCTTGGGATTCCTTCTATTCTAACCCAACAGAACCTACATACCTACATATATATATGCCGAATGGCAAGTCAAACCACAAGAAGACAGATGAATGAGCCCAACAAAAGACCATCACAGCCACAAAAATATACAACCAGCAGCGAAAAAAGAAAAAGAAGATGTTAGCCATCATTTTTTTTTTTGTAATGCTCATTCCTGCGCCTTCCAGCCCAGGGCAGTAACAGCAGCGGGACTAAAGTGTGAATGAAATTCCATAGAAAATCCATCCATCGCGATAGCAGAACAGCAAAGCATTGATTCCACGATCTATAACTGTGATTACTCAAACTCCTACTCCTCTGCAAAAATCTGCCACAGGTTTACAGGTGCCCGCAAGTGTTAATCGAAAGCGCGAAGCTAATTTCAGTAATAGAAATGAATTGCATGTCACATTTTGAAGCTACCGTTGTTGTTGCGTTGGTTTGTGTCGTTTGTCGTTTTGTGTACCTACATACCTATACTATATAGCCTGCCCCGATTTGGTTCCCCGTATCTATATAAGCTAAACTAGACAGCACAAATTGCGATCATTTTTCTGGAGGTGTTCTTCGTAGGATGTTCTTGTGGCATCCTAAAGGTTGTTCAAAAAAAAAAAAATAAGAACATCATCTGGTCTGTGCGACAGATTATTAAGACACACAAAGATGTTAAGATTGTTAGATAAACAGATACAGATACTGTATCTGCGCGCAAGTGAGTGGGGCTTTTATATAAAAAGACAACAAAACTTGGATCGTTTTTTGAATTGATTTTCTTGACTTGTGGCGGAGGTGTGTAGAGCGTTATTCCTTGCAGTACAAAAATCTTACTTCTTTTATTTTTTTGTTTTCATTCAATGGAGCTCTTCATTTTATCCCGTCAGGGAAGAAGCAAATCGCAGCTACAGATAAAGATAAACAGAAATATTCATTAAAAAAAAGATACAAACACCGCAACACACCGCCGTTGGATGAGTTGAAATGGAAGAGGCAGCAGCATCACTTTATGCGAACAGCACCTTTGGGGCAATAACCCAGAAACAAGAAGAATTTTTGTGTTTTTCCTGAGAGTTTTTGTGGTCGTATTTTTGTTTGTTTTTTTGTGTCATGAGATTGGTGTTCAGGTGAAAAGGATTACAACGAGATATTTGTTTCGGTTTTTATTAGCCTTTTGGTTGAATTTTTTTTAATTCCAAATAAGTAGCGTTGATGGAAGGTAGTAACAGTGTTGCCATTTTACTGACATTCCCTTGCAGAAAATGTTTTCAGTAAGAATTGTTTGTTTCTTCTAAATTAGGTACCTGTACTCCGATTTGAAGTAATGGTATACTGTTGATCCCTCTTTTTCTTCAAGGAGTGGTCACTATGGGCCAGTGTTGCCAATTATAAACCAAATTTTTATATAAAAAAACGACTCTTATTATTATGCCGGGGTAGGGTAAACTAAACACGTGTGCCTTACGTGTAAAACGTTACGTGTAAAACGTTACGTGTAAAACGTTACGTGTAAAACGTTACGTGTAAAACGTTACGTGTAATATGTGTCACATGTACACGGTACGATATGTGGTTTGATATCTGACAACTGGGCGAACGTTTATGTTAACACATCTTAACCGTGAGTCCCGGCACTCAAACATTTTTTTTTTATATAAATGGATGGAAAGGTGTTAAGGACTTGATTTCCTTACTTTTGGACTATTTTTTGCCGGGCAATTGCTCTATTCAACTATGATTGTAAAATTTTGAAAAGCAAGCAGTGGCAACACTAAACAGATGTTTTCGTACGATTGACACAATTTGACATCGGTTGGATTTAAACTTTAAACCAAAAAAAAAAAAAAAAACACCAGAAACAAAAACATGGCAGAGAAGGTTCAAAGTACCTTTACATTTTTTTTATTTAAAAAAAGAAAACAATAGAAAGCGAAAGGCTAAAGTTTGACTGTTTTTTCTTTTTTCGCGCTGACTAAAGGAGTGGTTGACTTGAAAACATGACCTTCAGATACAGCCAACAAAATCGAACATCCACGAGGGTCAAATTTATTGCATATTAACACGAAGATATTTTAACGAAACAGGACTTAAAGATTACATACAAAAGATATGAAAAAGTTAAAGATGAAGATCGTTTATCTTCGGTTCAAATAAAAAAATGCTATAAATGTCAAATTTTAATTATTATCTTGTTCTTGGTTCATCACTTTGCTATGGCCTCATAAATCGGAATGAAAACAAAAAATCGATAATTTATGACAAGGTTAACAGATATATCATTAACAATAAAAAAAAAAAAAACAAATCAATCATCTGCATGATGCACATTGCACATAGCATAAATATATGTAATTATGATTAATGGCTTTAAGGATATTTCAAGAATAAATTTTTTTCATTGAACACTTGTATTGTTTTTCATTGATAATGCATATTTTCTGAAAAGGATCAATTAGTTGCATGTAAATGTCTGAAACAAAGTCAAAAATTTTCACGGATACATATTTGTATTTGCATACCTAAACACCTCGTGTTATGGTAAAATTTTCCGTAACATGAATCATTCTTTCAATTCCCATATCCTGTGTTCCTTTCTTCTCAATTTTCTTTTCACAGGTGTTTCCTTCAACTTACGGTTCACTCCCTTAGTAACTTGAAAAAACAAAATATAAACGTTGTCAATTTTGACACTTGGGTGGATCTGTGATCCACTTCATCGTATTTGACAGACGGGCGGTCTGCTTAAACCTCATCCAAGCATGAGCGACAATTGTTCCCCAAAAGTACCGAAAAACAGTTTTAAAAACAAATGCGCTGGTTACACTTGGTTCCCGATCGCTGGATGTAACTCATTTTAAGAATGGCCGAGTGCCCAACGTAATTTAAATAAATACTAATTTAAAAATTAACGGCCAAATTATTCACTCGATTCATCCGGATTAAAACTTAAATCCGTATGTAAATTATACAAATTCAATGTAAAGATATCCGGATTTAAGTTTTAATCTAAATGTATCGAGTGAATAATATGGCGGTAAACCTTCATTTTGGAAAAAATGGAACGCTATCCCTAAATCTAACGAAAGCCCATCGAGCTAGTTTTTTTTATTTGATGCGTTTAAGAAAATAACTGCCAACTTTTCCGTCAAATTATTAAAATACTGGTCATTGATTATTTTACTACAATGAATTTTTCCTTAGTTTTTTTCTTACGGAAATTAGAGGGGAACAGTGCATCTATTAATTCCAAATTGAGTTCTTGTGGTTTAAGAATTTTGGATTTCTGTTTGACTTTCTCTTGACAAAAAAAAAATAGGGAGAGAATGGCTGGATGGGTTCATCAGGTTCGCTGCTCCTGGCAGTGAAACCAGCGGTCGACGAATTCCAGGATGACAGTGCATAGCCAGGGTGAAGGGTGTGTGTAAGCAGGACCGCTGGATTTTGTCAACGGTGGCGCACTTCAGCAAGTAGCTGAGTGTGGCTTTCAAATGACGTGATCGAGATCGGGGGATTCCGATTTGCTGAAAGCACGGGGTTGTCGGCAATAGAGGATGTCGTCTAGACAACGAAAAATCTGGGAGGCACTTCTTAACCGGAGAGCACACAAAAAAGTTGATTTGGAAAGAGGTCGAAAAATAGAAGAGGAAAGTGACAAAAATTAAGAAATCACGAAATGCACGGAATATCAGTTTCTCGGAAGAAAAGTCCTTAAAAAACTGTGTAAGCAAACAAAGATTACAACACTTTTTTGAAAATAGAAATTAATTTTGAAAAGCACTTGCGTCTAGAACTTTACCTATGCCAGAGGTTCTGTGGAAAATTGAACATTAAATTTGAATTTCAACCCCATTAAAAAAAATTGGCCCTAACCCAAATTTATAGTTTTTTTTGAGGAAATGCTTAAAATATATAAAAATAAAGCTCTGTGGCAAAATTAAGATTTATCGGATTAATTTTTTTAAAATTTGTCCCTTTTTTATTTTTATTTATTTTTCTCGAAATATCTTCTGTAGCATGTGACTTTAACAGTATGTCAGAATTTTATCAAAATTGTTATCTAGTTTTTTTTTTAATATTTCTGCCAAAAGAAACTTTAGTTTTTATGGATGAGTACAGTTTCTGAACAAGCTATTTTAAACCACAAAAAGTTATTACTAGAAGACATATTTTACTACCATAGCATAAGCTTATTTTTATTCAAGCAAAACCTAACTCTTACTTTAAAATCGAAGTCGAAGGTTTCGCTCTAGATTTTCAATTCACGTGACCTAATGTTCTGGTTGTAGTCCAACTGATTTAAATTTTCAATTGACTTCACAGAAATAAATTAATAACTCCATGAAAGATTGTTGTTAAGTTAATTTTGGCGGCGGCGGTTCAAGGCCCCCAAATAAGTTTCTTGGTAATATCCCACAAAGGTAAGAAAAAATATGTGTCAATATTGAAGCTTTGAAGAATTCCTACTAAATAATCATCTGACACCATTTTTTAATAAATGTGACTGTCACTCACGTATAAAGCTCCATAAATTCTGAGAAAGTCGATGAAATCGTTAACCCAGAATTAATTAATCAAATATATAAATGCCTCAATTTTAACTTAATTCACTCGTTCGGCACGAACACCAAATGTAGTTCCATAAATTAAAATTTATTAATTTCTCCATTTTTTTTTTGCATTACATATAGGCTCTCCATTCAGTAGGAATTAAAAACAAACAAAAGTTTATTGCACTTTTGGCAATTAGGAGACTAATTAGCGTCTTTTGCCTTCACATACATATGTAAGAGTATGAGAAACAAAGCTGAAAACAGTGTGAATTAACAATGAAAGTGATTCATTTTAAAATGTGTTTTGTAAGATTTAATGAGTTATTTTTTTATTTTTTGTGAAGGGGGAGGGAGGGGTGATTTAATTAAGTTCATTTGGGTTTTGTTTTGTGGGACTTTAAATCAGGCATTTTTATTACTTAGATATGAAAATGATTGTCAGAGAGGAAGTCATTAGAATAAGAAAATCACTTTTACCCATCACATGAGCAGAATTCTGTCCAATATTTATTCAAAAAAAAACACACGAATGCTTGTAACTTAATTGTTTAATCAAATATAATTTGGTTAAATTATTCTAAAAAAAAAAAAAAACTTGATACAAAAAGAAATTAATGAAGATGTTAGGCTCTTGTTTGTAAATGGTGTCATTGAACAAGTGATACAAATCTTTTGGTGCATTTAAGAAAAGATTTATTGGTTGTTGTTTTTTTTTCAGGGGACATCCAAAGGGGAATCGAAATCAAGACAAGTGAGAGTGTCTGAATAGACAAGACATCTTACAAGATCACATAGTTGCGATCTGTAAGGGGTTAAGAGTAAGAGTTAGGTTATAGTTTCTTTTAGAAAGTAACCATAGCAGGAAGTAACTAAATTATATGTAGATATAAATAGAAACATTTTTGATCTATGCCGGCGGTAGGGTAAACTAAAAACGTGGAAATTTCTGTGACACTTACGTTGTGATCTTACACGTTACGATACGTTGATGTAAATTGGAAACATTCAATATTGGGTACGTTCGTTCGTACTTCAAACTTAATCGAAAGATCGAGTTAAGTTTGGGTTGAAATTTGGTTGACAGTTCGAACTCGTTGCTTTCTGTGATGTAAAACCAGCACTTGAATATTTAATTTGATGTTTACACATCTTAACCGTGAGTCCCGGCACTCAAACTTTTTTTTTATAAACTATTAGCCGTTTTTTATTATGTTCTCTTGTAAGATTAAAAATTAAATTGGGTGGCGCGACAGCTTGTGTGGAACCAGGGACCAGGGACCAGTGACTTAGAACTCTCAACCATTTCTATGTGAGTGTTATTGGTAGGAATGGAAGGGACCTACAATTATCTGCCGAATCCAAACAACTAAGGTGAGAAGGACTTTTTTATGACAAGAGATACTCTTGGAGAATTTGTTAATTCCTCTCAAGACGTAGTAACTTCTGAAAAATATTTCTGTGACAAAAGATGGGAATCGAACCAAAGACCTTTGGCGTAACAATTCTACTTTCTAACCATTACCCCACGGGCTACTGGTGATTTAAAATTATTTGTAAGGTCAAAAAGTTTTGAGAAAATAGACATTGATAAACTTGTTTGGGACAAGTTTTGTATTCGTGAAAAATTAAATCCCAATTAATGACAATCTGTGAAAATATACAGAAGCAAGGCGGGGGTCCTGCAATTCTTTCAACTGTCAGTTTTTGTTCACAAATTTTTGAAAAATTTAATATTATCGAGCTTGCTGTTTTCTTCGCCTTTATTTAAATTTATTTTTTTTCTAAAAACTTTGGAAATTATTTTCATTTTTCCAATAAATAAATAAATTTCGACGAAGCTTTCGCAAAATCATATAAGCATATTGAAGATTTGAATGTAATAACAATCACTTGGCGAGCTACCACCAAGTTTGTAAGCTGGAGGTATAGCTATTTCACGAGTGTCAGGTCGATCATCGACTCATCATCAGACAGACTGTTTTTTTTTAGCTAGAAGATGAATGTTTTAAAAAAAAACAATTTCACTCAAGTTACTCCCGTTTTGTTATTCCATCAATCTTCCATTGATATAGAAATTTAAAATCCATGAAAATCAATCAATTTCTTATCTGTTCCCATTACATCGCAATTTCAGAAAAAATGACTCGTTGGTATGAAAAAGAAAATCATTTCATGATGATCAAATATTTTGATCCTGGTTCGATTCTCTGAAATTCGTGCCACACACGATCAACAAACAATTCGCACTTGTTTTCCGATACCGATCTCGATTGGAATAGTTGATTCATCAGAACAACTACAACAACAACAAAAACAACTATGACTCCCAACCGCAATACCACAACCAATTGTGAACAAAAAAAAAATAACATTCCACTTTGGAATTTACTGTCCCACCGTCTCATCGGGTATAGAGGTATTTCCTGAGCGCTAAAGCCTGAATTGTTTGTATATATTTGAATTTCGAACTCCTATTTGCAAAACTACTATCGGCTAACTCAGGTACTCTCTGGGCAATAAGTCAAGTGCCATGATTATCTCAGTTGAACTGCGTCCACGTCCGTCGCATCGTCGTCGTCGTTGTCGCAAAGCCATCACCATCATCACCATCTCCATCGTCTTGTCTCCTACATTTATGTACTGGTAGGTACTGGTTGAGAGAAAATAAATTCTAGAATCGCTCCACATACGCGAAGGAGGTATACACAACATTATAGTAGTAGAATCGCATGCATAAAATGTTGCAACTTCAACCGCCAGATTCTAAGAGATGATAACACACTGCCATCTCCCGGCCGTGTGTTTTAACCTTTTCTGAATTTTTTTTGTTTTCTTCTCTGAGCAAGAAGTCAAATCAGGAAATGACTGTATATGCACATTCCTTATTGATGCAGGCCTATAGCAATGGCAATCGCTCTCTTCCACCCTACTCAATCAATCTAATTCTGTCAAGTTGGTAATTATATGGCAACAAAGTGGGTGATGAAGGATTTCTTGTGATGGGAAAAGGTCTCCAAATGAATACTTTTCTAACACATTGGAACTTGGAACTGGTTGTTATTAGGGAGGATCAGTATAGGTATACCATTTGGAACAGTATCATATTATACATATATGCTTGTATCGCGGATGAACTTAAGGTGGAGTTTAAAAAAATTATACCATGATGGTACTTAATGGATGTTAACTAATTGTACAGTGTATAAACAGTATGTCTGACATTTAATATCAGTTCTGTTCTGTTCTGAAGAAGTGTTGTAATACGAACTTTTCAGAAATTCAGGTTTTGGGGGATATTTTGATGAAAAAATAAGAAGACCCTAAGTATGAATTTTTTGGAAAAATAAGGAGGCATGACTGAGGATTTTTTTTTCGAGATTTTTGTATATCACAATTATAGTTTTTTAAATTGTAGAAATTATGGCAAAAGAATTTTTGATGTACATATGTACATATCTTTTGAAACATTGTAGAAATTTGACGTCAACGTTAAATTTCAGTAAAGTAAAAGGAAGGTGTGAGAGGTATAGATTGGCGCTAAAATAAACATTTTGTTTTTTGAAAATGTTTGTGTCAGTGGGCGAAAATAATTTGTAATAATTTCGTTTTCTATCTTTTATCATTCTGGCAAACTTTATCAAAATTGGTTTCGTCGTTTAGATTCTATAATGTTTAACCTGCAACTCGATCAATTACAAAAAATATATTATCAAAAAAGCTTAAAAAAGTGGTCGTGTCAAAAAAATTTGTAATGGGTAATTATTTATAAAATTTTAAAAGAACGTGACCCAGGTTTTTGTCAATTTTGGGAATAATATTCCTTTTTTAAAAAAGTGAAAAGTGGTAGAAGTGAAAAGACAGGTAGAACTTTTTATGACAGGTACTTGGAACACAAACCAAAACCAAGTACCAAATCAGCTTACGCACAACATCTAATACACAAGAACCACAATTACACCAACTTCGAAAATAATTTAAAGCCACTACACATATGTTAAAAAGAGACAACACTGGATGCACTTGAGGAATACGAAATATATAAAGCTAACAAAATGGAACAAGACAGAGTACTGAATGACAAATTAACAATAAAAACAAACACACTATATGACACTGCCATTGAACACCAAAAAAGAAATACAAGATAAAAAGAGACAAATACATTAACCAAATAACTTTAAGTTCACCCTCAAAAAGACACCAAACACCAACATTGAAAAACCAACACCGCAGTCCGTTAGCATTAGCCCGATGATGGATTATTAAATCCGAAACGCGTCGCTTCGTTTAGAAAACCATGAAACAAGCTTTATAGAAGTTGTTGTTTTTCTTTCTTTTATAGAAAAATACCAACCAAAGATATATTTCTAAATAAAATTATTAATTTCATTTAATATTAAATTTCTTATAGATTTTGGTTGAATATTTATAAAAATAGAGAATCAATATTTTTTGTAATCCGAATCAAATTTTAGGAAAAAAATAGTCTCGATAAATTTTTGTATAAAATGATTTTAAGATATTACCTATGTATGTATGTTTATTAAAAAAAAAAAAAACAAATTGAATCCTTACCTTATCATTAATAAAAAAAAATCAAAGTGAGTAATAGCTTCTATAAAATTTACAATACAAGCTTTATGGAGTTTTAATAATTCTTAATTTTTAAAATACGATACTTAAAAGGAAAAAAAATTGAAAACAAGATTTAGATGAACCATACATCAGACTATAATAATATTCTAAAAATAATTTTTGTCCAGTTGAGGGCTTAGACAAAGTCTCAACAACGTAGGTAGAAAGTTAAAACAAGTTGCATATAGCAATCTGTTTATTCTAAGAAGAAGTTATATTTCATTGTAAGTTGAGCTGCCAACCTACTTGCTACCCACACTGTACATGTACAATCGCAACAAATTTGTTAGCTATGAATCCTGATTCTTTATACAGAGTTACTCAAGAAGTGGGTTGAAAGCTTTATCCACATTTAAACTGGAAGTGGTGTTAATTTTGATACAGTGCCACTTATGCTCGTATTACCGATTCACCGAAACTAGACTTTAAACCTTTTTTTTTCATCCAACTAAATACATACATATGTAGGTCTGTTTCGATGTTACCTCCTTCTCTCTACTTCCCTTCAAACAGGTAGGACTAATTAATTTAAGAATATATAACCTGAACCTGCCTGAGATGGGATGGTATGTCTAGTTTGAAATTCGCTTTGGTTATGGGGCTTGTGTGGACGCTGATGATAGAAAAATAATGTAGCACATCGGACGAACGATGTAACATCAATTATATTATTATACAGTAAATCCATCCATTCTGGAAATCAAACTACCTACCATGGTGGCGGCTTTCATCTAAGCATAAATTGGAAAAAAAACCTACGCGTAAAGCATGAGAAATAAAGGAATTGAAGATTTTTCATTAATAAATGACTAATTTAAAAATAAAAAAAAAATATAAATATATATTTCCATCTATTGGTTAATTAAGTGTTGATGGCAATGCATAAAGTGTGGACTGTTATGGAGGGTAGGTACTTATACCTCGACTAAGAAGGATGCAACTTGTGCTGTGATAGGAAATGAAAGAACAAATTAATGATCGATTTATTATATGGATTCTTGAGTCCGTTGGAATGATTTGTGTGAATTCTAGTCCAACGAATATTAATAGATTGCCGTTTGTATTTTTTTGTTCATCACAGGAAGTTCAACACCCCACTCGAGAAAGTTGTAAAGAAGATCTTTGTTAAAAAAAAAAGATGATTTAAAAATGTGTCAGTATATGAAATGCTTTAATGAACAAAGGAAGTTTTAATTGATATTCTCAGAACCACTCTTAAGCAGATCAATTAACAGTTAAAAATTAAATAAGTCCTTGAATTCTGACTGAACAAAACTCACATTCATATAAAATTTTGATGATAAAAGGTGGCGCAAAAGTTTTCATTTGTGAAGTAAGCAGATACAAAATACACGCAAACAGGACATGAATCACACTAAAAAAAAAACGAGGAGTAATTTTTTCAATATTGACATTTTCCGACAGTTGCAACCGGCGACAACTTTTACGCTACCTTGTACAATGACAAAAGACCCAAGATAAAATATCAAGATTTGATCCCAAAACACTCCAGAATTAAATTACTTTATTTAGAACTTTATTTCAATTCGATCGGTTAAGTATTTTTGAAAATATCGGGGGACAAACTCTTAAAACACTCATCTCCACCAGTCATACATATCAATGACCCAAGGTAAAATATCAAGATTTGATCTCAAAACACTCCAGAATAAAAATACTTTATTTAGAACTTTATTTCATTTCGATCGGTTCAATATTTTTTAAAATTATCGGGGGACAAACTTATAAAGCACTCATCTCCATCAAGCAAACATATCATACTCCGGTTCACTGAAACTAATCCTTATTAGGGTAAACCATAATTTACCGTTTTGTTTCTTGTGGTTGTCATTGATCGTTTGCTGCTTCTTCATAATGAGATCTTCAATCTTTCCCATCAAGAATAATCACACCTCGCCATCATCGTAGCAAAAAATATAAAAACAGCATTTAATTAACTAGCTTCATATACGATATATAGGTATGCAAGTGAGTAAAGGTAGGTATATACCTTTCTTCATATAATTTCTGCCGTGTGAAATAGATTTTTTTTGCGACTTGTGTCGCACAGTTATTATGTTTACTAACCGCTCAACTCACAGCCGCCTCAAGCCCGTTAGTGCTGCTTTATTGATTCTGCATAATATTACGACTATAAAAAAAAAAAACATAACCCAAAGGGGGAAACAGAATAATGGCAAAGAAGAATAAGAATGAAAAGAAAATTAATGAAATCTCTTCCATCACGTAAAAACGTAACTAAATGCGATGATGATGTTGAAATGATAATGATATTATCTGTGAGATGGATATCACATAACACAAGATCTCTATATGTTGTTGGAGTTTTGAGAAGACAAAACGTCTCTTAGAAATGCATCTTCTTAGTTTTTGTTTTTTTTTTTTTATATTTTTTAATGGCATCAATGAACTCAGCAGCATCAGAGAATAATAAACTATTGCTATGCGGATATACTTTCGGGAAGCCACTCTAATATTTTCATAAGTTTGAAGTTGATGGAATACACCGTACAAGATATTTTGGCATGAATGTGTCAAAATCGAAAAAAAAATAGGTTTG
This sequence comes from Epistrophe eligans, assembly GCA_951394125.1. Classification (NCBI taxonomy): domain Eukaryota; kingdom Metazoa; phylum Arthropoda; class Insecta; order Diptera; family Syrphidae; genus Epistrophe; species Epistrophe eligans. The sequence continues at coordinate 53,820,238 of OX596031.1, forward strand.
GCAAGACTTATCAATCATTCCCTTAGTTTCAGATCGTTGGTTTTGTAGTTTTTCTGTTCAATTTAATTGATTGAGAGAGAAATGGGGTTCATCATGACTTTACAAAAAAAAAAAATAAATTTCTCTTAAGCTGTCCATTTTAATTTGAAAGAGATTACAATACTTGAGCAACTTGTTTGTTTGATATTACATATGTCATTTTGACATATGCACAATATACAGGTATTTTTTTAAGTCACTACAGTAGGGCAGAATGCCTTAAAAGCATGTCCCTCAAGTTAGCATTTCCTCTTCAAAATTTTAAGATTCTATTGATTGGATTAACTGTCGTGAATTCGTCGTAAATTTTGTCAAGAAAGGAAAACAAATTGTCGCACTTTTTTAGAAATAACCCCTGATAATGCCAACTTGAAAGCCGATATTACCACCCTCCATGATAAAATGAACTCAAAAGAAAAAAAAGAACGTATAAATAACTTTCTGTAGTAAATTTGTTTTAAAATTATAGCGAAAGGAAAAAAAAATTCTCAAAAAATCCCTTTAATTTGACAAAATAACCTAAAGTAGTTTTTTTCAATGCTGTCAATTTTTTTTTTTTTTAATGAAAATTTTACAACAGATTTACGACAATTATTTACATAACATTTTTCTGTTTTGATTTCATTTAAACGTTTTTTGAGGGGTGGTAATGCTAACTTGCATTCCTAAAAAAGGCAAAATTAACTCAAAACAGAAAACCGAGTGTGTAAATAATTGTCGTAAAGTTGTCGTAAAATTATCGTTAAGGAAAAAAATTGTCTCGCTCTTTTTACTAAAAAAAAATCCCTTAAATTTGACAAAATACCCAAAGTACCTTTTTCAATGCTGTAAATTTCCTTTCCTTTCACGACAATTTAACGACAGATTTATGGCAATTATTGACATAATCTTTTTTCTGTTTTATTTTTGTTTAAACTTTTTTTGAGGGATGGTAATGTTGCTTTCCAAAAAAGGGCAAAATAAACTCAGAACAGAAAACTGAATGTCTAAATAATTGTCGTAAATTTGTCGTAAAATTATCGTTAAGAAAAAAAGAATTGTCGTCCCATTTGTTCTCAAAAAAATCCCTTAAATTTAACAAAAAACCCGAAAGTAGCTTTTTTCAATGCTGTAATTTTGTTTTTCCTTTCACGATAATTTTACGACAGATTAAGGACAATCATTTACATAATATTTTTTGTTTTCATTTTAATCTTTTTTTTTAGAGGCGGTAATGCTAACTTGCTGCCAAATTAGAATTACCATCAGGGGTTATTAAAAAAAAAAAAACAGGCGTGATAATTTTTTCTTTTACGACAAATTACCGACAAACTCACGACAATAAATTCAATTATGTATTAGAATCTTAAAATTTCGAAGTGATAATATGCAAACTTGACAGACATCTTAAAAGCAAGTATCAAATCAGTCGAAACGAACCTGAAATTTTGCACATTTACTTTTAAGATCAATCTCAAGACCCACCCCTCGACACGCCCATTTTTATTAATTTATTTTACCTTCCTTACCTAAAGGAGTTTTTTAATAATAGTTTTGGCAATGCTGTCTACCAAATTTAACGTTAAGTCTCTCCGTCTTAAGACTCAAGGCTCGATGTATGACCCATAGACAGGAGAACAAACAGCGCATGACGAAAACCACTGTTTGGACTTTTCTATCCTCGCAATGTTAAGTTTGATTAAAATCTTGACATTTTTTTTTACAAATTCAATACTTTCATATACCTATAGACCCCTAAAGAGCAAATGTACAAATATTCCTAAATAACGTATGAATCATCATCAGATGCTTATGGCCATGAAACTTATTTGCTTTGTTCTTTATTCTCAAAAGATATCTGTACAGTACAGAGACACCATCACTCATTGTCCAAATATAGACTTACTACCCAAACAGGAGTAAATCAGTGGCCACCATTTATGGTTTAAATAAACTTATACCATTCCTATCTATTCCCAAGACATTTGCTGCCACAACAATCATGAGAGCTGTATATACAAAAAAAAAAAAAAAGACCCCTGACTAACCAGCGATTTTGTCACCTAAGCAGGGTTAAGCTCCTTATCTGAGTGAGGATACAACTTAGAGCTCTATATTGACAAATCTCATTAGTACATCATGTTTCTCGCAAGTCAGTCACAGCGAAACAGGACAGACAGTCCAGAAGATTGTTCTCCCGGGACATCGAAACCCTGAGTCATGAAGGCAGAACCACATAAATGTTAAGCTTTAACATTTCATCTACCACGCCGCCTCTGTGCAGAGCTGACACTGTCCCACTGAGCCTGTCTTAAGAAACACCCAAAGGTCAGCAATCAAAAAGCGTAAATCATGCGAACTTCGTTTGTGTGAAAGTGCATACTCTAAAAATTGGCCATTGTATGTCCCATAAGAGACCACAACACGACATACAGCAGCGGTGGCGGCGACGGTAATGCAATGATTCTTAACTATAGCCAAGCAAAAGTGCGAAAGTCGATGTCATCAGGGCAACAAACATTGAAGGTGTAAATTGCTTGACACTATGAGTTGTTGCAACATGGGCGCCATTCATGTATTTGTATATATACGACCAGTACTTATACTCCTATAGAAGTTGTGAACAACTATACCTACTATTTATATTATACGACGACACGACGATCGGTGTCGGGCCACTTGAGGTTATTGTAAAAGTTTTATTTTATGATCAAATACCGCATGAGAGAGTTAATATGCGTCAGTCGTCAGTATATGACCGTCATATAGCTTTTTGTGTTGGACACTCTTGAAAGTCGTCAGTCAATTGTAAGTGTTTTATCTTGAATTTTCCAACGCATTAACAGCAACAACAACAACTGTCGAATTGAAGCTAAGTGAAAGGAGAAGCAATTTGACTTTTTGATTGACACTCGGTGTTTTGTAATGGACCCCAATTAGGGTACTTTTTTTTTCTTTCTTTCTTTCTTTAGATAGTGAAATTGGAATAACAATAGAAAACTAAGTTTTACAGTAGCTTGCTATAAATCATTGACAAGCCAACATTTATGTTCAATTTCGAAGAAAGAGGGAGAGAGGTTTTTAAGCTAAAAATATTATGAAGAGGGGAAAACGTGGGGGCAACAATTAAGGGCAGTAATATAAACGAGAATGTAAGTTAAAACAATAACAAATATTTTTTTGAATACCAAAAATAGTGACTATGGATACTCAATTAAAGATAAAAAAATCAAAAGACTACTTGGCAAGATGGCAGCCAGTTTAGACCAGTTGATACCAACAGTGTCTTATTTAAAGAAACAAAAATAAATATACAAATTTTTTAATGTACAAAATTTTGTTAGTTCTTAAGAGTCAATATACCATCAATATGCCAGTAAACACACAATTCTAAAAAAAAAAATAAAGTTGCTCTTTAGACCAGTTTTTTATACCAATCGACGGAAAAATAAGGAAGTATATAATTGATCTACAATTTTCTACAGAATCCGAATGGCAAATGAAAGAAACTCTTTCAAGTCATTTGTTTTTTATTTGTCACTTCCTCGCAAAAGCAGTACCCCTTTAAAAAAAAAATTAGTTAGAATAGGCTGGATTCAATCAAACACATGGGCTCCGAGCGTTTTGGTCAAAGCCCTAATTACAAAGCTAAGCGATAGTTTTATTTTTTAAATCGACTGATTTTATATTATTTATTTATTTTTCGGAGAAAATAATTTAAAAATGTTGAGTAAAATGGGTGAGGGGAATAACGACAATTTTAATTGTATGTTCTCATAGGCTTGAAAAAAAATAGGGATTTTATTTATACGAAGCATCTCATCATATAGACTCGTAGTACGCTTGTTTGCAGCAGACAAGCTCCAAATCATCAGACGTACATGATTCAAGTATTTATTAAACCTTTTGTTGAAATTTCGGATGAGTATAATATTGTTAAAAAAAATTTAATTTGTTTAAAAGCTGTAAGTGGTTTATTTATGATAAGATATGAAGCATCTGCAAAGGGCTAGTAGAGGAAGTTCAGCTGCAATGGCGACGCTCTTTTTGTCCCGAAGGCCTAAAATTTCCTGACTTAGTGGTGAACAAACCTAGGCAGACATTTCAGGGTTTTGACTTCACCAGAGCTTCGTAAACTGTCTAAACAATTGAAAAAAAAAATGTTATTTATTTAGACCAGTTCATACCAATCATAAAATAAATACGTACAAATAACTTATAATGTTATTACTTTATATTTTTATTTTTAGACCAATTTATACCAATCAGAATATGAATAGGTACCTACTCAGAAAAAAAATTGGAGTTAGCATATATGTATGTATATCGCCTTATAGAGCAAAATATGCAATTATATGCGAAAATTTTCGACCTTTATGATGAACACAGAAGAAATTATTTTTAAACCAATTTATACCAATAAGAAAATAATTACGTTAGAACATATTTGATACTTTCATCTGAGGCCTATAAATATGTAGCAATACATGCGAAAGTATTTATTTTGCACAATTGTGACGTAAAAAAAATAAAATATTTTTTGACCAATTTATACCAATCAGAAAAAATCATACAGAATTGTATTTCAAATTTTTATCTATGGCCTTTTATAGCAAAATATTTCTGCAACATATACAAAACTATAAATTTTCGACACTTATAGAGAACACAGAAGAAATTATTTTTGAATCAATTTATACCAATTGGAAAGTAACTACGCAAAAAGATATTTGATAATCTGATAATATCACTTTTAAACAGCAATATATGCCAAAACAACGTTAACTTTTGGCACAGAAGAGTTTATATTTATTTATACCAGTTGGTGTGACAAATTTAATTAGTTGATGATATTTGTTAATGGTCGAATAAAGTTTAATTTCTATACTAAATAAATTCAATGTTCAACTTATTATTTTCAATCAAAGTTGTTCTCTTTAGACGTTTAACCATTTTAACTATATGAAGCGGCATTTATAGAAAGAAAAAAACACATACAACTACATTACATTACATTAATTTATTTAAAGTTCAACTCCCTATTTATAGGTAAGTACCCACTTGTGATCAATTAAAAAAAAAAAAAAAAGCAAAACGAAAAGAAAAGAAAAAAAATACAAAATTTATTCTGTGTGCTCTTTAAATAATCTTTATCTTAAGCATATTTAACAGCTTCGGTTTAAACAAATGAGATATGTATGCAAATTAAACATGGTTCTATTTTGCATAAAAAAAATACAAGCGAAACCGTTCTTCTTACGCTACTTATATTTTGTATGCAAATCGTGTGAAAGTAGCTAAATTATAAAAAAAAAGAAATTTTTTTTTTATTTTCTTCAACAAAAAGTCAAAAAAAAAACTTCTCTTATGTCAGACATTAAATTTTAAATTTAAATCATTAATCAGTCATAGAGATGACTTGGAAGCCTCTAACCTCGTGAGATCTGTTTGAATTTAGTTGATGCCTGTGCTGGATGTCCGTCAAGTTAGCATTACCACTTCAAAATTTAAAGATTCTAATAATTGGATTAATTGTCGTAAATTTTTCGTGAAAGAAAAAAATTTTTCGCGCTTGTTTTTTTTAAATAAGCCTTGTTAATGTAAAGACGGCATCCAAAAAAACGGAGTATGTAATTAAATGTCGTGAATTTGTCGTAAATTTGTCTTGAAAGAAAAAAATTATCGCACATGTTTTTTTTTTTTAAATAATCCCTGGTAATGCTAACTTGCCCTTCAACTTACCGCCAAATAAAAATAAAAAAAATAAAAATAAGTATGTCATAGGTGTCGTAAATTTGTCGTGAAAGACAAAAAAATTGTAAGAATTTTTTGTTTGCTTTCAAAAAATCTTTGAATTCGGCATTACTATACAGCTTTGATTGGCTATATGTTTTTCCCACAAGATTTTCTGAAGTGGAATTTGTTTAAAAAATTGTCACTCGACATCCTTAAATAAGTTGTGTTAAAAAAATCACATAAATATGACAAATTCACGACAGCAAATTGAAGAAAATTAATTGAATTATATGAAGACGTCTTTTGTCAAAGTTATCTTCATGCAATATCTACAAAGTTATAGCGTTAAACTAATTTCGCAATTTTTTTCTCCAAATTAGTTGATTTCAGGCCCAAGGAAGACGCATTTGGCAACCAGGTAGAAATGGAGGCCTTTAGCACCCTAACACATTGACCTTCTTCCTCCAAGAATGCACCGCTTTCAAAACGTTAGATACCAAATTATATAAAGTTCCCTCTCTGCATCATCGTGTTCTTGAAATCTTATTTCATACAATGGCTTGAAATGGATCATACATATAGCATTCCCCATAAAAAAAAAATAAATAAAAAATCACCGTTAAGGAGCTTCAGAGCTATTTAATTATACTACATTATCTCTGGAAGAAATAATTTTCTACAAAATTCAATTCGCTGCATTCCTTAATGTTTTTTTTTATCTGCTCTGACTTCAATATAACGCACTTTTTTTTACATATAATTGCGTTAATTTAAAGAAACCAGAAATACAAAACAATGTTGTACCACACGTCCACATATTGTTATTGTTGTGCTATTATTTATGATTATGATTATGATTGTTGATGATTTATAATTGTTTGATAGATTAACGCTCGCATATACAAAATACCCGGAGACGGAGATACACTGCAATGCACTGCACTGAACTACACACGATGATGGCACTGAATCACCGTGTCATTGTGGAATATAAATGCAGAAGCCGTAGCTGGTTTACTGCGTATCTTGATTCCGTAATCGATTTGAAACTGACATCAATCGAAACGGCTAAGAAAATCTCAAACAAAAAATAATACAAGAACAAAACAAAAATAATGATAAAAAACAAGTTAATATTAAATCCGGGCTTAAGTTTACCCTGATGCTATGGCACATACGATTAGGACAAATGCTTCGGTAGAAGAATGTAGGTAGGTACATCAAATGGGGGAATGTGGTGCATTCTTTTGCAATTTTATGAAAAAAACCGATGAGGTTGCGTGGAATGTTTAAGATACCTTAGATATTAAGTCATAGTCAATTTAAGGTTTACGAGACGACCAAGGTGACGCACCTTTTCTTTTTTTTCTTCCAACCGATGTTAAATAAGGTATCGTTATGTTGATATCTGTTTCTCGAAAGAAAAACTGAAAAACTGTCACCATTGAACTATTTCTGTAATTTCTACTGGAATCTGTTAAGATTGTTCGTCCATAACCAAATCGCTCGAAAATCGAAAAAGCAAAACAAGAAAATTTAAGAAAACAAAAATGACAAATCGCCAAAAAAATATAGATGGGTTTGTTGAATTTATAAAAAAAAAGGTACAAACTTTAAAAATTATCTAATCACTCAATTATTTGTGTAGGCGAATTGATTTTTTTTTAAATTTTTGAAGCGATATTACTTTTACCAAATTTTAGACAAACTTATATTGCTTGCATAGAAAAATTCTAAATACACAAGATAACATCAATTTTTCTCGTAAGAGCATATGTTTTTCTTTTCTTTTTCTCTCTCTTAAAACACAGTTCCATAACTCTAGGTGCAGTATAATAACCCCGCGGAAATAAAGCCAGTGGATCTTATTTCCCAAAAAAAAAGGATCCTCTGTCCCGCTCACGTAACTCCGTTGCTCCGCTTAGGGTATGTTCAGTCGTCAGGCAGGTGCCAATTTCAACAGTTTTCTTGGCCAACAGTATAAAGTTAAAGTAAAGAACATAATATGAATTATCGAATCACACTTTTAGTGTGGGTCTTAATGCCAATTCAGAAAGGCAATAACTCCCAAGGGTCTTATTTTTTTTTTTGTGATGGGTGTTATTGCCACTCCAAAAAGGGAAAAAAGCTTACAGGTGTTATTTCCGTTTGTTTTGGGAAATAAGACCCAAGGGCTTTATTTCTGCGGGTCTTATTAGACTGCACTATAACTCCAAGGTCAGTATGTCAAAGTTGATAGTGTGCAAATTAAAAATGGCTATTCGAGTGCCCAACAACAAAATATTGTTATTAAACAATTAAATGGGCACTAGATCCACCATTTTCTTCGACTTTGACAGATGTGTAGAACTGAACGAAAATGAAAACTGATGTACTGAAAACTTACTTTTGGAACTGTTTGATATAAGAAAAAAGTTCCCTGGTAAATTATTTACGATATCTATTTTGCTGAAAGGAATATTTTACCAATACCCAATAATTTTGAAGATGATTCCTGATACCAAATTTCCCAAAATGGAAAAAAAAAACTCCAGAGAAATTTCGAATATCTTTCGCGATAGGGCTGACTACATTTAAGCATGTAACTGTAAAACCCGACCCTTTCAGGGATCAAATTAGCATTGTCGAAAATATAGTTTGGTTTTTTTTGGCCAATTTATCTAGGCTTAGAAATAGATCTTATAGATTCTCATTCTTATCAAAAAATAAGAAGAGCATCATTCATTCAATAATGCAGCACTAAATTATTTGGCTGACTTCAGCGAAAGAACCAAATTTTCTATCTAGAAAGCTGTAAGAGGTGAACAAAAAATTAAAAAAAAAAAAAAAAACAAATATATTGCACAACATTAATAAGAAGAAATACTGATCGAGGGTTTAGGCCTAGCTTTTCAGTGCCATATTATTCGAGTTTCGGGATAAAACTCGAGTTACAAAACAAATAAATTTGGTATCGCAACAATTCGTATAGAACCAGGATTTAGTGACTTCAAACTCTCAACCGTTGCTGTGTTTGCGTAAGAAAGTAATGGAGAGGACCTACAATTTTCTACTAAATCCGAACGGGTAATCAATTTGAAGTCAAAAAAGATTTGTTCAATCATATTTCTAGATGTCTGCCAAACCTTCAATATATGCAGTTTAGCACGACGAGCTTTAACTTTAAATTGCCTCAGAATTTTTCAAGTTCAATAAAGCACAACTTGCAACAATGAGAATTCTAAGTTGTTGAACAAGAGGAAGGGAATATTTCAGATTCTAATATGTAAATGGTGATGTTCCACAAGGTAGTGTTTTTGGCCCAATCTTATTTAAATATAGAAAAATAGAAAATAAATATATACAAATTAAATATGGTCATTTTGTCATGATGTGTTATCTAAATTGTGTTCTGCTTGATTTTGTACGTATATATGTAGATAGCTATTTTATGAAATACTTCGTCGAAATAAGTCCCTTCTAAGAAATATCATAATAAATTTAGAAAAAAAATCATTTTAAAGTAATTCTTGGTTCATTTGCTCAAATTAAATTTTTAAGGCGATTTCTGATATAACCCTGAAAAGTCATTCTTGGTTCTTTTTTGTTTAAATTAAATTTTTAAGCAATTCCTGATATAACCCTGAGATTCTTCTAAATTAGAGAGCTTTACTTATGAGCAAAAAATTGAATAACATTTAAAGAGGTAATATTATTGAAGTTTACATTTTTTAAAGTAACTCACCAGTATTTCCAAGAATAATTCACAATCTCACAGTGATTCGTTCAGTTGAATTAGAATTGAAATAAAAAATTGTACTTTTCGTAGAACTTCTTCTTTTTTTTTTAATTTCAAAGCCCAACGAGGTTACCACTTTACGCACGCGCACTTAACAAATCACTTTTCTTTTCGTCACACAGAATAGGCGTTACAGAAAACAGAATAGATAGATAGATAGATTATTATTATTTTTCTTTTCTCTTCTTATTTAATTATTCTATTTCTGTTTTCTTTTTTTCTTTTATTTTTTTTTACAATTTAATTTCACATTAATTGATGTGTTGTACTATTTTTAATTGCAAACTATTATACATGAGGGTTATTTATTTTCCATTTAATTCATTCAGTTGGTCTTGGTATAGTAGGGTTTATAATTATTATAGTTCTTCCTTTAAATTGCCCTTTTTTCATTACTTTTAATCCATGAAATTGCGAGGAAATAATAAATTTTACAACTTTACGATAGCAACTCTGAATTCTGAAACAAAAAGAAAAAAAATTACATAAAGAAAATATTTAATTGCATGGATTTAAAAGAGAGGAAGAGGACAACATTGAAAAATAAAATATTTATAAGAAAACCAAAGCAGGAAAAGAGATCAAAGAAGATGTAACGTGTGGGTGTTGATGATAACTATTCGTGACGTGATGCATTTTGAAGTTTTGAAGTTGACGTTGTAATAGATTTAGATAGCAAAATGTTATTTTATGATTTAATTGTATTTTCTTTTTTTTTAATTAAAAAAAAAATAATAAAAATAATAATAATTGTGAAATGTCACAGAAAACAAGCAGACACTTTTCCATCATTATCATGCACAACCAGGAAACGCAAACGAGAAAGATGATTTTGTTGATTAAAAAATGAAATAAAAGAAAAAGAAAACATAACCGACTTTAAAGAAGTCAAAGTCATTGTAAAATGTATCTTAAAAGAGCTCTTACATCCAATTATCTTTTTCTTTAATATTATTTATCTCGTGCAATTAAAATCATCATAATAACAATTATATATTTATATGTATACTAACAAAAATAAGATTTATCTTGAATAATTTTAAATAAATCATCTGGCATAACAACGGCCAAGCATGAATTATTTGAGTTCAACAACATTTCGATCTTGTTTCTTTACATCAAAACAATATAAAATTTATTTTTCAAAAGAAAAGGAAATACAAATTCTTTTTCTTTTCTGTTTTTGTCTTTTTTTGTTGTTTTTTTTTTTTTCAAAGAAAATATTTAGTTAAGGCGCTTTAAAGATTAAAACACCAAAATGAGTTAATTAATTCAGAATTAAAAAAAAAGAAGAAATATATGAGGTCGGATTTGTCTGATTAAAGAAGAAAGATCCAAATTTGATGAGTCGAGTAACCTTGAAAATCTATTGGATTTAACAATAAATAAAAGATGACCAAATTAAAGGCCTGTATTTTTGGAAGGAGTCACCATCTGCTTAACTGATTTCGGTCATTTAATTTATTTTTTGTATATTAAATCTAAAATATTTGAAGGGACTTGAACTAAATCAAGTACATGTACAAGTGCATTTAATTTTGTGTCTCTTTTAACCCACAAACAAAAAATACGAAGATACGTGATTGAGACTAGACCGAAACAACATTACATATTTTAATTTTCATGCGAACAAAACGAGAATGGGGAAATCTTCGATTTTAACAAAACGTATCTCCACTTACAAAAAAAAAACTTTATATTTAAAAGTGCAGCTCCGATCTTGATAATTTTTTTGCAATGTTTGTTATTTAAATTCAGAAAAGTTCAGGAAGGGGTTTGCAATTATTTGTTTTTTATGAAAAAAAAAAAAAAAAACAATTTTTGACACAAAAATTTAAGGGCACGTAGGTTGAGTGCATAAAGAAAAAAAAATTGTTTAGAAGGGGTTCTATTTTTCTCCAATTCTGAATGTTGGGACAAATTTTTATAAAATATACTAAAAATGGAAAAAAAATATTAATAACGATATTATCTTTAGCTTTTTTGAAAACCATATCTATTTGTTTTGTTTCGTTTTTAAATCGAGCTGTTTCCATGAAAAGTTTTCGGAAACAAACATTTTAAAATTGAAAACTAAAAAAAAATGTTTAAAATTGTGTATACAAATTATTATATTTATTCAAAGCTTCTTATCAATATTTAATCGAATGCTAAAAGTTTTGTTCAACTTATTTTTTTTTTTTTTAATTTGTAATAATTCTTTTTCGTGGCCTTTTTAAATTAATTAAATTAATCATAATTGAACGTGAGCTTCAGCTTTGTTTTTTTTTATTTGAATAAGAAGATGTTTTGTACGTCTGAAAAACCTGAAGCCCTCATATAGGATTCAATTATTAGAAACAACTTTATTAAAAAAACAAAAAATTGAATAGATTAGGCTACACCATGACTTGTTAGAAGTGCTTGTCATTTTTTGATATTTTTTTTTCTATTTAAATTCTTTCATAAATGGGAAGACATTAGACCCCCTTTTTCTACACGATTTTTTTCTCGGTCCAACCTCTAGTTTTTTTTTGCAACTTATGCGAATCATACTCTTTATACATTTTTATGATTTTTGTAATTGTAAGTTTTTTGTAATTTTGTATTTTTGTAAATTGTAAGCTAGCTTTTCAAGCTAAAAATTATGCAACTATTTTGACAATAATGAAATAAAAATAAGCATTTGAATGGTAAATTTTCAATTTTGTCTAAAATTTACTTTCAAAGGTTGTCAAAACGGTTGTTTAAAAAAGAATTTTAGATTTGTTTTTTTTTTGATTTAGCATTTGCTGTGTTCTAATTTTTCAAATGGACTTAAAGTTTGATAAATTTTTAAAGATAGAAGTTTTGGTAAAAATTCAAAAATTATCTATTCAAACACTAAATATACAAAATTATCGATGTTATTAAAAAAACAATTCGGCTGAAAAGATGTGCAAATGCAAATAAATTATTTAAATAAGTTATACTGGGGAGTCATATTGGATAATTTACATTTAAAATTAAATATTTCGATTATTATGAAATTCAATACCTATAATAAGTGAGTTTTCGTTTAATGATTAAAAAATTGAAAATTATTTGCTATTTTAACTAATTTGTCACCCAAAAAAAAATTAATTCAAATTTAAAATGCACTTATTATTATTATTTTTGATCCGCTTTAATATTTTCAAAATAACTTCACTTCATAAAATTAGGCATACAATATATCTTATCATCAAAAAATGAATAAATTTCCATTAACCTAATAAATAACTCTCAAATAATTCAAATACCTATGCGAGTAGACCAGAATGCTAAAAATAAAGAAAGCCTCCTAGAAATCAACAAGAATATAAATGAAAAAAATTGAAATACCATTCCATCCACCAGAAATTAAAAAAAAAAAAAAAACTAACAACGAAATTAATTAGCCACTTAATAACAGGTATCTTGACGCGCATTGCACTTCCTCTATATAAACTAAACTTTACACCACACATCAGTGCAATGCAGCTAAATGAAGAAAAAGAAGTAAGTATAGAGGAATATCTCTGCAACAAAGGCCGCATAAGACTCATTAGCCCAGCCAGTGTTGCTGCAGCAATGCAGAAAACCTATGTGGCTAAAAAAAAAGAAAATAAGCCAACAAAAATGTCACGACAAACGGACAGAATTAAATTAAAAAAAAAAAAAAAAACTAGCTAACATACAAATGAAACAAATCCAGAACAATTTGCTCTAAAGTAGCAGCAGCTGGTGGTTGCTTGCTGCTGGCTGCCTGCTGCCACGGTGTAAGCAGCAGCAAACAGCACCACTAGCAGCAGCAAAAGTCAGAAGAACAAGAAGTAAGGTAGATTTTAGCCACCAATACAATTAATAAACCATCTAAGAAATTTTTCCATCCCAAAGACATTTTTCTAATTTGAATGCAAAAATGTATCTGTGCGCGAGGTAAATTAAAATAATTCCGCAATTAGAGAAAAATTCGAAATGAGAAGCAGAATACGTCGAAAATTGGTTTTAAGACACTCCGGTCGTCTAGAGCACGGCCGGCCTCGGTTGATGGTGGTGGTGTGGTGGTGCGATGTTACATTCTTCTATAGCACCATCGAGAAGAGATTTGCCTTCTTTTTCTCAATTGCAGCATCCCATCCCATTAAGATAATTATAATTAAAGCAACAAAAAAAATAAAAAAAATATAGATACTTTTTTTTTTGTTTTTTTTTTTTTAATTCTGTGGTCGACGAATTGAATTTTATTTCAAACGCGGACATTACAGTCGTGGTTTAGATTTTCTGTGTGTCTCTCTGACGCGGAACACAGGAAAGTTTGTTACAACATCACACTCCACACTTCAAGAACACCACAACACGATTTGAATATTAATTCTTCTCGGTCACAGTCCTGATGACAACAACGAACGTCTTGCCTATACGAGATTAAGGTAAAGAGTTAATGTGGGGTAGGGTATGGGTGGGGTGGGTGTGAAGCTTAAGCTTAACAAAGCTCATTAATTCGCAAATATTTAAATTTAAAATATTTTTTTTGGCAAAATTTTAGTCAAACTCTCACTTTTATTTGATTGCTATTTTGGGTGATAGATACTTTACCGCGTATTGAATTTATGATTATGTAGATATTTATTTTTTTTTTTCAATCGTTTCGGGCTGATAACAAATTCATAGATACACGTTCGAGATACAAAAGATTCAAGGAGTCGTTGAGAATAGCCCCGGAGAAAGTCGTAAGTCGGTGAGATGGCGGTTAAATGATGACCGCGGTAATGGTTCGTATTATACTGAGCAAAAGATGTCACTGAGTATCTTTGAGATAAAAAAAATGTATCCCAAGTAATTGCAATCGGCAGAGTAAAGTTAGGACAAATCCCGATTAAAGCAGTTATTATAAGTCCACGTCCACGACATAAAGTTACTTCAAGAGAAACTAATTATGATGACTTTACGCAGAAACAACGGCAACGGCAACGACGACGACTAAACGACTGAATTGGTGAAGCACTCGCGAGTTACTGAAGCAACTGAAATACCATCCGTGTCCGCAATGGTACTGTTAGCCTGGTTTTTGTATCTAAGCTGTACTATCGAACCCCCCTGAAAATAAAAACACTTTGAGTTTGTGGTGTGCTGTGCTATGCCTGAGCTGTGCAAGGTGGCACAACCAGAAGAAGATGATGTCTTGAATCTGAGATTGCAACGAAGAAGAAATATATCTTTTACAGCAGTTTAAGAAATATCTTAAACACAGAGAGAGAAAAAAAGAGAGAGAGAGAGCGACAGAGAGACATACAAAGAGAGAGAGCTTTTGATGCAAAGATATGCAATCAGCTGTCTGGGTAAGATACTTTTTCTCGTTGTAGATAGGTATTTTTAGAGTCTGGCGATAATGCCGGTTTGGAAACTTTCTTTCGAATTTCGATTATTCGAAAAGGGGAATTTTGTTAAAGTTATTGGTCATTCATAAAAAAAATAAAAACTCAGAGAGAGAGAGAGAGAGAAGCTTTTTCAATTTTTTACATTTGTATATCTGGAGAGAGATATCGTGTTCGCACGAGGTCGTTTGGATGAGCATCGCCCATCTCATCATCATCTCGCCTCAAAGCTGGTCTTGTATTTTGTCAGATTTGTCGTCGCGCCTATAATTTTTTTTCCTCCTAAGCGCTAGTTAGTTTGTTTTTATTTTTTTTGCTGTTTTTTTTTTTTAACTTCATTGTCAATCATTTTTTTATTTTTTTTTGTTTTGAAATGTTTTATGTATGAGAAGAAAAAATGACAGATTATCACTATTTAGAAAGCAAAATCTACTTTTTTGGTGATAAATATACACAACACAGCTTGAAAATCACTCATAAAGTGATTTCGAGATGTACAAGAGTTGTATATGAGGCGCACGTATAGTGCATGGAAAGTGACAATTGTGTTCAATGAAAGTCTTGAGAATAAATAGAAAAAAAAAAAAAAAAAAAACATGAAAAATTGGGTGAAGCTGCATAAACTCTCTTGGGTGCAGCAGTTTGTTATGTTATGTGAGAAATCTGTATGGATGATGCAGATTTGTCTTATGATAGATAACTATCTTTGAAGATCTATTAGGTGACAGAGTACACGAGCATCAAGATTATCAACTTGAGACTGGTGTCAAGTTTTTTTTTTTTTACGGAGGGATGTACATAGATGATAAAAGACTTTTGATAATTGATGTACGTTTTCGCTAAATTTCTAGTTACTTATATATTTTTCAGGTCATTGTTCAAGTTGACCTGAACTTCAGTCAGATCCAGATCAAGCTGTAAAGGACCAAATCTGGTCAATGTAACTGAGACGATATTTTAGACAGACCATGGACTCTTTTCAATTAGCGAGAACGTTGCTTAATGACGCGTAATCACTAAAAAAAAATATCAGATAAACATTTAATAAATTTTGGGTTAAATTTACAAGATGCATATTTAAATATAAAATTGCAGAAAACTAAGAAATTGGCCCGATTACAATGACATTGTATTTGTGCTTCTAAATTAAATTGACAACATTTCATAACAAAGTGTCATGTTATATCAACAAAAAAAACATTGATATGACACTTTGAAATTTTTTGACATGACCACAGTGTTAACTTATAGCAAGTTTGTACATTTTTAACAGGGTCTCAGTTGACTTAACAGGATGCCATGTTATTTCAATAACGAAAAACCTAAATACAAAATTTTGGCAATAATTTGACATGACCACAGTGTTAATTTTTAGCAAGATTGTACTTCTTAACAACTTTGAATAACAAAAGGCCATGTTTTAAAAAAAAATTATTGATACAAAATTTGAAAACATTTTAACATGACCACAGTGTTAATTTTTACCAAGTTTGGGCATTTTTAACAGGGTCTCAGTTCATATAACAAGCTGTCATATTATTTCAGCAAAGTAAAAAACGTAAATACAAAATTTTGGCAATATTTTAACATGACTACTGTGTTAATTTTTACCAAGTTTGTACTTTTTAAACAGATTTTCATTAATTTAACAAGATGGCATGCATATTCAAAAAATTCACAAAATTCAATATAATAATAAGTTTGGCAATGTTTTGATATAACTCCAGTGTTAATTTTTAGCAAATTTGTACTTTGAAATTTAACGATTTAACAGATTTAACAACACGCCATGTTATTTTAGAAAAAAAAAATCATTGATATAAAATTTCAAAAAAAAATTACATGACCACAGTGTTAACTTTTAGCAAGTTTGTGCATTTTCAAAAAGGTTTCAGACGGTTGATATAACAAGATGTCATTTTATTTCAATAACGAAAAAAACCTAAATTTAAAATTTTGGCAATATTTTAACATGACTACAGTGTTAATTTTTTACCAAGTTTGTGCTTTTTTAAAAGGGTCTCATTTAAATTTAAATTATACTACAGTTACGAGTTTTGTGTGCTAACTTAACGCCAGTTCATTTTAATTAAAATAAGAGTAAGAGTTAAAGCTCAACGTCAAAGGTAATTGGGTAATTTAGAGCAGAAGGACACAATTAATATCTTAGACGTCCTATTTGTCTTTTTTTTTCTCTTTTTCTTTAATTTAACTACTTATTGTCTGTTAAAACTGAGTCCTTTGAAATTAAACCTGATTTGCACGGAAATATTAAAAAGGAATAGAAGGAAAGTCATCACAGCTAATAAATAAAATATTTCCACTGTAAAAACAAATGCCGTAAGTGCTGCATTTCCCTTGAGTATCAACCTTTGGTAGTTATCAAAGAACTTTTACTTGTAATCCTGTCGCAATTTTTTAACCTCATTTTAATAAGTTTATCATCTTCAGTGCAATTGTTACTAGTCTGATTATATCATCGATAAATTAATCACTTAGATACATCACTTATTCTCTCCAACAAAATGATCCCATCTTTATGAGGAAAATAAGTTAAAAAGTAAAACATTACCACGGAGAGATCAACAACGGAACCTCAGACTCAAGGTTTTCTCCAAGAAAACAAATAAATATAATAAAATTCGCTCTAATAATAATTGATAACTACCGGGCGGATGAAATGTTGTGTGTTTCTGTGTCATTGGATGTGACTACTGAATGATGGTTTGTGTTGTTTTGTATTGTCATTACAAAAATATTATTGCAGTGACACAGTGAACAAAATGTATGTTTTCCTCTCGACAATGAATGATAGACAGACGGACGGATGGATTGCCTTTGAAGGAAATTTAAGATAATTCACTTAAGTTTTCTATTTTCTCTGCGGGAAGGGGTTTCTTTATACAAAATAATAAAGACACATGTTGTGTACTTACGATTAGAGAGCATATATAGCTTTTAGCTAGTATAACAGCATTGATATGACTGTGTAAAATATTGATGTATGTATATCGTACTAACTGTCACTTTAATGCTTTGGTAATATTTTCATTCAATAGAAAAATATAATTAGCCTTAACACACTTTTGTATTTATTTATTAAAAAAGAATTGAGAGTGTGTCATTGTTGCAATGGTTACGTGCGTTTGTTAATCGCATGAATTACTACGATTTTTTGAAGAGTTAAAGTATAAGTACAACACATTTGTCGTCCCCATATATCTATCTATATGAGTCACTTGCAGCTGATACACTTGGTGGCACTCGAAAAAGTAGAAAATTACTTTGAGAACAATTTTTGAATATATTTTAAAAAATGCCTGAGGAGAACATAATGGAACCTTATAAATAAAATCTTATAAATAAAATCTGGAAAACACGGATTTAGAAAGAATAATGATGATGTAATATTTTAAATTTAAATAAAACACTATTGTTCTTTTAATTAATTTTAAAAGACACTCAGAAAAAAATAATGATTAAAAGATAGTCTGACCCTATTTACATTATCCGGAGTGTGAATGTGTCTAATTTGTGTAAAAAATATTTGTTGCTATTGAAATAGAGATACAGTTCCATATTAAATTAATATACCAGACAAAATAATTATTAAAAGATAATCTGTCCCTATTTAGGTGATGTGTAGTGTAAATGTGTCCAATTTGTGTTAAAGATTTTTCTTACTATTAAAATCGAAACAAAGTTCCATATTAAATTCATCAATTCAAAGATAAATATTTTTCACAAATCAAACTGCAAATTTATGTTTCCTATGGCACAACACTAAACGAAAGAGTTGAGGTTAAAACTTCATTTTATTTTTTTTTTCCAAAATTCAAACAATATTTGTATTTTCATGAAGATATTTTTTTTTACACGAAATCATTATTTACTTATTGGGTGTTACTTTTATTTTACTTGGTTAATCAAATTTGTGTAATATTTTTGAAATTTAAAGGCTCTAGATAATTTCTTTTTATTTTACTTGAACTAAGGTCCTTGATGCATTGGCTCCAACTGAAAAAATAAAATCCGATATCTTCTATTTAGCTAAACAATTCAGAGATACGTAGTTTTGTTGTGGCCTTTGTAACGAATTCTTATCAAAGTTTTTTTGGATTAATTAAAAAACAAAAATGATTTCCGGTAGTTTTTTTTAAGTTGTTTCGATAAGGCTTCTTTTGACAAACGTTATACAGAACTTTTTAAATAATAATAATGGTTATTGAAAATCTTGCGCAATTTATTAAAAAAACTGATTTCCGGTAGTAAGGACTGACATATGTATCTCTCAAAAAAAAAAAAATCATTGTAAAGAGAAGCTTTAACGAAAGAAAGCTTCTAAAAAATATTTTCTGAATTTGTGTCCTGAGAAAAGAACTAACAATTGAATTAACAATTGAATTACTTTTAGATAAGTTTTGTTTTATTTTTTAATCTGTGAAATGGTTTCTTCGATTAGATTTCTATAAATTTTGTGTCCAAAAATTTGAAATTTAGAATGCTTACTTGTTTTAGGTCATTTAGAGGCAGACTTTGTAGAAAATGGTTTCTGGTACATACTTTCCTTAGGATTTCCAAAAATCTTGTTACGAAATGCAGAGAAGTTACAACTTCGGTAAATACTCGCAATAGAAAGCGATGTCAAAAATTTGTATAAATATTGATTATCTCAGGTCAAACACTCTGTAGTTGGTAGGCAGGGGGATAGAGAGCAGGAAATGTTCCTGTTTTATTCTGTATAGTTCCAAATTTAGGTTATTTATTTTTTTCTAATTTATGGCCAAGGATCAGGGCCTCAACTAACAAGCTCCTCCAGCAAGCCCGATCAATAGCTTTGGTTTCTGTTACATACTTTCATACATAGCTGTACTTGCTGTAATTAACTCTTTATGGTCTCAATTTGTGCTCACCACCTTAGGTTGAGTCCGGGGTCTAGTCAATCAGGAAATGATTCGAAGACTCTTCGGACCATCCACGTGTCTCAACAATCATGCCTGCTGTATTTTCAGCTTTTTGACAGTGGCAACATACATAGGTGTATAGCCTATATAGAGCTCGTCGTTGAATATGGAGTGGGAAGACTTCATCGGTTTACAGACATAGAAAAAAATTAAAACGAAATAAATGAAGGTCCAACCGTACTTTGAATTGGTACAACTTAATTTGACGGACCCTGTTTCTACGTTTAAATAGACAGAATTGTATTTCTGCAAGCTGGGCTTCTAGGAGCTTGGTTTAAGCCATTTATGTGTACCTAATAGTTATTTAGTTTTGTTTGCAAAATTGTTTTTCTTTTCTGTCCATGATCCATAATTACTGTTGTGTTAAACAAACATTTCATGGTGTCATTAGAATCCACCAAAGCAAAACGAAGAACCTTCTATGCCTGCCTACCAAGTGATATCCACTTTACCATGAAAAAAGCTTGTAAAAATAATGTGACAAGTAAATTATCAAACATCACCAGTACCACTGTAGCTACATGATGTGTCGTCGCTTAGAAAAAAAAAATTAATCCAGCTATAACGGAATTTGTGCAGAAGTCATACAAAAATGTATATTTCCTTAAAGTGTCTCATTATGGGTAATTATATCCAGCAGACATTATCCCAGTCCCTCTGATAAGGTCACTCACCCATCAGAACCCCACACTAAAAAGGTGGTAACACAGTAAGTCGAGATCTTCTATTGTTGACATTGACAGTTTCGCTGTCACAAAACACTATAATAATTAATTCTCACAGAAATTAGACGAGAAACATTCAAACGGAATTCTTGAAATCTGTCATTAATAGTTTAAATGGTGGGATCTTTTTATGGCATGATAATCATCATCATCAACATCACCGTCCAGCGCGTGTGGGTTCTGTCAAATTGATTAGAGTCACACGATGCCTATCTTACACAGTCGTTGGGATAGAAAACTTACATATAAATATGTAAAGATCTGCAAAATTGATAGATTTGACAACCGAAATGTCATTGAACTTTTGACAAAACAAAACAAAAATTATACAGTTGACTTCCAATGCCAAAGATGACGTGATTATTTGTTTTTTGTTTTTTTTTTTGTAGCACAATTAGACGTAATAATTATTATTATGTTATCAAGATAATTTAGTTTATTTGTAAATTGATTAGCTAAACTCGAATGTTTTATTTTACGTTGCTATAAAAATCAATCATGCTTAGCGGTATGGTCATGAATAACTTATATTATATTCACTGTGGTATGTGTGGGGTTTAATGATGGCGAATTAAATGCGAAAGTAGGTGAGCTGTTAATTGGACATAAATATTTTTTTTTTTTTAAGTCAACATTTATGTTTGTAGTTGTTGGCGGTAGCAGTAGCGGCGGTGGCGGTGACGGCGGTTGTCAGGGAAGCAAATAACAACAAATGAGAAAATTAAAAAAAAAAAAAAAAAACATTGGCATCTGTTTTACATTTTATAGGTTATTCTGAGAAAAGCTGACAATATAATTAGCAAAAAGGTAAGGGACCCATAATCGTTAAGACCAGCGGGAGGCTTTTCAAATAATCAGGCTATGATGTTAAAGTTCGAAGAAGAAGATAACTTTAAGATTAAAGAATCTAGCTCAATATGTTAGGTGTTTTTATCTCTTTGAACTGAAATGGGGAGACTTGATCAATATGGTAATGCTAAATACACTGGGATCCAAAAACAACCCGTTCAAATGTCAAAATCGAACCAATGCGCATGAGGGTTGGTGAAAGTCTATGAACATCGAGGTTTCCAAATGGTTGCTGCCAAACTTTTATTATTTTTGAAATATTGTTGAACAATGAAAACATGTTGTTCTCTCGTGTCAGCTGTCAAATTGTGTTTTGTTTAGGGTTGCCAAGTGACGAGAAATTCAAATCTCGCGAACATTTTGGGACACTCTTTACTAGAACTCATCAATTTTTTCATCCTTGCCCCTTCAAAATTTTATATTTTACAAATTTGACCTCATGCTCTTAGTTATTTGCTTACTTTTTTTTAGACAGTCGAGGATACACCACTTCCTCAACCAAGAAACCTCTAAATATACCAAGTTAACTTCCTTCAATACGCCCACCTAGTTAAGTTAAGTTAAGCTGGTCGTTTTCCATCGAATTCGGTTCAAAACATTCAAATGCGCTAGTAACATCATGTTTCGTTCTTCCGATAGTGAAAGTACATTTAATATTTCATTTTCACTTCAACTGGTGACCGAGGGGCTTTAGCGGCAAAGAGTAAATTGATTAGATCATGAAAAGCTTTCTTTGGGTTCGTTCATTAGTTATGCCTGATTAATGCTGAAATATCCCTTTCCATAAAATTATTATCAGCCCCTTTTTCCAATCGAACAAATAAATCAAAAGAATTCCTCAAACGCATTCCTTGCTCAAATAATTCTTCTATGTTAATCAATCTTCCACCACTCTTCTTCTTCCGCACGGAAATTCATCCACCTGCATCATCATCATCATCATCATCCATATCCACATACATATCTATGTTGCAATGCAACCAAACCACAATTATTATATTGTAAAGATCACTTGTGACACAAGGTCATGTTCGGTTAATTCATATCCATCATCTTCTAAGTTTTCACTCTCCACATCATCTGGCGAATCATTGGTTTCACTCTCAGTCAGTCGATGTAATGATGATTATTGATTACGATCGACATTGGCTGATCATGAAATTATTATATTTTCTCTATTAACAATGCCGCCAGCATCGGGCTAACGACCAACAACCAATAACCAATAACCAACGATCAACGACCACCATTGAGCGGCTTTTTGTGCATCGACAAAGTTCTAATATTTCATAATTTCTTTTGTTTCCGAATGCAAAGTCCATTACATTAGATAAGGGTTTTATTGGATGTTGTTCCACTTGGTGATCGTGATACTATTTCCATCCAGATCATTTGCATTGCAATATAAGAAAACCCACGCATCATCATCATTATCATCATAATCATCACTATCATCATCATTAGCATCATCATCAATATGATGATGATTATGGCTATCATGCGACATCTGTGGCAGCAGCAGCCTGCATCTATGCCTGCTGCATATGGAAAGCGGCTGCATCAGCGGCGGCGGCGGCATACATCAACCAATTATGCGGCCAATGACCGTGAATCAGTGCAAGCAGACCACCCGATCACGGATGGTTGGTTGGTTAGTTAGTTGGATGATGATGATGATGGTTACAGAAGAATGTTTTTATATGGCATACTTGTATATATAGGCGAAGTGCATCATCGACACACAGTGTTTGTCCTTGGATATGGCAATAGGATATTAGCGTTCTGAAATTCTCAATTCCACAGATTATGGTGTGCACTCTGGTTTATATGGGTTGAGCCATTAGACTATTGCAATATAGTCTAAGAGTTAGCGTTGAATTTGGGGTAGTGACGATTTTTATTTTATGATAAGATGCAGGTTGTTTTGAGAGGAAAATTCTCCGGATGATATTTAGGAATGGAGGGGAAGAAATAACAAGAAATTGTACGAGCTGTACAGCGAAAGTAACCTAGCCGAAAAAGTAATGAAACAATGGCTGGGTCACTTAGATGAAATGGAACCAATGCTCCGGCTAAGAAAATCTATGGGTCCACCCAATATTTCACGGTAGATGAGGCAGACTAAGCACACAGACAGATCAAGCACACAGGCAGACCAGGCAGACCAGACAGACCAGGAAGACTAGGAAGACCAGGAAAACTAGGAAGACCAGGCAGACCAGGCAGACCAGGCAGACCAGGCAGACCAGGCAGACCAGGCAGACCAGGCAGACCAGGAAGACCAGGCAGACCAGGCAGACCAGGCAGACCAGGCAGACCAGGCAGACCAGGCAGACCAGGCAGACCAGGCAGACCAGGCAGACCAGGCAGACCAGGCAGACCAGGCAGACCAGGCAGACCAGGCAGACCAGGCAGACCAGGCAGACCAGGGAGACCAGGAAGACCGGAAGACCAGAAAGACCAGAAAGACCAGAAAGACCAGAAAGACCAGAAAGACCAGGTAGACCGGAAGACCAGAAAAACCAGAAAAACCAGAAAGACCAGGGAGACCAGGAAGACCGGAAGACCAGAAAGACCAGAAAGACCAGGAAGACCAGACAGACCAGGAAGACCAGACAATCATTGAAATTTATTAATTTCAACTCTTTTTCCTTAGACTATAAGCTTGTAAGATTATATTACTAAAGCATGTTCCTAGGAAGGTATAGTTATCGTTGAGAAGATAAGTTAAGTAATCTGTGAGTTCGTAGGTGGTGGTGGTAATTTAAAGATACAAGAAGATATGCACAGATTTTTTTTGTTTTTAATTTGTAATAAAAGTTATAAACTATTAATTTTAGTGACATTTATTAAATTGTCAGATATTCAGATTAAATAAATTTCAATAAACTTTCAAAGAGACTACTGTCAAATATGACGACAAAATTTGACTTTAAGGAAACCCACATCTTCAGCATTTTCAGAGCTGAGAAATATTTGAAACATCCTCCCGCAGGAAGGAGACAAACAAACGAATTCCTTTCTAATATCTCTTTTCCTCTCTCTGTCCCTTCTCTTTTGGGTAACACAAAGAGTTTTTTTTAATTTATTTCCACTAAATTATGCTGGCAATTTCTCAGACTCCGGCAGTCAGCCTTCAATGCGCGCTATTCAAGTGCAACTACACGTTAGAAATTAATCACCATTTTTATACTACATTTTGATGCATATACACATACAGATTTACACTCTTTTTCATCTATAGACCGAGTTTGTGTTAGTGTGAAAATGGTAGCTATGAAATATTTTCATATTAACGGTTATCAAATTAGTGTGTGATGTAGGTATATACGATGTGAGTAAAGTGAGTGTATTATCTTGTTGAATATCAATGGAAATTATCTGCATATTCTAACGGTAAATGAAAGCGATAGTGAATTGCTAGACATTAGTTTCGCAATATTCCAAGGAAGCTATACATAAAAAAAATGACGAAGATGGCAAACAGAAGAACAAAACAAAAAAAACAGGCTAACGAAGAACAATCATTAAAGCAAGACTCTCCATTCCACACTGCTGCGTGGATCATAGCTATACGTGTAGTTGCATAAATAATAAGCAAAATAACAATCTTAAGATGTGAGAATGTAGATTTTTTTGTTGCAACAAGATTTTTGCATAAGAGGGCACGTAATTGAATGGGATAACGTAGATATAGCAAGTTGCAATTACTTAACTGATTTAACTGTGAAGAGTCTTATTTAAGACCTTTATTATATCGGTCAAGGGTTTGACGAATTAGTTTGGATAGCAACGATTCTTGAATTGTTATTGATGAAGTTAATTTGTTATACCTATAAAGTTTTTTTTATGCTCCTGAAATGTCTCACTAATTGTCTAACAAAAAGTCTTTATACTAACCCTGCTAAGTTCAATTAAATGCATTAACATATCAGATTTCTGCTTAAAATAAAAATTGACAACTAGGTATTCTTCAGTGACTTTTAATTTAGTTTAGTTTAGAATTTCTTAAAAATTGAAAGTTAATGATTTTGAGCGAATAAACTTCAATGCTTCGGCCCCGTAAATCTTGTCAATCCTGAAAAATGGCAAGGCGAAGCAGAAGAAGACCGCAGATCTAGTGGAAAACTTAACTGGAAGAGGATTTCAACAAATTTGGCTTCTAATACTGGAAACAGCTAGCTAGGGACCGAATCAGCTTGAAGAAGCTTGTTGGTTGGGACTCAAGTGGAAGAGGATGTCAACCGAATTGGCGTCCAAAACTGGAGACAGCTAGCTGGGAACTAGTTTGAAGAAGCTTGTTAGTTGGGACTCAAGTGGAATACGCAAGTGTAAGAGGATTTCAACCGAATTGGCGGTCAAAGCTGGAGACAACTAGCTAGGGACCGAACTAGTTTGAAGAATCTTGTTGTTTTAGGCTCAAGTGGAATACGCAAGTGGAAGAGGATTTCAACCAAATTGGCGTCCAAAACTGGAGACAACTAGCTAGGGACCGATCTAGTTTGAAGAATCTTGTTGGTTTAGGCTCAAGTGGAATACGCAAGTGGAAGAGGATTTCAACCAAATTGCGTCCAAAACTGGAGACAACTAGCTAGAGACCGAACTAGCTTGAAGAACCTAGTTGGTTGAGGCTTGCTCAAGAAGAATAAAAAAGTGGAGGAAAATTTCAACCAACCGCGTTGTCTGGAAGAAACTTGCAATCGAGATAGGTGATGGAGAAATTTGTAAAGAAGCCTAGGAATGTACTCAAGTCATAGAACCAATGATGATATGCCAAATAAATATGATGGAGCACTTTGTACAACAGCTCATATAGAAACACATCATAAAATGAGAGGCACTTCTTCATGACAATTGAGATACTTTTGGAAGATTTGTCGCAGTAACCTGTGAAAAAACAATTCGTCTGGGGCTAGGAGTCGAACCAAAGACGTAACAGACTTACGCACTAACCATTGAGTGCACTTTTTGATGATCCGGTGGGCTTAGAGAGGATGAAACATCGATTTTTCTAAATTGACACAAAAATCGAAAAAATCAGAAGTCATTATTTTTAGGCTTGCCAACACTTTACTACACAAATATCATCAAATTCGAATCTTGCCTAAATTTTGGGACACCCTTTAATATTACGAAAAAAAAACCCGAATTACCATAACAATACCTTTTTTCGTCTTTTCTTTCGCTGTCATTTCGTTTAATAAATAGAACATGATTTTTCTAATTGCTTCTACTTGTCTGAATTGTCTGAATCCTACAGATGAGATGAATTAGAAGGGCAGTAAGGGTACAGAGTGACAAAAAGCATTAAACTTCTAATTGAAAACTCTGAAATCAAAATATCTTCTTATCCTTCAGTAGTTTAGAAGTTTTTTTTCTTTAAATTTTCATTGAAGATCAAGTTTAAAATCTTTCCCCTCCAATAATAACGTCCCTATATTTGCCTTGCATGATTAAATCAATATTTCTCACTTAAAGCCAAAAGCCATACAAGCCTATATACATAAGTGCAATTTAATCATTTATTTCATGAACACTTCCACCTTCTTGATGTTCCTTAATTAAAAGCCTGTTATATCTTCAATATAGGCATATGTGATGTATGTAGTCGTCCAAATTCCCAACACACACACACACACATATTATTACTCGTGTAGTACTATGTTCTTCTAGGAATCTCTTGTGCCGCTTATTTTTTTTTTTAATTGTTTTCAAATTTATCTCCTCTTTATGAAAACTCGTTCCATTAAGATCTCTGATAAATCTTCCAGCCATAGGATTTTATATTGAAGAATCTAATAACAACAAAAACAACAAGAAAAAAAAGTAAAAATCATATCTAGAGAAAAATTCCATCAAACAACCTTTCTAGCTTGCTGATCTTGCCTATATAGTCAGATCCGGCTGTAAAACACAACATCAGGAAAAAAAAAAAAACAACAACAAAAAAAAAAGGCTCGAATAACCATCATCCAAACGCGTTTCATTGCAAGTAATTGCATCACACCATCCTGTTCTATAGAATCTATCACCGTCATGGTCATCATCATTATTATCATTACCACAAGTCTGTATTTGGTTGCATCAGTTGGTACATATACTCGTTTCTAAGGCGAAGGCAATCTAAGGAAATCATCAGATCTTAGATTCAAACTCAAACTTTGAGTGTTTTAGATTAGATTTCACTCCAAATAACCAAACGGAATGACTCCAAGCTGTACAAGACCACAAGAGTATCTTCTTAATCTGATCCTTAGGAGATAAAATAATGATGGTGGAGCAGTTCTTCGATATCTGACATCTTTGCTAATTGTCTCATACATCGCGCCAGAAGCGTGGAGTGAATCTAGAAGTTGAGGGTCATATTTTTCAGATGCAAGACAATTGGCACAAGTTTTATGAGTTATCTGATGAGAATGATTTCATCTAACCGGTCCTTTGAATTTTAGATACCTTTGAAGCGCGAAGCCCTGTAAAACTGGTCGGGTATTTTTTGAACTGCAGGACCTCTTCTATGGACCCCTGCTTGGTGTCTGTCTGCCTTAATAAACAAGGCACACCAATCAATACCTATACAACTGGTGGAAGAAGAAAAAGGGAGGAAAAACTCAATTCAATGCCTTAGAGATATGCCAGAGAACACCCTGTAAAAAAACAAGCTTTGCTAAAGAGTTGTGTTCTCGTGTGAAGGAAGCCATAAGGAAGTTATAAAACTCCGATAAAAAAATCTATCAGGCAAGATGGAGATATGGTGGCATACGACTAGCTATACAATGTTCCAGATTCGTATCCAGTAAGCTCTTGAGTACCTTACCTACCTACCTACCTACCTATAGGCTTATGCAGATGGCTTCTACCAGACAGCAGCCCAAGCCCAACACAATATAATTTATATGGATTTCAATGGAAAACGCCTCGAGTTGAATTGATTAGCATGCGTAGAAGGTTCCGCACTTGT
Source organism: Epistrophe eligans (assembly GCA_951394125.1). Classification (NCBI taxonomy): domain Eukaryota; kingdom Metazoa; phylum Arthropoda; class Insecta; order Diptera; family Syrphidae; genus Epistrophe; species Epistrophe eligans. The sequence goes on from OX596031.1 coordinate 53,848,623, forward strand.
TGCTTCTTGTATTCGTACGAGTACCTACCTATTGCACCAGAGCGAGGATTTATGACCAAGTTATAGTGTGGTAGTACATGCGTGTTCTACAAGGGTCTCATTTTGTTGTCAACAAACAACTGTAACTATGCTTCTGCATACATAGTTATAATATATTTAAATATTATGATGAACCAACAACAACGCCTGATGATTATAATGCCGAAGTCTAATTGGTTCAGCTTGTTTGATCGTTGCATGGGATAAAAATTACACTCGCGCAATTTTATTTTTATTTAACTATGTAGAATGTAACTGTAGGAGGTATATGTATATAGAAGGTACATAAAAAGATGATGATAGTGTGAAATAGGTTAACACTTTTAATTAACACTGAAGTCTGAAAAAATTACTCAGTAATTGGATAATTTTCTGCTTAATAAAGTATTCAAGCTTGTTTTTTTGTATGCCTAAGTAGGATTATTATTAATTTAACAGTTATTATTAATTTAACAGTTTTTCACTCGAACATAAAAAAAAAACTCCCAAAGGTCGGATGATGGCATGCAGCTCTGATATTTTAGGCAGGTTTGAATCTAATGTTTGACACAAGAATGATTATAGCTTTTTTAGTGAATGGTTAAAAGATGTAAAAAAAAATGGAAATTGTTCAGTCGTGTAAACGCAGCAAAAGAATTTATTGTGAAATTATGATTTTTTCACATTTTTACACGGTTGATACTATAATTAGTAGATATGCCGCGAATATTCGGCCACTATTCGGCATTCGGCCTATATTTTTGATATTCGGCCGAATAGTTCACAACATTCGGCCGAATACCGAATAACAAATGGAGAATGAAAAAGGATTATTATTTTACAATAATTGTTTTCTTTTATTCAAAAATTTCTATTTTAGTATTTAAAATCTACTAATGGTAAGTTGTGGTGAATAAAAACTACTTTTTTGGCATTCGTTGGTAGCAAACGATTACGTCTATCTTCGTAAACAATTCCAGCTTCTGAAAATAGTCTCTCTCTTAGATACACATCGGTGGCCGAATGTTCAGCTGCCGAATATTCGGTATTCGGCCGACGAGTGTGGCCGAACATTCGGTATTCGGTATTCGGCCGAGTCACTATTCGCGGCATCTCTAATAATTAGCTATATTTTCTGCAATTTTTGACATAAAAACGATTATGCCGTTAAATGGCTTAAAAATGGAAATTTTTCATTCGTGTTAACCCAGCATAGCAATCAACTCCGAGATTATGATTTTTCACATTTGACACGATTAACAATTCGCCATATTTTCTGAATTTTTTGACAAAAACACGATTATGTCATTAAATGCTCTTGCTCTTGTGGCTAAGATCTATAATGGAGCTAAATTTTGTTTTATCTAAAAAATTATTTTCAAAATTTCTGAATGTGAATTTATTTGAATTTATAAAAAGCACCAAATTGTAAAATTATAACAAAATCGGTCAAGCGGAAAAATTCAGAAGTACTAAAAAATTGCATCTTTTTTTAGTTAAAAATCATATGAACAAATTCAAAATGTTTCAATGAAATATTGTTTGAATTATTAGAAAGCACCCGATTATAAAATTCTGAAAAAAATGAGCAATTAAAAAAAGCAATACGCAAATAATTCAGAAGTAATAAAAAGTAAAAAGTGATTTTTTTTATTTTATTGCATTTTTTTGCGTGAAGAAAATTATACAAATTTTTAAATTCAATATTTTTCAAATTATTAGGAAGCACCCGATTGTAAAATTGTAACAAAATCGGTACAACCATTAAAAAGTTATTTGGAAAAAATTCAGAAGTACTAAAAAATTCATTTTTTGTTTGATTTTTTTTATGGTAAAAACAAAAATTATTTTCGCTTTAAAAAAATTATTTTCAAAGTTTTTAAATGCAATATTGTTTGAACTATTAAGAAGCACCAGATTGTAAAATTATAACAAAATCAGTAACGCTATTTTAAAAAGCTATAAGCAAATAGTTCAGAACTTAACAAAATGTTTGCTTAGAAACAAATTATTTCTCAATTTTTGTATAAAATAAAGATATATCTCGATGACTTATATCCCATAAATGTATACTCTCTACTGACAAAACTTTTTTTTTTCATAAAACACAATCAAAAAAATCATTTCCTTAAAAGATTCATTGGAATTAAATAACATCCTGTATACATATACGGTTCAACAATTCCATTTTCAAACGTTTTCACGACTCAGTTTGAGAACATTATGTATACAGAAAAAAATAGGCATGTCACATAATTCAAAAGTTCTCCTCACTTATAATATATGTATAAATTCCTCCACCCAACACCCAAACCAAAACCAAAACCTAAACAAAAACAAAACCTGAAGCACGATTCTGCATCTCAGATATCTGTTTTGCTACAAAAAAAAAACAAAATCTTCATCATCTCAAGAAGCCAAACTGACCTACTTAACACCCAAGATTCAAGAATTTTTACCTTACAAACACACATGATGATGGCAAAACAGTCAACCTTCCTGCCTTTTTACTTCGAAAATGTCTATACAAACTCGTCCAGTCTTTGAATATCGTAGATATACCGTATCTGGTTATAGTAAGCTGCACATTGAAAAAAAAAAAAACAAAATTCTTAAACCCACAAATACATACTCACGCCCCTCTGTATAGAAGCTAATTCATCCTTCGATTTCAAGTATAAGAAGAAGGTTTATATAATTCTCTTCCTGTTTTGCCCAAAACCGCATTTAAATCTCAACCCGATCTTTTGCCACATTTCTATTGCTTAACCGCTGGATTTTTTGTTTTTGTTTTTTTATTTACTGCTGCCAAACGCTGCTGAAGCTAAAAGCTACACCACACGCTTCAAACACACAACATTGTTCCATATGAAAAGTAACTGAATCTCGAGACCCATGATATGATGATGGGAGAAAAACAACGCCGCCACCACCGCTGACGCTTGTTGTTGCTGCTGCTGCTGCCGACGACCAAGACGAAGACAACTTCAACGTTCAACATTTAACAGAGAAGAAGACTTCTTTTCGTTCGTTATTCGTTCTTGCCAATTTTTTTTTATCCATCTCCATTATGATATAATCACGTTGGAGCCGAGCTTATGCAATATGAAAAGAGTGCTCCCATATATACATACATGCTATGTTTTGCTGTGGAGACTGCAATTGCGGCAAACGGGATGCAAGCCAAAACCATCACCACAAAAAAAAAAAAAAATAGCTAGAGAAGGAACCATGGATGAGTTTCAATTACGCATTTTGCCTGCGCGAATATAGAATTCCATTGCACAACCAACTCATCATCATCAGCAGCAGTGGCATCAGCAAAGGCTTGAGGCTGGTTATAAGAAGCTAGCTCTTATGCTTCTATGCATAACGCATCTGTATGTTGCATCAAGTTGCACTTGCACGACCAAGACGAAGACCACCGCTGCTTGTTGCCAAAAAAAAAAAATATACGAAAAACAAAAACCGGAAATCATCATCATCATCATCATTGTAGTCGTCTTTCGTCTTGGGGATAACAACCTACCGGGATATGACGTCCATGTTGGCTGGCACTTTGAAACTTGTCTCGCTGCTCTCTGGTGGCAGTCGTCGCCGCCGGTTATTCTGGATTTCCTAGTTCAGCGCAGCGAGCGAACAGCATGCGTGTGCATTTTAGAAGCAGTTTTGCTATTTGGGCGGATTGTGGCTTCTAAATGATTGTCCCAATGCGTTACCACCGCAGCACGCCAGCTGTATTGTATAAGGTTGCACTTGAAAGCTTTCGCCCGCACGTCCCGCAGCTGCTGCCGCGCCATCATCTTCATGCCGTAATTCTAATAGTTCGCACTGTTTTATTGTTCCAAATTGAACATAAGTGGCCCAAAGGCAGCTGCTCAGCTGTACAGCTGCTGATGATGATGATTATGATGATGCTCTTCACCTAGAAATCTAAGGCGCTAGATGGAAGGAAACCGCATTGAGCGATGACGCGACGTTAGAAGCGCTGCTAGAGCATCTCAAGAAAATGAGGAGGAGAAGAATAAGAAGAAGTTGTTGCAACCTGTAGTCAAAGAACAACAACGTTGTTGGACAAGTTCAAGTGTTTAGATAGCTGGTTCAATTCCATCGTAAACACTCGAAGATACTCGTACTCTGCCGCACAAAGCTGGATCTTGAGATAGGATAGACATTAGCTGCCACGACTTAGCCCCATATCCGTCTGTTCTCTATATATTGTATAGACTCTCCCCCAAGCTTATCCCCCCTCCTTACCATAAGAGTTAGAAATCTATTTGAATTGTTTCCCTGGTGATGATGGGGAAGCTATAGCTAACTATTGGAAGTCTGTAAATTGTGGCGGATTTTGACATAATCTCGTAATGGTTATGGAACTGGAATGCCACAGCTTCGGATATACAGATAGGTATATGGGGTGATATAGATACTACCACCGCCCTAAGTTTATTTGTCCAGTGTCTATTGGAGGTGGAAAATTGAAATTCAAATATATATACATATATGTATGTGCTTTGGAGAAGACTTCAAGCGTCACCAAAGCAAGGCGCATTTTTATATTCAAGGTGCGGAATGCGAAGTGCAGAGTGCGAGGTGCAGAGTCCGAAGTGCAGAGTGCGAAGTGCAGAGTGCGAGGTGCAGAGTGCGAAGTGATGAGTGCGAAGTGATGAGTGCGAAGTGATGAGTGCGAAGTGATGAGTGCGAAGTGATGAGTGCGAAGTGATGAGTGCGAAGTGATGAGTGCGAAGTGATGAGTGCGAAGTGATGAATGCGAAGTAATGAGTGCGAAGTGATGAATGCGAAGTAATGAGTGTGAAGTGATGAATGCGAAGTGTTGAGTGCGATGTGACGGTGCGAAGTGATGAGTGCGAAGTGATGAGTGCGAAGTGATGAGTGCGAAGTGATGAGTGCGAAGTGATGAGTGCGAAGTGATGAGTGCGAAGTGATGAGTGCGAAGTGATGAGTGCGAAGTGATGAGTGCGAAGTGATGAGTGCGAAGTGATGAGTGCGAAGTGATGAGTGCGAAGTGATGAGTGCGAAGTGATGAGTGTGAAGTGATGAATGCGAAGTGTTGAGTGCGATGTGACGGTGCGAAGTGATGAGTGCGAAGTGATGAGTGCGAAGTGATGAGTGCGAAGTGATGAGTGCGAAGTGATGAGTGCGAATTGATGAGTGCGAAGTGATGAGTGCGAAGTGATGAGTGCGAAGTGATGAGTGCGAAGTGATGAGTGCGAAGTGATGAGTGCGAAGTGATGAGTGCGAAGTGATGAGTGCGAAGTGATGAGTGCGAAGTGATGAGTGCGAAGTGATGAGTGCGAAGTGATGAGTGCGAAGTGATGAGTGCGAAGTGCGGACTATGAAGTGCGAAGTGTGTAATGTGAAGTGCTAATTTCGTAGTGTGACGGAAAGACTTCTTGGCAATTGCTTCACCGAACGTACAAACACAAATAATTCATGTGTAGTTCACTAAATTTTCCGGTACAAAAAATAATTTTTCACTTTTTGTATGAAGTCAATTACATAATTAACAGAACTGGTTCAAAGACAAGTCCCATTGCCTTATCCTTTCATTAATGATTTTTCAATGACCACACTATTCATTTATTGACAGCTAAATTACTTATCAATATAATATGCAGCATTAAAATTGACATCATAATCAACAATTCAAATAAAATTGGAAACAATCGTGGGAATACTTTCTTGTGTGTCGAATATTTTACCAACCAAACTGTGAAGCCATAACCAATTGAGAAAACCAACACATAAAATATAATTTTGCTCCTTTGAGGTCACCATACTGACAATTTGTTCGAGTTGATGGTGCAAATAATAGAAAATTGCACGAGTTTTTGAAAAAATTAAATAAACATTCGCATAGCAGATAATACTAAGAGTAGCTGCAGCACTGCACCGCATTAAATTACACTTACATAGGTTGCACCAGAAATCAAAAATAGCAAATAATTTATCTTTTGTGTGCCCGTAATGTTATGATAAAATATGCGACCAGATCGCATGGCATACACAGAATATAACGGAGTTCTCTTTTAGCCTAGTGCAACAGGTTGCTAGCGTCAGTATAGGAAAGAATGCATCACATCCGCGCGATCTGTCCCGTACCGCAACTGGCCCTGGGTAGCCCCGTTTTGTATATGCCTTCATGACACCGCTGCCGCCACTCGTCTTTCCTTTTAGTATAAGGAACACATCTATTCCGATGCAAGTCTGTGGCTGCTGCTGGTGCTGGTTTCTGGAGTGGCTGAATGTATTTGTTATGTGCTTGAAGTACAAGAAGTCAGGAAAACAAACTCTCAACGGCCAACCTACCGAACACCTTAGTTCGCTTATCCATCTGCATTCGTCTTGTACCGAATCTGCACTTTGTTCGATGACGGTGACGAAAGCGACGACGACTACGACGCGACGCACAATGGGGCAGAAAGGGCTTAAAGCTGGCATTAAATCAACTAATACAGCTAGAGGCTTGAAATTTTGCATGAACACTCTTGAGACCCATCTATGTATAGTTTTGAATCAAATTATGGACACGCCCACCAAAAACGCCCACTTAAAAAAAAAATTATGACTTTTGAAAACAAAGTTAGAAAAAAATATTATTATTCAAAATAATATGTTTTAATTAACAATTCGAAATAAACATTTTAAAAAAGCCTGTACATTTAAATAAACTTTTATTAATAAATAGTTAATATTAAAATATATTTTTAACGATTTTACAATATAGCATTAGGATTCTTCATATCACTCTCGTTAAGTACATTTTGTTCAGCACTTTGGTTTTGTGTTATCGCAGATGAGTGTAAGCAAACTGATGTCTTCTTGGGGTAGATGTTGTAGCTTTTTTTTTGAAATTCTGCACATGCTTGTCAAAACAGGATCAGATGACAACGGAAAAAAATTGAATACATCTGCATTCGTGTTTTCTGGAATGATGTTCTCTATATTTTTTAAAGTCTTTGTTGCGGGCTTCCTGAGCTTCTTCACTTAGCTGTCCAATAGGTAATAAGGCAGTTTATATTATTTCGTTCCCATGGATTAAGTACATATGAACGGTAGGTGGCATATAGTACCAATTCTCGAAATCAACTTAATGATCACATGAAACGACTATCATTATGATGTTCATTTTTTTGATTAAGCTTACCTACATCAATCTTTGAATTATCAGCAGAAATCTCAGCATTTTCAAAAATCGTCTGGCTGTTTTCCCATCATTCGAGTTTCCGAACCCCGACTTCGGTTTGTCTATACGATCAAACCCAAAAGCTCTGGAAACTGCGAGGGGAATATTTTTGGAGCTTTCGATCGAATAATTTCGCACTGAAAACGGAATAGATTTCTTTCAATAATCATAGCTAATGCTTCTTCTACACTCATTGAACTAGGTTTAAGAGGCTCCCTAATAGCTTTCCTACACTGTTTAGCATGACTTTGAATGGTTGCTACTTCTCGCATCAATTTGGCTGCCTCTGACTGCCCAGAAGCTCTCAAATTCATTTCATTTGCATATGTCAACTCTGCCAAAGACGTAGACTTCCTGAATTCTTCAGTTTTTTGCCGTTTTGTTCGGTCCGCACCTTCTTCAAATGAAGTTCTTGGGCGACCCTGTTAAGGTTGTGCAAAGCAAGTAAACAGAACAGGCGTTTTTAGCTATTTGACCTTAAAAATTGGTCTTTAAAAATCTGACTTTCGTTCGGTTAGCTTTTTCACAACGAGATTTAAATCTTTATTTGAAAACGTTAATTGTGGTATTTACATCTTTTTCAAATATACCAGTGCATTGGGTTAATTTTATAATTTCTTCTCTCAAAAACAATATTTGACTGTCAAGTCCTTGGCTACTTGAACTCTTCATTATATTATAAAGCTCTGGCCTTGTTAAAAACAAGGTTTTGGATGTTTTTCGGCCAAAGAATTAATTTTTAAAAAAATGTACGAACATTTTTCACTTTTTTTTCGAAAATGACGTCACCAACATAAACGTTTACCATATGAAGGGGGGCAAATTGGGGCAGATTTTTTTTTCAGATTCTTAAACTAGATAAATCACTGAACACAACAAGGTATAAAACTTAACGGCATCTTACGGGAAACACAACTAAACGCTTAGGTATTTTAAAAAAAGGCAAAAAAAAACACATTTTTTAACACTTTACGTGTTTTCAACTACAGACTAAAATAAGAAACAAATATGTAAATACAAAATAAAATATACAAAAAGTACACCTGAGCTTACTAATTTCATTGCAGAAAGTTTTATCGTTATATATTTAACAGAAAAAAAATAAATCACAAATTAAATTCGTCACCCAAAACAACAAAACACGTGCGAATTTCAGTGCAACAAGTCAACTAATGCTCGATTCGTGATGATCTGACAACGATCACGTGATGCGAATGACTCTCTTCTTCCTTATTTTTTATTCTCTATCATATTTTCTATAAAATTTCAACGGGATTTATAGAGAACCTTCAACTTCACAAATTGATTTTCTGCCAGCTTTAGGGGTCTTTTGCCCCAGTGTGCGACGCGACGGTGGCGAAGGCACAAATGACTGGGGAAGATTGTGGACGCTTATTCACGGATGCGCGTGATCATAATGCGCTGGAGTGTGCGAGTTGTTCTCGAGAAGCCACTACATCACCTGTGGGCATTTTCCATAAGCATTATAGGTAACCATGGCAACACATCGTCATCAGGGCTTCGAAGTCCGAACGCGTAGGTATTGGCACTAGGCAGGCCGCACGCATGCGTCTTCTCTCACGATATCGATTACTTGGTGAAAAGACCGCGTCAGGGTGTGTAGGTATTTTTTTTTTCTTTCATTTTGGGCCGGAAATTTTCACAGTTTATGAGGAGGATGGTAATCTAGCGTTAAACGCCTGGATGCACTGTGTGATCCCCAATCGCCCATATCGAAATGGAGAGCAGCGTTAGCAGTTGTGGTGGCGGTGGCGGCTGGGGCGGTCATCAATGCAAATGAGCTTTAGCCATGCGCATGCGCACCGTTGCCATTACCATTGCCGCTGTGCTGCCTGCCACTGATGCCCATGATTTATTTACTCTTCAACGTGGGATAGATAGATGACCTAACAGAAAAACTAACTCGGTGCTTCGGTGTGCATTGATGGCTGGCTGTGTGGCTTGCGGTAAACAGGTGGCTCCTCCATCCTCTATATACAGGATGCGGAAATAATTCAATAATGTACAGGCGATTAGCACGACGAGCAATAGTAAGACTATATAGAAATGGAAGTCGTGTTTGGATAATTGTTTTATGTTCTGATATAAAATATATACCTAAAGAAGAGCGGTAGTCGTGTAAGTTTAAACGATTAGAATGGTGGTGAAACGTTGTTCGGTAATATATTATAATGCGGATCCAAAAGATATTATGAGTTTTTATTTGACTTGTGGTTTAAGTGGTGATAAGCAAAGTTGACGTGCCTTTAAAATAGAAATAGCCTGAACATATTTTAAAGGTTACAAAATCTTTGCCCTTTAAGGGACTACAAGAAGATATAGAGGTAAAATCAAAGAAGGGTTTAAGTATCTTCAGTTTTGCTGATATTGGGTCTTGTCGGGGACATAATATATTTTGCTGTGACTCTGAAAGCAAATAATATTTGTAACTGTCGCTTTAACAGTAAAAGTCACTTTGACAGTAAATGTCACTTTGAAGGTAAATGTCACTTTGACAGTAAATGTCACTCTGACAGTAAATGTCACTCTGACAGTAAATGCCACTTTGACCGTAAATGTCACTTTGACCGTAAATGTCACTTTGACAGTAAATGCCACTTTAACAGTAAATGTCACTTTGACCATAAATGTCACTTTGACAGTAAATGTCACTTTGACAATAAATGTCACTTTGACAGTAAATATCAATTTGACAGTAAATGTCACTTTGGTAGTAAATGTCACTTTGACAGTAAATGTCACTTTGACAGTAAATGCCATTTTGACAGTTAATGTCACTTTGACAGTAAATGTCAATTTGACAGTAAATGTCGCTTTGGTAGTAAATGTCACTTTGACAGTAAATGCCACTTTGACAGTAAATGCCACTTTGACAGTAAATGTCACTTTGACAGTAAATTTCGCTTTGACAGTAAATGTCACTTTGACAGTAAATGTCACTTTGACAGTAAATGCCACTTTGACAGTAAATTTTGATGGATGCAATTTTGAATTTTCTTAAGTTGCTTCGTGTTGGGAGCAACTCAAGACAACTTTAAAATTCTCACAACTTAATAGCCTAGTGGGTGCAAGAATAAAAGTTAAAGAAATAAACGAAATGTTAAGGTCAAACACACAAATGTTAAAAAATAATGACCGTTTGATAATCGTCCATTTTTACTAACCTTAAACCGTCACCTGCCAAATTATTTTTTTTTTCAAGGTTACGAACAATTCACTACAAAAAATGGCAGCAAATTCAAATCATTGGTTTATTTTGCGATAGCTGTCAAACTAACTTTTTTAGAGTTACCAACACTTAATTACACAAAATGGCAGTAAATTCAAATTTTATGTCCATTTTGGGACACCCTTCATTCAAACTTGCAACCTATTATTCAATCAATGACTTTTGTAGATTATCAACTTCATGGACATTCAAAACTTTTTACATCTCTATTATTATCTAAAAATTTAAATTCTTGTCTCATTAATATTAAGTACCCGTTTAATTATTTTCATGTTCTTGTGCCTTTAACTATTTCCTGAATTTAAAAATAAAATAATCAAAATAGATCTACACGATAAGACTAATTAAATTAATTGATAATTATAAAATGAACTTGCACCATCAGGCAGAAGTTTTAGTTGATAAAACCATAGAAGGTGTTGCTATAGCGACCTCAGCTTGCATAGCATTTTATTTTATTTTACTCTGATTTTATGGACAACTTACTATCTCGATAGTTAAAATCAGTTTATTTTGATCGTTTTGATGATCGTACAGATGATATGATCAGATTGCAAAACAAGTTATTTTATTTTCAAGCCCATGCCAACAGAATTCTCTAAACCCATTTCATAAAATCTCTGGATTGACAAGAAACAAAAAGGTAAAATTCAAAATTAGGGGCAACGAAGTTCAACTTTAAGGAAAAATCTAATTCATAGTAAAATATGTCTTTAGGTTAGGTCTCAGACTTATTTACTGACAAAAATTTGCAAAGGTTTAATGGTTCGATTTTATTACCCAGCTCCACCTAACTTTCCAACTAAAATTGATTCTCTTAACCTTTATGAACTATCCGTCCTACTGCCTTTGGAAATAACTCTTGTTTTCGTTCACCAAAAAAAAAAATACCTAAAGACCTATACCGGCTTCGCCTGGCGAAATACTTTCACTTATAGAAACCTTCTTCATAGAGTAAAAAGGGACAATTACATATACCACCATCCGATCCCGGGGAACTATAATCCACACTGCAACGGCAGCGCGGTGTCGGCGGCGATAACATAAATCTATGGTGGCTACACGCCACCTTTATAGTTTCGAAGGTATATAGTTTCTCTGTGGCCCTGATGATGTTGCCTGGTTGCAGACACACCGGTTCATAATTTCATAGAGCAATCTGCCTCAGTTGAAAGCCAGTTCTATTATCGAGGTCATCAATGCCAAAACCATCGCATATAGAGTCTTCTAGTATATCCTTAGTTTTTGCATTATGCTATTCATTCGTTATAAAGATATACCTACTACTCCTATTAAAAGGCACCACTTCACCTTTTGACACCTTCGGAAGACATCACTTCTTCATCACACCTGTGAGGAGTGAAGCAGAAATTGATGCTGCAGTTGAAATCATATATTTAATTGCGTCCGGAGTCCATAGTTCATGCATGTTATTGGGGCAACGATGATGATGGTGAAGTGGTGGTTTATTTCTGGGTTTTTCATTTTATAGACTGTGAACTTTTGAACTTCAAATAATGGCAATGTAGATTGACCAAGAGACGCAGGTGCATTTTGTTGTTCTGCTGATGTGAAAGTGATGATATTTCCTTCCTTCCTTTTTTTATAATTTTTTGATTTTTTTTTTGATTAATTCAACTTCTGAGCCAATGATCCACTAATGATCCACAACCATGGATGTTTTGCTCGCAAATTGTATACCATTACTCATGGCGTTCAGTCTGTAATTTTTTTATATCGACAGGAGATGAAGATGGTTCAATGGTCTAGTCTTAGGACCACCACCAGACAGCAGGCGGCGGCGGCAGCGGCATGCAGTGAGTTAGGTAATCTGTATAGCCTCTGGCCTTTTTCCAAAGTTGGTGATTGGACGCAATAAATGGGAGGTTATCGATATTAAATTGATTTGCATTTTTTTTTTAATTTGATTTGAATTGATGATTCACTTGAGTTGGAATGGGAAGTTAAGTTGGCTTCTGGATGATGGTAAAATAGTCCATCAAATTTGTAAGATAGCCTTAAGGGTGAAGATGGGACGATGATGATGGTATGATGAATTTAATGAATCTAAGTAACTAGGGTTTTTAGAGTTGTTGAGTTTATTAGTGCAACTTTACTTCTCAATTGCTGCTACTCAAATAGGGTGCTAATGGTATAAAGATCGCAGTGCTGTTTTATTAAGAAAGTTATTCGTAGTTTTTTGTGGAATATTTTTTTCTCTTCCTTCAATTTTTGTTTTTCTTGTTAGATTTTCCTATTATTTTTTTTTTTATATTCTCGCTAATTGGTATAACAAATGTTATAAAAAATGATCCCTATGTTTCAAGTGTCGAAATAAGCTATTTTGTAAAGAGGGTAGTGATTATTATTTTCAGAAATCAAGTCAAACTCATTAGCGAAATCTCGTTGATATTTATACCAGTTTATACCAGTCATTTGGTTAGTAAATAAAAACTCTAACTCTCATTAGACATCGCAATTCGAATATTAAATTTGTTTTATTTACGACAGTTATGTTATGCCATTTGTAGGTTAATCAATTTTTTTTATACCAGTCAGAAAAAAAACAATACTAATGCTTTTTTTATCAGGGTCTTTGTTGCCTCCACAAAATTTAACCAGATTTTTCTTCTATTGTAAGAATTTTATTTGTTCTTATTCTCACTAATTGGTATAATAAATGGTATACAAAAATCCTCCCGACGTTTGAAGTCTTAAAATAGCTTTTTGTTCAGGCTACTTTATGATTATTTTCACAAATTAAGCAACGCTAACTATTGAATTTTCATTATTGTTTAGACCAGTTTATACCAGTCATTTGCTAAGTAAATAAAAATATATTTAAATTGGTTCGATTACTTTTCAAAAGACTTAAAAAAAATTATTTACGAAAGTTATGGCATAGATTTATGAATTTGTTTTATACCAGTCATACGCAAAAACAACAAACATAATTTTGGTTTATCTGTTTTTTGGTATTAACTGAAAAAATAATATTTTTCCTCGCAAAATACTGAAAGCTAAAGCATTTCGACCTTCCATGCTTGTCTATACCAATCTCTGATGATGAAAATTTAAAAGGCAGTCCGTTATTTCAAAAACTCATTTTTTTAATCAGATATCCAACAAATCAAAATATCTCCTTGGAAACAATTATTGCTCTCTACAATGTCAAAAGGCTAGAGGTCTGTTAACAGCTAGACCAACATTTTAGTTTTAATTCTGGTAATTGTTCCTTAAAGTATTCTTTAACTCCGAAAGAATCTCATAAGTCATAAACAATTAAGAATGAACATTTACTACCACTCTGCCTGGCCTGTTCCCTTAACAAAAATTGTCAACTCTCATCCAATGACTTTTTAAAACGACAGTCTTTATATAAAAGACCAGAAGAGTGCGCCAACAACGATAACTTCATGACACTTAAAAACGTATAAAACTGTCCGAGGGGAAGCCAAAGCGGATCACTATTACAATCAAAAAGAAACAAAAAACGATAACAAGACGCATTTAAAACGAAAACTAGCCATCATCGTCAAACAGACAAACAAACAAACAGATGAAGAAGAAAATATTTAAAAAGCAAATTCCATTGCAAATGCAACTGTTTGCTCGCTCGACTTGGACTAATAAGGCCTGAAAACCATCTCGATTTCAATCTCTGTGGATGTGTCTGGCTCTGGATGTATAAACCTCTCCTCTTTGCTCTCAAGATCTATAGGGATATAAATCTGGAAGACGAGTATACAACAACGACGACTTCTTAGTCGACGACAAAAGAATGCCACCGAGCAGCTTCAATGAGAGATAATCATCGCTGGCTCTCGCAAGGAGAAGTTACATCTTTTGCTTGCTGTTGCAGCATTTTGCCCCAAGTGGAGTTTTCTTATCATCGCTTCCAAATGGCCATGTCCATGTCGTCGTATAGTCGTCCAAGAGCCAACCCAAATGCTAACGCACTTTACCTGAATGGCCTGCCTGTGTGTGTCGCGCACCTGGACCCAGAAGTAGAATGCCACTTATCTAGAACTGAATGTATAGTGATTTTTTTTTTCTGTTTAAAAAAAAACTTGATCTGGCAACATGTTGCCATAGAGATATACAGATGACAAGTGTGCGCGAACTTACGATTGGTGTGTGGTTATAGGGTGACAATTTGTCACTTTGGCGTCAAATTGTCAAACCCGGAAATTCCACGTAGTTTTCACCAAAAATTAAATCAAAAGCAACAAGAATCAGAATCAAAACAAAAACACTGCAACATCGCCTAGATAAAGCAAGAGATGTAGATGATGTGGCAGCAACATTTCCATCTAAAAATAAATCACCGTTATGCAATCGAACGAACGACCACGGCAGCGGGAAGCTCATAGATAGATTTCCAAAGTCAAGTTTGGTTTCCAAGTTTTTACGGTGGTGGACGTATATAGGAAATAGTCAAAAAAAAACAACCAGGCTCGGTTGCCTTGTCAGACTCTGAGATTGCAACAGCCGCATCATCATCGCTTAACCGAGTAACAACTGCCGCCTGCCTCCTGTCATGGAATAAGCTACGGTCGACTGAATCGTGACATTAATGAATCGTTTCACCTGTTTCGGACTCAGATAAAAGAAAACAAAAACGGAACCTATAGAACCTGACCGAAAGCCAGGCCAGGCTAGGCTAGGAACCCAGTAGCCAAGTATGTATATATGCAGTGGAGGTCGTTCTTGCGGCTATTTTCTTTTTCTTTTTTTTGTATTTTTATTTGTTTATGCAACTTTGGTTCTTATATCACCGAGATCCACAATCGGGTTCTATGACTTAAGCCAGGAGACGCTTGGAGTGCGAAACTTCAATGTCAATATATCTATAGAGCGACGCTCACAGTTCTCTCAAGTGGTGTTTAAATGTTACTGATACTCGTACGAGTATAAATTTAAGCCAGCGGGAAACTTCTTTTAGACAAAAGTCTATCCCCGTGGGAGAGCGCAGCAGCTCTGGAGGAAAACCTGTCGTTTGATAGATGGACGGGTGAGTAGTAGAAGTTGTTGAAAATATAACGTTTCGTCATTTGTTATGCAATTTAAGTTACAAACACCGCCAAGCAATGTTGACGTGATGGGCGAATATGCAAATTGATTTTTGCCTTATGACGAATTGATGGATGTTGGGGTAGACTTTGTTGCAAGCATATATAGGAGGAGCTCAATGGTTTAAAGTTAACTTGTATGCAAATTTCATATTATTTGCTATATTCCACCACAGGGCGGCTGGCGCAGTGTGGTTATTTTACATGGATCATGCACGTTAAAACGTAAAAAAGATAAATGACTAGTATTTTAGTTGTCATATATAGCGATAGCCCTACCCATATATTCCAAGAATCCTTAGCTAATCCGAAGATATTGATGAGGAAAACTTGATTGATACAAAGTTACTTTTTTATTAAAAAAAAAATTGATGTAAATTGTGAAAAGAGAAAGGCACACCGCTCTGCTAATGTTTCCGTTATAAAATTGAAATTATCAGAAATATGAAATGAGGTAAAATCCAAAGCTTCAGAGTTGGCCTTAATAAGCCCAGGTAAAAGATTTAAAAAGAAAAAAAATTCAAAAGAAAAGTATCATGCGAGAAATAAAGCATACAAGAAAGGTATGTAGCATGCGAGAAAAGTAGCATTCGAGAAAAAGTAGCATGCGAGAAAAATAGCATGCCGGAAAAAAACATGCGTCAAACTTAGCATGCGAGAAAAATTAGCATGTAAGAAAAGTAGCATGCGAGAAAAATAGCATTCGAGTAAAAATAGTAAGCGAGGAAAATTAGCATGAGAGAAAAGAAGCATGCGAGAAAAGTAGCATGCGAGAAAAGTATCATGCGAGATAAATAGCATGCGAGAAAAGTAGTATGCAAGAAAAAAGCATGCTAGAAAAGTAGCATGCGAGAAATGTAGCATGGTAGAAAAATAGCATGCTAGTAGGTATGCAAGAAAAAAGCATGCTAGAAAAGTAGCATGCGAGAAATGTAGCATGGGAGAAAAAGCAGCATGCGAGAAAAAAAGCATGCGAGAAAAAAACATGCGTCAAACTTAGCATGCGAGAAAAATTAGCGTGTAAGAAAAGTAGCATTCGAGAAAAAGTAGCACGCGAGAAAAGTAGCATGCGAGAAAAAGTAGCATGCGAGAAAAATAGCATGCGAGACAAATAGCATGCGAGATAAGTAACATTCGAGAAAAAGAAGCATTCGAGAAAAATAGCATGCGAGAAAAACAGCATGCGAGAAAAATAGCATGCGAGAAAAATAGCATGAGTGAACTTAATAAAATGCGAGAAAAATTGCTACTTTTCTCGCACGATACTCTTCTTGCATGCTTCTTTTCTCGCATTTTACTTTTTCTCGCATGATATATTTTTAACACCAATTCTTTCTTCAGCCAAAAATTTGGAAACAAAATTGATACTATTTTTTGTCCTAAACTTTTTCTTGTTTTTAGCACTTTAACCACATTTAGGCGGCTATGAATTCACTCATAATACGTACTCATAGAAAATAGCTCTCCAAAAAAAACATTTGAACTGGTATATTTTTTGTTGACCCTAACAAAAATTGCAACATGAAACAACTAGAAAGGGACTTAAAAGTATCTATCTATCTATCACGCAGTTTTGTGGAATGCCCATTATTGTTCAACAATTTTAATGCTGACAAATACGTGTGCCTATATTTGCAATGAGCATCAACGTACTCTTGCTCTTCAAGTCAATGATTATACCATTTGCGAACCAACCCAGAAGCCAGAAGTTAATCCTTATAAAGGTTTTTAATTTAATTCAAATCAAGAAAAAATTAAAACATTTTATATCACTCCATGACGTCGCGTAGATGTAATATTATATACCCAGCTTGCCCATTAAAAGAGAAAATAACAAAAAAAAAAACTATTCATCCTTTTTATGTCCGCCCCATAAAACCAGCTAAACCATTGACCATTTATGTCCCTTTTGAACATCCTAGAAAACAGATATCATTAATTGACACAACATCTCTTCTTCTTCTGGATGGTGATCCAAGAGAAGCAAAAGAAGACGACTTCCTCAATCTCTTCCAATCAATCTTCTGTTTGTGCAGAGCAGATGAGAATTGAGCAGATCGCACAATTAAAAGAAATTTAATAAAATAAAAGAAAAACTGTAGAAAAAAGTGAGAAACAAAGAATCTCAAGGTTTAACTTACCTTCATACATCATGAAGAAAATCAGTTAAAAAAAAAACTGCATACAAGAAACAAAGCTAGATAGCTCTGCGAAGACGAAGGAACAGAAAAGATGAAGTCTTGTTTTATACAGCGAATCGGTACAAAACCCTTTGATATTGCACACGTTGTTTGGTTGCTTGCATCAATCCACCGGCAGAGTGCAATTCACTCAAGATTGAAATCGAATCAATCAAAGTTAACACTATCGTTCGTTTGCAATTAATATTTTTCTTTTTTCTTTTGCTTATACACTAGCTCCGATGATGATACACTCGAAACTCGATCATGATCATGATGATGCAGCACAAGGAAGAACTTAAGCTGGCACCCATGGTGTGTAACAAGAGATTCCAATTAAATTAAAGATTCCATAAAACACGACATCATTCTGTGAAAAAAAAAACACACACACACAAAATTACCAACCATCACACGTCACATAATCTACGAACGCACTCGCGATGACAACATGATGGGCAATGTTGACAATATTGGCACAGGTATTCGAGGAAGTATATATAAAGGAAGGTTGGTATATAAATTCAAATTTCTTTCGTTTACTCTCGATTGACGAGCGACGCGACGACGACGATACGGACGATGATGATGGGTATCACTTGATCAAGAGAGTGTGACAACTACACTTGACAATGAAAGGTAAAGGACTTCAAGGAAACAAAGCACCACGTGATGGCAGTGAATTGTCAGACAATGGTTTTTTTATATGTATACCCACTGGAGGAGGAGAGAGATGTGTTGATGATTTGCCTGCCGCAAAGAGATCACTCATGTGCACTTACTTCATACACCAGCACAACAGAGGACGAATTGTTGAACTTTCCATAAACGCGATCTTAGGGAAACTAATTTGATCAACGTCGATCAAACTGTGGGTTCTTCAAAGTTCGACTCCTGGAAAATCTTACATATGTAGAAAAGATAGGAAAGATTCTGTCCGTTAGTATATACATATATGTATATTGTATATGTTTGCAAAGATGATGCAAGGAGTTTTGCTAAGGCCCAGGAATATTCCATAAACGCATGAGATTGGCATAGGTTTTTTGACTGTGCAGAGCTAAAGGCTTCTTTGGTATCTGGTATATGGAAGTAGGTATCTATTGATTGCATCCATCCATCTTTTCCAGTGTGGTTTCATATGTCCAGCCAGTGATTCGATTCGACGACTGCGGAAGGAAAGCACAGTGGGGTTGTGCGAGTCCTAAAGGAAAAATATGGTTCCTGCTAAACAACGGATCAAATCGATGGACTTGCGATGAGCGTTGGATCCCTTAAATTCAGGGGCAGTAAAACCTCATTCGATTCGACGACTGCGGAAGGAAAGCACAGTGGGGTTGTGCGAGTCCTAAAGGAAAAATATGGTTCCTGCTAAACAGCGGATCAAATCGATGGATTTGCGGTAAGAGTTGGATCCCTTAAATTCAGGGGCAGTAAAACATCATTAAACTGGCTCCGAAGATGAAGTCATACGAAGACCTCAGAAAGGGGAAAAAAAAATTGCCTCTGATGAACCTATCCCTTCCTTTTCCCTCCCTTATCTAAACAAAAAACCGACAAGGTCCAGCGTCTACAACGACCTCCTCGCCGAGCAATACTGGTCACTTAAAGATTCTTGGGAGATTTTAGACCGAAATTGAGTAAGAAGTCATCTTTGATATATAGGTCCTATTGTAGGGCAGTAGGAAAACACAGCCTACATGACCCCACATACAGGAACGTGCTCGGGCTCTTTGATTGTGTAGCGGAAAAAAAGACAACGATAAGCAGCATGAGAATACCAACAACAAAGCAGATGTAACTTTCATGGTTTAAATTTGTAGAAGGAGATCTCGTTACATTAGGGGAAGACCCGGGGAAGTCATATATAACTTGAAACCCAGAAGACCACGATTTTTATATCCAATGAAAATATTTTTTTGGCATGAAATTTTTCTTGCATGGTACTTTTCTCGTATGGAAGTTGACTCACATGATACTTTTCTCGCATTATATATTTCCGCTAGGTATTTTTTTCGCATGCTGCTTTTCTCATGTGACATTTTTCTAGCATGATAGTTTTCTCGAATGATATATATTTTATTTTATTTTTATTATTATTATTTCCCTAGGTATTTTTCTTACATAATATTTTTCTCCCATATTATTTTTTCTTCCATAATACAATTCTGGCATGCTAAACTTCTCGGATTATATTTTTCTCGCATGATACATTTTTCGCACGATTGTTGTCTCGCATATTTTTCGTCCTTTTTAAAAAAATCAAATAAAACCTACCTCTACAAAATCAAATATTTGCCTCTTACTTCTACCACTGTACATCAATTGTCCATCCAACTTAACGAAAACTGAGTTTAGCTTAAAGATACGAACTATAAGTTCAGCCTCCTCAGCATATCTTGCAACTAACGGGTGATTTTTAAGCTGGTTTGGTTTTGGCAACACTGGTTTTGACAGCTGACGTGTGTTTAGTACCTTGTGTCACTGTCAAACAGCTTCAGTTTGGTTTGCAATTTAACCATGGATCGTCTTACAAATGAACAACGCTTGCAAATTATTGAATTTTACTATCAAAATTCGTGCTCGGTTCGAAATGTTGTTTATCGAAAAATTGTGTTCAGCGATGAGGCTCATTTTTGGTTGAATGGGTACGTAAATAAGCAAAATTGCCGCATTTGGAGTGAAGATCAGCCAGAAGCATTGCAACAGCTACCAATGCATCCCGAAAAAGCCACTGTTTGGTGCGGTTTATGGGCCGGCGGCATTATTGGGCCATATTTCTTCAAAGATGATGCGAATCGCAGCGTTACTGTCAATGGTGAACGCTACCGAGCGATGATAACAAACTTTTTTTTGCCCGAAATGGAAGTTCTTGACTTGCATGATATGTGGTTTCAACAAGACGGTGCCACATGCCACACAGCACGCGAAACAATGGCGCAATTGCGAGGCGAGTTTGGTGAACAGTTAATTTCACGTTTCGGGCCGGTCAATTGGCCGCCTAGATCGTGCGATTTGACACCATTAGATTATTTTTTGTGGGGGTATGACAAGGCTAATGTCTATAGGGACAAGCCCGCTTCGATTGACGCACTGGAAGCCAACATCCATGCATTCATTCGTGAGATACCGGCCGATATGTGTGAAAGAGTATGCCAAAATTGGACTCAGCGGATGGGCTACCTGAGACGCAGCCGCGGTCAACATTTGCATGAAATTATCTTTAAACATTAAATTGCAAGGTTCAAACTATCGATTCAAATGAATATTTCATTCATTTTTTCGAATTTTTTTTTTTTAAAGTTCTAAACCTCTTAAAAAATCACCCATTACATACAGTACGAGTGTAGGTACAGCAGCAGCAGCCAGCAGCATCAGCAGCAAGTCTTCTTATTCATAGTCCCTGACGTATAGATATTATTTTATTATGTAGGGAATGCGAATTCAATTGGGAGTTTTGTGCCACACAGGCTTTTTGCCGCCACCACCACCGTCATACCTACTCGTACGGTATAGGTTCACAGAGGTACGTGCCTATATCGTATGTGGGTAAAATAGTCTTTTTTTTTTTTGTTTGACATAGAGACTCTGACTTTACCACCACCACACCACAAAGACGAGAGAAATAAGTAAACTTAAAAAATAAAAGGTTTACAACTATTATATTATGTACCTAGAAGTCCGGAGGAACTGAAACGAAGACGGTTAAGTCGGTAGATGGATGGATATCTGCCGCAAGGAATTTCAAATTATTATTGTTTCAGCGCTGATATGGGGTGCATTGTGGTTGATTTTAAAGCCGTATGATTGTTTTTATTTTTGTTTTGTTTTTTTGTGCCAATAGCTGGCGGCAGCTTTCAGTCTATCAATGCAACATCTATACGTAACCTAGGTAATGTAAGTATGTATGTATAAGCTGACCGTGTAATGGGTCTTGTGAGGGACACAATTTTCGTTGAGTGAATTTCTATTGTTCTTCACAAAAAAAAATGTGGATCTATTAAAGTTTGTGTCTGGGATTCTTTTGGGCTGCCCAGAAATTGAAGACACAGCCTGTAAGACGATTGTGGAATGCGTTTATTTTTTTTTTATTTCACAAGAGATGACTTCTAGGGATCATGTGAAATAATACTTCAAAGGAAGAAAGAAAAAAACAAAGGAAGAGAGCAAGACACGAAGAAAAGAAGAAGAAAGGAAGAAAAGAAGAATAGAAGAAAGGGAGACAGTAAAAAAAGAAGAAAAGAAGAAAGTATAAAAGGAAAAAAGAAGAAACTAAGTAAGAAGAAAGGAAAAATGAAGAAACGCTGAGAAGAAGAAAGTATAATAGAAAGGGGAGAAAGGGAAGAAGGGAAAGAAAAAAAAATGAAAAAAAGGAAGAAAGGAAGAAAGGCAAAAAGGCAAAAAAAGGAAAAACGAAAAAATGAAACTAAGTAAAGAAAAAAGGAAAAAATGAAGAAATGAAGAAAGGATGGAAGTAACAAAGCAACAAAATATGACAGGAAGAAGGGAAGATAAAGCAAAAGGAAAATAGGAAAAAAAAAGCAAAAGGAAGAAACTAAGCAAAACGAGAAAGGATGAAAAGAAGAAAGTATGAAAGGAAGGGAAGGGAAGAAACGAAGTGTGACAGGAAGAAGGGAAAAAGGACAAAAGGAAAATAGGAAAGAAATCAAAAGCAAAAAGGAAGACACTAAGTAAGAAAGAAAGAAAAAATGAAGAAAGGATGAAAAGAAGAACGTATGAAAGGAAGCGAAGAAAGGAAGAAAGGAAGAAAGGAAGAAAGGAAGAAAGGAAGAAAGGAAGAAAGGAAGAAAGGAAGAAAGAAAGAAAGGAAGAAAGGAAGAAAGGAAGAAAGGAAGAAAGGAAGAAAGGAAGAAAGGAAGAAAGGAAGAAAGGAAGAAAGGAAGAAAGGAAGAAAGGAAGAAAGGAAGAAAGGAAGAAAGGAAGAAAGGAAGAAAGGAAGAAAGGAAGAAAGGAAGAAAGGAAGAAAGGAAGAAAGGAAGAAAGGAAGAAAGGAAGAAAGGAAGAAAGGAAGAAAGGAAGAAAGGAAGAAAGGAAGAAAGGAAGAAAGGAAGAAAGGAAGAAAGGAAGAAAGGAAGAAAGGAAGAAAGGAGAAAGGAGTTTGAATATGTTCACTAATCGTGGACTTGGTGACGTTGTAGTCTCCAACACCTATAATTTATTCAAAATGAAGATCTTATCTGCTTGCTTGAGTTTCAGGGTTCACGACCTATACCAGAACTGATTTTTTCTCATTGAACAAACATAATTACAATTTATTCAAAGAACAGTCTTTTCATTGTCAATAAGTGAGATTTTTTGGTGATGCCTGATACATTGAAAATTTAAATGACCGCTGTCAAAATGTTATATGCTACTGTTACCCTGTCAGCTTCAATTAAATTAACACACCCTACCTGATTTTTAAAGAACTAATTAAAGCCAGCAGATAAGTCACAATATTAAGCAGCAAGTGAATCTGTTACAATTTACTTTTTCTATAAAAGCAAAAGTGAATTCATATACAAAATTTTCTCTTTCACAAAACTCTTTAATTAAACTGCACTTCAACAATGCCGAACAAAAACCCAAACAAAATAACACTTTCCACGCAACGAAAATAATAATTGCGTTGTTTGAGAATTATGATGCTCGAAATAAAAACCTTCGTTGTAAATATAATTCATGGTAGCGCAGCGGCGGCGCATCTCCATACAAGCGTGCAATTTATGCGCACTTGGGCAATGTTGTTGATAGAAAGGAAAAGCTGCTAATTTTTACACCTGTTCGAGCATAACAAAATACATTGGGAGAGCAAAAATTTCCCCCAAGATAAATAAAAAAACACATTTTTTTTTTTGTGAAAAACTTAACAACATTGAGACGATACAAAGATTTACAACAGCAGCGCGCGCGCTCCAATTAAGGTCAACAGAGAATTATAATTGCACCTTAGCACGGCAAAAAAGATACCTTATAGATATGTTCGGAGGCTTTGAGGTACCTTACCTTACCCTACCTACCCAATACAATTCAAATTGCCGCACATAGAAATAAAATGAAATGAAATTAAAAGTGTAAGCCGCAGCAGCATCAGTAGAATTGTGTTTACTTTCCTAAGAGCCAGGGCAATTTTATGGGCAATTAAATGTCGGTTTTTAAAGAAACAACTGAAATGCCCAAGAAGAAAACCACCACCATCACCAGCCAAATGCGCGCCAATCAATGAACAATTGAAATGATTTACGACTTTAGTATTCGAACGAATCCAATGAATGGAAGTTTGAAATTGTGCATCAGTGAAATTTCAATTTCTCCTTAAACTTGTCTCCAACTTCAAGTGGAATTCCAATGATTTATGTTGGGACAGGTTAACTATACTGTGTCTATCTACTAAATGAGTCTCTTGAGTCTTGATAGTTTATTAAGAGCTTAAATCGGCCATAATCGAAGCTGACATATTAAATAGATTCAAAAATTTTAAAATAATGTCTATACTCTTAATCGTTTAGGTCAGAGAAATTTGCAAAAAAATTAAATTAAACAAAAAAACAACGAGAACTTCAGAGATTTCTGAATGATTAATTAAGTAACCTTAGCGCCTTACTGACTGAAGACAAAAGACGTGCGGCGCGTCATTCTTATAAATAAATTAAATAAATTGGGTGGTACCGACAGGTCTTTTAGAACCAGGAACTAGTGATTTACAACTCTCAATCCTCAATCCTCTCTCTCTCAAGAATTGAGGGGACTTACCATTTATTTTATTTAAATTGAAAATTAAGTATGTCACAATTTGACACTGATGACATATGAATTGTACAAAAAAAAAACAGTTTTTTAAAATATGACAAGAAACATATTTAAAATGAGCCATTTCTCGTGTCTGAGATCTCAAAGATTTTGCTCCGTAAGTTTGACAGATGAGAACGAAATTAAGATCGTCATTTTTTGACGCAGGCATTAAATGATCGTCATTTTTTGAAGCAGATGTCAAATATGTTCTGAGACAAACGTCAAATTTTCTGACGTAGACGTCAAATATGCAATCATCCTGCTTACAAAAAATCTATTTGATCGAATTCGGTCTATTTTTTGGCAAATGTATTTGACGTTTACGAACACGTTCTCTGCCTTTTTAATATTTTCGTTGTCAACTCGAATTTTTTTACTCCAGAGTTGCTCAAAAAATGATATTATCGAAAATACGTTTAGAACATAATTTTTGACGCAAATTACCTTTGCAAAAACGACAGAAGGCAAAAGCACTTCTCATCTCTGTTTTTATAAAATAATCAAATGCGAAAAAAATAATTGATAAAAATTGAAAAAATGACAGCTGGGGAATCGCGTTCATTTTTCTGACTACTCAAAAACCTGAACTGTCTAAATACATATATGTTATTTTATGTTTAACTGACAGCTGTGAAGAAAAAATCTGCAGTATAGAAATCAGTAAAAAAAATTAAACCACTTTAACCTATTTAATTCATTCCCACAATTATTAAATAAATACAAAAATCAATCTCAAAATCACTTCCTTGTTCCAAATATCAAATACTATCATTATCATCATCTTCATCAACCACAAATTATTGTAGAGGCCCTTCCTTAAACTTAATTTTTGTCATGTAGTAGGTAGGTACCTACCTACATATATTTTATATGCCAAGCTGTTCTCTCTCCCTTCCAGTCAATCAAAAATAATTTCTTCAATCTCCCGTTAACCACCGAAAATTGGCCTTAATCTCCATCAAATGAAAAAAAAAAGTTAAATTGATTATTATACCAAAACCACCACAAAATGTTTTATATTATAGCCATCATCATCATCATTTGACGCTTTAAGGAAAGATAAAAAACAAAAAAAAAATAAAAATAAATAATAAAGAAGAAAAACGGATTAACCCACATAATCATGTCGTCATAAACCAAAAGAACGCATCTCAACAAAAACCCTAATGACGGTTTCTTAAGCGCGTCGTTTTTATCATTTTTGATTCCCTGCCAAAAATTACAAAAAAAATACACATACAAAATGTATAAAAACTACCAATTATCATCGCATTTCTCTACTTTATATTATAACGGTCATAAGGAACCGAGACGATTAAAGCCACTTGTCCCGCATTTCATTGGGCATCCCGTTCGCGGCTGTTTAATTTTCGGGTCATAAAAAAAATTAAACACCAAGCCTCTAGAAGAAAACGACGCATCGCGTCGTATAGATAAGACGACATCTTAACTGGGGGCTTGAAAATTTACTCGCGCTCAAGGCGAGCTTGGTGAATAATGCTACACGTCCATTGACCATCGCCATCGTTTATAGCTGCAACCGCCGCGTACCAACTCATGTTAACGAGATCTTTTGGGGTTCAGATTCGAACCCACATAATTTGCTGCGTGCTAAACGCAAGCGGACCAACAAATTAACTTAACAACGAAAATCTGGCGAAATGAGGAGAAAACATCTTGCACAGCCTCGGTCTTGATCCTCAGCCATAAGCAACCTACTTTGTTCCAGAGATCGCTGTCTGTTGGGTTAGTTGGCCTTATAACCATGCCATCCATGATGATGAGGCTTAACCGCAGAAAGGCAGGGACACAGTGTCCAACCTTTTTTTTGGGAGGAAGACTTTACTTTTTTCCGGTTCCTTCGTGGTCATGTCCACATATGTTTTTTCAATGATGAACATGTGTGCTGTGTGGTTAGTTGGGAACGCACCTCTTATGACCGCCAGCGGCTTGCATAGGAATGTGGTAGCAGCAGCAGTAGCAGGCGTCACGAATGAACACTAAATTCAGTCACTGTCGCTGTGGTAATGGACGTGGACATGCAATTTTCTATTCGAATGCTTGTAACTAAGCTAAAGCTACTGATAGCACCTGGAGATGAAATTGTGGTGCAGGTAAATATACATAGCCTCAGCCAGGTTGTCTAGTATATAGTGAGGGTGTTCCACTGAACTATATTATAATAAAAAAAACACTCGGCTTTTAAGGAATTCGGTTTGAGGAAGAAGGAAGGCGTGCGCGATGGAAACAAATTGGGCTGTGTCCGGAATGTTTCAAGCGTGATATGTACACAGAAGGTAGTAGGTTTCTACATACATACAGTGTTGGCCAAAACAAAAGCAACTTATTGAATAAAATAGGACACGATAGTAAATTTTTCAATTTGAATATATTTTATTAAAGTTAAAATAATAATAAATGTTCTTTGAACTCTCAAAATAAAATTAATAAAAACAAAAACAATATTTCATAACTACAAAATTAAATAAAAGAATAACAACGTAGTAATGTCTCTTTTTACCTGGACAAAACTAAAGCAACTTTAATTTTCAATTAAATACAGTTTTAAATTCCTAGTATTTTGTGGTGAAACCTTTGTTTTTTATCACCGCCATACACCTCCTAGGCATACTCTCTATAAGATTGGAAATAATCGAACTCGGAATACTATTCCAAGCCTCTTTCACTTGGACAAAGAGGTCGTTCCTATTTTTGCAATTTTCACGTATAATTCTCCGATCTACAATCTCCCATAGATTCTCTATGGGGTTGAGATCAGGAGACTGCGCCGGCCATTCCATTACGTCAATTTTTTGCGTTTGAAACCATTCTTTGACTATTTTTGAAGTATGCTTCGGATCGTTATCATGCTGGAATGTCCATTTGAGGGGAACATCCTCTTCAGCATGTGGAAGCATTATATCCTTCAAGATATCCTTATACATGAACCGATCCATAATACCTTCTATTTTATGAATCGGACCCATTCCATGTCCAGAGAAGCATCCCCAGACCATAACATTCCCTCCTCCATGTTTGACCGTACCCTTTGTAAACCGAGGATTAAGAGCTTGGTTGATTGGCCGACGGACACGTCGACAACCGTCCGAACCCTTCAAATTGAATTTGGATTCATCAGAAAATAACACAGACTTCCACTTTGACACTGACCAATTGATATGATCTTTGGCAAATTTCAATCTTGCCTTTCTGTTCTTGACTGAAATAAAAGGTTTTTTTACCGCCATCAACAGCTCTCCGACGAATCGTTCTTTCACTCACTTCTAGATTTAATTCATTCTTTAATTCCCTAGAGGATATGAAGGGATTTTTTTTAATTGTTCTTATAACGGATTTATCTTCGCGGAGCGTTGTGACTCTTGGCCTACCACCCCCGTGAATCGTTTTTACGGAATCGTTAGTGTTATAAAATTTAATCAAACGGGATATCACTGATTTATTAATGCAATATTTTTTTGATAACTCTGCTTGCGAAGTTCCACTTTTATATTCGTTTATTAACTTTAATTTAAATTCGGTAGAATATTTTGTTCGCGCCATTTTAGAAAAAAACTAGAAAATCTGTTAACAGGTTATTTTTATGCAAATTGAAAAGAGTGAATGAGCCAATTGTGTTTGCTTTTACATTTTGACACATTTAATCTGCTAAGTAAAATTCAAAGTAACGGCTTTTTTCATATCATAACATCTTATTACTTCCAAAAAGAAAGAGAGCGCGTAAGTTGCTTTAGTTTTGGCCAACGGTAAATTAAATTGAATTTAAATTTTCGTATGAACTGTTGACAAGAGGAGCGTATAAATTTTATAGAATAATTAACTACATTCATAGCTATTGGAAAAATACAAATACTTTAGTATTCTGGCTCATAAGTACGAGCTAAATCGTTGGGCATTCGATAGAGCATATAGTTGCTTTAGTTTTGTCCAACACTGTACATATACTTATCGTGAGTCAGGTCCGTAAATAGAGAGATTTGTGAGGTGGAATGTGATGTTTTCTATAGATTTAAAGTTATTTAGTAGTGTACTTGTAATAATGGTGGTGTGTTTGAGATAAAAATTGTTTCTAGAAGTTGGTTGAAGTAATGGAACAAGTCGATGATAACAAAAATGAAAATAATTGATCTTCTTCTTATTAATTAAGCCGATAGTTGAGTGTTTTGACTTAGATAAAAAGTGTTATTTATTAATGACTTGCTGAACCCTGCCACGTTTTGCAGCGCCTCCAAATGAAAATTTGTCAAAATACAAAATTTTAACATTCAAAGAAAATTTTAAGAAAATAACTCAAATTAAAGAAAAGTGGCTGTGGCAGAAGGCAGATTTCAAAAACAATTTACACACGTCATGCTTTAGGTTAAACAGGATTCTATTACAAAATTAGAAATTTCTAGGGATGTAAAGTAAGGAGAAATCTCAGTTTTAAGAATAAATTGGGCGTGGTAGTAGGCGGATTAAAAAAAAATCACATGTCAAGGTTTAAGCCCAAAAGAGATTTTTCTATAAATTTTCAGCCTCCTGAAGACATTATATAAAAAGATAAAATTTTAATACAAAATAGTGGGCGTGGTAGTGGGTGGTAACGGTATAGCACATGACATACCTTAGTTTGAAAAGAACTTTATTACAAATCTTTAACTTTCTACGGATGTAAAGCAACAAGAAATTACATGTAAAAGAAAAAGTAGGCGTGGTAGTAGGCGGATTTCCAAAAAATACACATCTCATGATTTAAGCTCAAGAGAGGTTTTTCTATAAATTTTTTGACTTCTAAAGATATTATGTAAAGATAAAATTTTAATATAAGAAAAGTGGGCGTAGTAGTGGGCGGTACAAATAACATATGTCATAATTTAGGTAAAAGAGAGCTTTATTAAAAAAAATTTAACTTTCTAAAGACATTCAATAGGAGGAAAACTAAAATATGAGAAAAGTAGGCGTGGCAGTAGAAGAATTTTACTAAAATCACTTTTTAAACCATCTAGCTTTTAAAACACCATCTATCAAGTTGTGGTCGTGTGTTGCAAATAAATTACTTATACAGTGCTGTCTATGTCCAGTGTGTCGTGCGTGTCTTGATTCAAGGCATTACAAACCTGAAATCCTCAAAAGTCACATGAAAATCGCTTCTTGGTATAAGCGACGACGTAATAGAGTTTCTTAAGATTCTTCATCTCAAATTCACATCAGTGAACCTTCGACCTGAACTTCGTCATACCAAACGAGATATGTCGGGAATATAATCTACTAGAGAGCGTTTGCTTTGGCGCACAATGTCATCTGGCCACAATAAAAAGGAGTGCCATGCAGCAATTCACAAGCTATCTATATCTCTATAGCTTTAAACTTTGATGACAATCAAACCCCAAATACGGGCATCTCTAGCCAATATGTAGGTCTTTGAAATTAAAATTCTTCAACTTCTTTCCAGAGTTCCCGTATATACTACTTAACCATCTCTCACTATAGCCTATAAACTATAGACCATCTATAGATTCCATAGAAGACAGATCTTTGGTATTTCGATTCCCCGATCTTTTGCGGCGACATTTTAAACTCCATTTGAATATACATATATCAGGATGCGCCAATCGAATCTCCCATTATATATCCTCCTATTACCTTCAATTAAATTATACTCTCCTCATCTTCTGAGTATGGACTGTAAATATGTACATAATGCTTCCATGGGATATTTTCAGATCAATTTGTTTTGGTCTATGTGTCATTGATGCAAAGACAAAGATGGTTGTCTAAACACATGAGGAGTAGGAATTTGGTGGCCTAATTCATTGACCGAAACTTGATAGAAAATAAGTGATTTGAATCTGCAGAAGTCATAGATAGAAAAGATCCAGCTAATACAAGTTGATGATTTTGTTTCATTGAATCAACTGGCCAGGAGTTCTTTGTTGATATGACGAATTTGTTTCTGAATTTCCGGTCGTAATATGAATATACAGAATGGAGGAATAAGGACCGATGATGGGGCATTGGATTCGGAAATGAAAACCTTTGGGACAAGTGGGAAGGGAAAGTATTAACGTAAATCGGAATGATGAGTGGAATTATTTGAAGCGAATCTTGGGAATGATGTTGATGATGGGAATGAAATTTTTTGGAAAAGAGAATTTTCACCCGATTTCGAGTTTTAAGAAAATTTATGATTCACCCATGTTAAGAAAAATATTGAAATTTGGTACATTTAAACTGAATGGTATAAACGTAAACAAAATGCCTAAATAAATACATTTTGCAAGTAGATATTTGTTTAAAATTATTTTTACCCATCAACCTGGCTTTTGAAATGAAGACGTATAAAATATTTTTTTTTTTTAATTTAATTTGAATGGTATAAACTCGTCTTACATATGTACATAGATTGTATTTATTTTACTATTTTGAATACGTCTATAACGTCACTTTTCTGAGTTTTTACACTTAGACCAGTATAACCATAAATGGTATAAACCTCAAAAAAGTATTTTTTTAATAAATACAGTGCATTTAAACTGAATGGTATAAACGTATAAAAAAAAGTCTAAATAAATACATTTTGCAAGTAGATATTTAAAAACAAATATTTTTACACATCAACCTTTCTTTCTGAGACGAAGACGTACAAAATAAATTTTTGTATTTATCCAATGAATGGTATAAACTGGTCTTACATACATAACGTCAGTTTTTTTAATGGGATGGATGGTTACCTTAGACCAGTGAGTATAACCCTGAATGGTATAAAGGTCTAAAAAGTGTTCTTTAAGAAATACAATTAATTTTTAAATTATTTTTACATGCCACCCTGTCTTTCTGAGACGAAGGCATACAAAATATATTTTTTTATATTTATCCACCAAATGGTATAAACAGGTATAATCTACATACATTGTTTTTTATTTGATTATATTGATATGTATAACTGTCTATTTGACAAGAGGAATTATTTCGCCTTTATTATTGTACGCTTATTGGTATAAACTTATGTGTATCTAACACATTTATGTAGAAAAGATGTTATTTTCAATAGAAAATGTTGAAGTTGTATTTTTTTGAGTAGATCGTTTCACTACATACATCGAACGATTGCTACTAATGCTACTTTCGATTTTTGTGACGTAGCTATTTTTTATACCAATCAGAGAAATTATTTACATTATTTAATGTCTGATCATTTTTGCTCCGACTTATTATTAAAATCAATTTGGTAGAAACAGAAAGCTCAGGTACATCATGGCAGATATTTCTAACCAAATCAACAACATTTCAACCCAAAACCCATAGCCTGCAAGATGCAACTCTTAATTTTGTTTATTTTTTGTTATTTATGTTAACATCAACAACAAGTAACAAGATACATTGAGGCCATCACATTGCAATACAATCTTACTCACAGGTAAATCAAGGTCATAGAGTTGTCTTTTGTTTGGTGGTTTCCGAATGACTCTATCATTATCTTATCTTGTCGCGCGAAAGCTGTTAACTGACTTTGTATGATCTTCTCAGATCAACTTTCGATTGCGTTCCAGATTTTGTGTATGAAAGTGACTCAGTCCATCATGCAGCTGCTGATGTGATTTCTGTTAAATAATATCAAGCGCAGTTCACAGGAAATATTAAAGGCCAAACATATTGACAAATAGCCACACACATAACAAGACGACTCACCCATATGTTTTCATTCGAAGGTGGCGGCGGCGGCGGTGGTGGTGCTGTTGACCCAAATATTTCCGAACAAACAAAACAAGCAAACGAAAAAAAAAAAAACAAATAATATATTATGGTCAAGCGAGATGATGCTGCTTTGTTGTGGTCATTTTTAGATTATCATTTTAATTCGATTTGTATTGCCCAACTTTTA
Organism: Epistrophe eligans; assembly: GCA_951394125.1. Classification (NCBI taxonomy): domain Eukaryota; kingdom Metazoa; phylum Arthropoda; class Insecta; order Diptera; family Syrphidae; genus Epistrophe; species Epistrophe eligans. Next base: position 53,881,024 of record OX596031.1, read on the forward strand.
TGGTTTTTCAAATAATAATGATGATGATGATAATGAGGAAAGGATGATTCGTTGGAAGTGATACTTCATAAGCTTAATCGCTGATGAAGATGCCGACATTATTTTTTTTTACTCGACACGGCTGCCAATTTGCATAATTTCTACAACAACAAAAAAAACATACATAGATCATGAGGTGAATGTTTTGAATTGGATTTTTTGTGTTTTGTAGGTTGCTTGTTAAATTATTTACGAGATTAAGATAGGGGACGGACATTCATCTTTAGATTAAGTATTTTAATGACCAGCTGGATTTTTAATTTGGAAATAAATTCACAGATTAGTCATTGCTTAGTGGTAGCTGTAAATTTTGTAGGTCTTGGGTGGAGTTTTGGATGGGCGATGATGACGATGATGTTTTTTAGAAGAATAGTTTTATAATCGACGCGTTAAAACGATAGGTAATCGACGTGTAATATTATTTCAATAAATCTTTAAATTTAAATAAAAACATAAAAATAATGTCATTGCTATTGATGATTTATAGGGCATGTTTTGACACTTCAGCTGGCTCGAATTTGGTGCAATATGAAAGTCCAATTTTTGGACCATTTTATCAAGCAACTGGGTCGTATATCAGTAATAAACATTATTGTGGCCAATCATGGTTAAAAGGTCTAAGCAGAGAAGGATGTTGCTGGCAATTACTCTGCAACGTTTGCTTCTCTTTAAGTTAAAAAGATAAGCCGACAGAAATGGAATTGAAGGTGGTATCTTTGTGGGATGGTTTGTATCAGATCCTGTAAGGCCCAATCGTACTTGGCAAAAATGAGATAACCAGAGCTTCAATCGAATAGAGAACGGTTTTCCAATCTCTTTAATCTAAGGAGTATAACAAAGACCCTGGTTCTTAATATTGGATTTTTGGATCGGGGTTTACGGCCCCCTCATGAAGAAGTAAGTAAACAGAAACGCTTCATTAAACCGTTATTTTAAGATGAAAAATGTCGGAAATGACCAAATAAATACAAACTGAGTTCATGTGCAGTTGATTCATAAAGTAGTAAATAATAAATAAATAAATAAAAATATCAAAAGTGTCACACACGTAACAAAAATATGCTATTTTTGATTATTAGAAAAAACGACTTTTTTTTTTTGTCAAACTTAAAATTATTTGGGGTGGTAAGAAAACCCACGAAAAAACAAAAATTTTGTGTGTGTAGTGTGTCACATACGTTACAGTAGGATAGCATTTAAAATCTTAATAATTCTGCTTTTAAACCAATTTCGAGTTTTATAAAAGTTATGGAATTTAGGGAGCAGAAAAATTATTTTCTTCAATAAAGTAATCTTTAATACCAAAATAAATATCTTTAGGTATACTCTCACAATTTTTTAGAGACACAACAAAGCTTTATTATTAATGCAGAAGCATGCATTCGTCATAAATGCGTCAATATACATAAGAAACTTAACAAGAGGCAAACTAAAAGGTTCGCTATTCAGCTCTTTTGTTTACCGACAAAGACATCATGCAGCATTGCGCTGGTGCACTTGAGTGGAAATACCGATTTGAATATTAAAATTTTTCATTAACCGCAAATTTAACTAAAATTCACTTTCATTTGCATTTATACCTGTAGCATAAAATATATTGTGGGTTTGTAGTAAAACGACAACAAACATCCAGATAGACAACAAAGACACCACATGCGCTCTCAGCGAATTCATTTAGGGAAAAACCTTTTTTTTATACACTCGTATAGCTCTACGCGATATGATTAAAATATTTTCATTGTCAAAACGCACCCACTTACTGTCATTTTGTCATTTTTTTGTTTTGACAATCATACCACACCACACCCTACTAGACAATAATTGTATCAACAATAATGACATATCTTCACGAAATTAAGATGATTTGTTATGCAACTCTGTCGCTATTATTGTTGTATTCAACTGTCATCTCAATAACAGACTTAATAACAAATTGGGAAATGACTTTCACTTCACTGAGATGACATTGCTAAGAAGACTTAATCCATTCAGGCGATGACAAATGAGAAGTTCTTTACCACCAAAACGCCAATCAATATGGAGGAAAGAAAGATTAAGTTTTTGTCTCATCAATTGACAGCGTGCTTAAGTGTATAACTCAATGTCACAATAATGTAAATACATATAATTCCATATAGACAACTATAGACGTGCGGTGTCTGTTTTGTTTTCTTGTTTTTGCATAAGATTTATGAGACACATTCAAGAGTTGGTTTATTGCTGATGGTGTTCACCCGGCGGTAAAAAAAAAAAAGAATTTCAAGCTAGTCATAATTTTTACTAGACGAAACTGGCTCTGTGCTCCCCGCCGCTCGTTGTTCATTCAGTGGGCCGTAAAATTGAGTTCTACAAGTATGTATATGCAGGAGTATATTATTCATAATTCGATAATGGGCTATACAGCTTCATCATGTAGTGGATTGTTGGGCATCACTTTAAGTAGATGCCAATTATTGGAGGCAATGTGGTGACTGTAATTCAGACGATTATTTTTTTCACTTTCGCTGACGATTGTAATTGGATTATGCAATTTCAGAGGCTGCTGAAGCCGCACCTCCCTCTCCTCGTATCACCATGTAGATATAACATAACTTATATTAGTAATCCGTGGTTTTGGTATCTATTTAAACAGATGATGGTTGCTTTGACAGTTTATGTAAATTAATTGAGCTTAATGGTTGACAATTTTGACAATTTAAGGTTAGACAATATAAGTGTGATGTAATTTTTCAATTGTTTGCTTTTGACAATCAAGTTGTTGTTGTCATTTGAAATAAATAAGACTTCGTCAAGTGATCGAAATTCAACTAGATAAAATCTCAAAAAATTTTTCAACTGTCACATTCATCTAAGTAAAGGCTGTCACTCTTAACATTGACAGATTTGTAAAGTTTTCTATATTTTATCACTAAGCTTTTGAACTTAAGCTTCCAATTTTTAAAAATAAGTTTTCCTTCTCCTCGTGTCAGTATGACAGGAAGTGTGCTCAATTTTTGCTCAAAATGCTTGATGATCTGTTTGTTATGAGCTCGAAAAAAAATGCTTTGTTAATGCTTAGAATGACAAACGAAATATACATTCAAAGTATAGAATAATGACAACTCAGATTGTTTGCCCTAAACTGAGCACAAATTTACAGTACAAACTGAACTACTTCAACCTGAAACCCCTTGGGTTAATTGAATTTTCTTTGTGTTCCTTAATTTTTTATGAAATACTCAGAATGATACACCAAATACAAATTCAAAGTAGTAGGAGCTTATGAAATAAAAACAATTTTTGTTTGACAATTCAAGACTCTGCTGTTTGCTCTAAATTGAGCAAAATATAATAGTTCAAACTGAGCTATTTCAACCATAAAACCCTTAGAATATTAGAGTTTTTTTTTCTTTTTCTTATTTTTTATGATATATTCAGAATGATCTGGATATTTGGAGCTTAAAAAATAAAAACGACCTCTGTTTGACAACTGAGACTTTACTGTTTGCTCTAAACTGAGCACAAGTTTACAGTTCAAACTGAGCTACTCCAACCTGAAAATCCTTTGATTGATTGATTTTTTTTCTTTATCTAGATTTTTATGAAATGAATTCCTAAATAAACATTCAAACACTATGTAATGCATCACAAAGCGTAATCACGCAAAATTCACATTTATTTTAGTACACCATACAAAAAAAAAATAACGCAATCGTGCGTTTATCCAAGCGAAGAACAATTTAACAATTTCAGCTTCACTGATTCGATGCATAAACATACATAGGTACCTATCGTCTGGACAAAACGGTTTTCTTCAAAGAGAATACCTTATTTTTCGGCCATCTATCTGAATAAATCTAGCTTATCTCAAAAATAATTATTAGACCAAATTCAAGTTTAATAATTTAATTAATCCGCAAATTGCGTGCAGACTTTCTATAGTATACCGATCATTATGGTCAGTAGAAGATATTACAGTATTGCTAACATCAAAACCTCTGGATTTTCGTGCTATATCTGGGGATGAATAAATTTGTGTGCTTTGAATTCATACAGACAGAAAGACCGATGAGATTATTATATAGATTGAATAAACGAATTCAATCCCGTTGTTTTTGGCTCGTGTTATTCAATTGAGTTAGATATCAAAGTGAATTTTAAAATTGGGAATATACTCGTAGTTGCGGCGAAGCGCAGCACATTAGCTTTGGTTTGCTTGGGATTTTATTTATTTATTTAATTTTTTTTTTTTATTTTTTTTTTTCAATGACCACTTGCTATGAAATTATTCCGACCAACTGAACTTGCGACCCCGATGCGCATAAACTCTTACGCGTTGCAGCGAAACCAACGAATGAATATATGTTTATACGAAAAGAAGAAGCCTCATCACCACCGCCACCGCCGCCGCCGAAGAAGTCAATGAAATGCATTAACATTTTTATGATAATAGCGGTAAGTGGTTTTGGGTTCTGGGTTGTTTCCTTACTTTTCTGCCCACAATACCGGTCGTTGAAATTGTGTGTATAAAGTTCTTAAAGTGGTAATGATTTTTTTTTTTTCAAAATACTTTCAGAGAAATATATTACCTGTACTGTTATACCAGAGAAGATTATACAGCAGAGTATTGGTATTTAGTAAATGTGAATATAACGTGAGTTTTTAATTAATTCTAACAGAATGTAATTTGGATTAAATAAAAAAAAGAGAGAAAATAGTAATGGTTTCATTCACAATTTGTTAATTTAGACAGGTGCTTTCATATGAAAACTATACGCATAAGAATGCCCACACTGAGCAATTTTTTGCTGGCGTTTTTATATGTCAAAATTTAAATGTCAAAATGACGATTGGTGAAAGAGCAAATAAGCGATTTTTTAGTCCTAAATCTCAGGAACTTGCTTGTGCTTGCTCATATTAGTAAAGTTTTTGACTTAATTAGTCCTTAAGTAAGAGGGGTAAGTTCCTTTGATACAAATAGCTGCGAGCCCCTTTCCAGAATGTTTGAGCCTTAAAAAAATTTATAAAACAAACAACTTGCAAAAAAAAGTCATCAAAATCGGTGCCGCGCTTTAGAAGTTCGAAAAAAGCTTTTCCCAACCTATAAACTTTAACACTCCAAGATTTGCTACAAAATATAAACAAGCTTGGGTTAAAAACTTAAAAGTGTAAAATTTGATAATTTGGTCATTTTTTTTTCCTGACATATCCAACTGACTCAAAAACTTATATATTATGATTGATTCTGGAGTCCCTTAGGGTAACCATTTGGGTCCAATTTTTGTTGTAATGTTTATGAATAAATATTTTGAAAACTATTTTTTAGATTATGTTTTTGAATCGTTCGTTGTTCTAAAAGTTTGTTTGCAACTTTTAGCTATCAAATTTCTGTCAAATTGGATCAAATTTGGTCTGAAAATAATTTTTAATCAAAAAAAAAATTAAAGCAGTACATAAATCATTTCATTTTGGAAAAATTTCGAAACACTTTTAAACTTTTTTTTACTAAATTTGGAATCTATTCTAGATTTGGTAACTAAACTGAATTTGGTATTTATACTAAATTTGGTACCTACGCTGAATTTGGTACCTATACTAAATTTGGTACGCATACTAAATATGGTACCTATACTAAATTTGGTACGCATACTAAATTTGGTACCTATACTCAATTTGGCACCTATTTAGTATTTGGTACCTCAAAAGAAAGTATACTTCACATTCAAAGACATATTTTCAGACAATTTGGTCATAATTTCTCACTTAATAAATGCTTTTTTGAAATTTCGTACCATAATGTGACTAAAATTTTAAAACTATCATTCTGAAATGGGAAAAGAGGCCGTTAGGTACACTGAATTCAACGTATTCAAATAAAAAAAAATGTAAAATATTTCATTGCTTTTCGTGAAGAATTTGTGTGGGAAATGATTTTTGTTGCCAAAATTTAACAAACGTACAATACTCTTATTTATATAATATGTATGTAAGTACACACATCTAAACTTTACACCTAGATTACACGTTCTTATTAAGCTGTCAGTAAGGACAAAAATACTGCCAATTTATTAGACAATTTATTTCAGATGTACACAACTGGCAGACACTTTTTTATAATATTATCTTTTTGTTTGACAATTTGTATAATCAGTTCCGTGACTATGGCTGAAATTATGTATGTGTATAAAAATGTCAAAAAAATATGCCAATAAATTATAAATTTTCAAATTCGAATTCTAAAATGGCAAAAGACAAAGTGACGTCGATATTCCACTGAAGTTGTCTTTTAAAACTTGACAAGCTACAAGAAATAATGAATAATATTTTGCAATCAATTTACCGAAAGAGCATCTGTTTTACTTTCATGTACATGTATGCGTATGCCATGTTGTTCCATTTTTTTGACAATTTCATATTCATATTAATTTCGAACGAAATTGTAGTGTAATTCTTAGAAAACGCACATACGAAATGAAATAAAATCAAATTAACACACACAAGTTCGAAAAGGGGTTACCGCATCTATCTTTCCTACATGGAATTCCCTCCTCCTCTTCTCTTTAAAGTATATATCAACTCAAATGTCGAATGTCTAATGACGATGACGAGGACGTCTGTTTTTTTACCAAGCGCGTAAATTATATACCAACCTGTCATCATGATGTGGACAATTTTCAATTTAAACTCTAACATTGCTCTTTTGCTGCGCGTAAAAAGAGGGAATGCCGCCCCTGCCATCATGCCACTGCACGCACACACAAGTTCCACACAAGATTATTGAAAACGATTTAGCAATACTATTACGTAGTTATATCTACGTGGGATTGAATCGTGTCATATCTTTGTGGTGAATTTAATTCGTTATGATTATTTGTTTAAAAAATAAGGAGTCGCTTGTTTGCTGCTGCGGTATGATGATGATGATAATGATGAAGACAAAGGCGCAAACTATCAAGCACAAGTTGCCGCTTTCAGGTGCGCTGGTGCGCAGAGTTGTTATCTATTATTATTGGAGTCTATATGAAGTTGTTAGTCGATAATCACGCGGAACAGCGGGCTCCTTAGATCCGGCTGGTTATATGGCAATCCCAAGGTTGTTGCCGCATGGTGTGTAGCCTTGTCTGCGTAGGATTAACAATGTTCGTATATAACTAGGAAATGTTGCGTCATAAAGTATTGTAACGCACTTGCTTTATACCAAGTAGAAGATATAGACTCTTGGTTAAAAGTTGAGATATCGTAGAGATATACTGGTGATGTGTTTTGTCTTGAAGGGAGGTGAATACTTTTGCTAGGTGGCGTTAGTGACGGCGCGGCGGCGACTAATTCATTTATTATTTCTTTGTAGCACCTTGCTGTGCTTCTAGAGGGATTGTTATTACATTAAGACAATTTCCAATTAGTTTAACAAAAATAGTATTTTTGCAGTCATATTTCGTGGAAATAAAATATGAGTGAATTGTAATAGATTCTGGGGATCATGAAATCGAGAATAAACATTTTCTATCAACTTGTACGATTTTACAGAAATTTAAGGCATAGAGAAATATTACGATAGAGACTTGGAGAATATAAGTTTTTATATTTTACATACAAATTCGAAAAACTTAAAAATGCGGGCACCTACTGTGGGTGGTATAAATAAAGTGGAGCTTTGCTGCTGCATTTGGTATATAAATACAAATCTGTATTTTTATGAGATCATATACTTATTTTTTATTTGGAGCATCTGCTCTGAGCATGTGCTTCGTTTTAATCATACTACACTAATGCCTCGAAAAAAATTTTCAAGATATTTTGACACTTTTTTTTTAGAGTTTTTTTCAAACTTGAATAAAATGTACCATCTATACAAAACAAGAATGTACTATAAGGATTGAGAAAGTTGATTACGGAAGGATGCAATGGAGAATGCCATCTGCATTTCCTCAAACGAATTCTTGAGTAGTCCTATGCCACCAGCATTAAGTGTTGGCAACATTGCCAAGAAGCTGTCATGGAAGTATCGTAAGTCCTACATTCAGAAGGAGAGACAGGAAGACCGGTTTTTCAGAATGAAAAAGAAGGAGCATAAGAACGCGCCTTAATTAGAACTCAAACTACGTAACGCTCAAAATAAATCAAAATTCAAAATAATACTTTTTTTGAATATTTGCCTCATCAACGACACGACGCGGGTCGTACAGTAGTCCGTTTGTTGAATTTTAGCGACAAAAATTATTTCCCACGCTAATTTTTCACCAAAATCAATGAAATTTGGTACACTTCAGATTCAGTGTACCTATTACCTTTGTTTTTCATTTCCAAAATGGGGGTTTTTAAACTTATCACAAAATTGTTCGAAAATTAAAAAAAAAACATTTGCTGATTCTGGATTTAATCCAATTTATGGCTGAAATAATGTTTAAAAAATGTTTAGGTACAAAATTTAGTGTATGTACCAAATTAAGAATAGGTACCAAATTTAGTATCGGTACCAAATTTAGTATGGATACAAAATTTAGTGTAGGTACCAAATTTAGTATAGTTACCGAATTAAGTATAGTTACCAAATTTAAAATAGGTACCAAATTTAGTATAATTTACAAGTACAGAAAAGGCACCAAATTAAGTATATGTAACAAATTTATTATAGGTACCAAATTTAGTATAGGTAGGTACCAAGTTTTAGTGATTGTACCAAATTTAGTATAGGTATCAAATTTAGTATAACTGCCAAATTAAGTATAGGTAGGTAGGTACCAAATTTAGTAAGGAAAGTCCATAAATGTAGCGGAATGTTCCCAAAAGATTAGAACTACTTTTTTGCTACTGATACTTTGATATTGTTTTATAAAAAAAATATTTTCAGACTAAATGTGATCAGATTTGACAATTTTGACTATTGAAAGTTGCAAAAAAAAAAAAAAAAACTTTTAGGCCAATGAAAGACTCAAAAACCTGAAATAATCTAAAATAATAGTTTTTTTTATAAATATTTTTCTAGGTGTGTTTTTATTTGAATCTGACGTAAGATTAAGAATTCTGTAATTTGACAGATAAAAAAAAAATTATTAGTAAGATTTACGACAGCTATCAATGTCAACTAGCTGAATTTAACGAGAAATAAAATTTTAACTTTTTAAAATACATTCTAATGTAAAATGATATCATTTTTTACGAATTTTGGAATTTCGTACTAAATTCTAACCTTAATTTTAAAGCCCCCATTTTAAACAGACAAAAAGTTAGCAGTACCACTGGATTTAACTTCCCCAAATATTAACTATATTAAATTTGATACATTTTAGTCAAAAACATTTTTTTACCAAAATTCAACAAGAAAACATTTTGTGCCACTGCATGAGAAATAATAATTTTGTATTGAACAATCTTTATCAAATAATATAATTTAAGATTTTTAGACCACCCAAACCTCTTACGACATTTCCAATGTCAAAATCTCTCTTTCTAAAACTCAGCTTTCAAATTTTGACGTCTAGTAACTTTTTTTTTTAAAACAAATGTCACAATTTTTAAAAATAAATACCACAAATTAATCAATAAATATGTAAACACTCAGAAAAAAAAGAGTATAATATACAAAAAAACAATAAACTATTTTAACTCAAAGTTCAAATCAACTTATTTTAAACTTCTCATATTCAGTAATTTTTTGTAATGTTCTAGTTTCCATTTTGAACACAACCCGAAGCTCTCTCAACTGCAATATTTATATGAGCGGATTTTGTTTTGCCCTAAATCACGTCTCTATCTGAATGGGTTCATTTACGACTTTATATATGCTGAAAAGAAAAAAACTGTGTATTGCATTTTAAATGCATCACGTTCGCGGCACGGCGGCCCTTCATGTTGCTTAAGGGGACTTAATGAAAACTTTCAATTTTTGTTTAAGCAATAGAAGGTGACAAATAATGAAGAAGTGCATGACGTAGAAGCCGTGAATTTCGATTGGATTATTCATGATCACAAATTATGAAGAGACACGTTCCAATTCAAAGGTGCGTCTGTTATCCGAACGAATAATGAAACACTTAAGAAGTAGTTTTTGTTCCAAGAAAACAAACGATAATTGGTAAGTGTTATGGTTGAAAATGAATTGACAGGTTATGTTAATTGTTCACATTTTCAACTTTGAATTCACTTAGCTAGTGTCAAAAATTAATTCCAGAGGTGAAATAAAGCAAATTAAAGCTCCTATTTAACTTAAGTAAGAAAAAAGAACTTCAACTGGGATTTGATCCCAGACCTTTGACATGACAGTCCAATCTTTATGCCAAGGGACATTTATACACCGCAGAATATTTCCAAACGAGTGACATAAAACAAAACTTTTTCACAACCATAGCTAACTTATAAAAATCCCTTTAAACTTCTATAATCTTATATTCACACATATTTCCACCTTGAAAATTTCCCATTTACCCACTAACCCATTGTTAGCTCCTTTTTCTCTATTACTATATAGATACATGCATCTAATTCCTATTTTAAGATTCCATTCCCAAACAACCTTCTCAATAGAGGTATTAAATATATATTTTCAATATTTTCCACGCCACATTCCAAGTGCCAAGTGCATTTCACTTATAAGTCTCAACACTATTTCTTGCATAAATTAACAACGCCAAACTGGGTATTATAGGTATAATGCTGGATAGAAGTTACCTTGCCGTTTGCCGTTGAACCAGCACCAGCGCAGCGCCATCCAGTGCCGCGAAACCAAATATAGTACACTTCAACATTAAAATCGAAAAGAGGAAAAGAAGAGTGGGGGGAAATAAATTCTTGACACGGATCACAGCACATCGCCAAGGGGTCTTCCCCATAACGGCTTCATAATTAATCGCACCAATTTCGCTGTAGGGTGCGTGTGCACTAGCGACAAGCGACATGCGCAAGTAACCATCAAACTATAATACACTCTGAAAGTCTGATGTAACACCCGAAAGCCGCCGAACCGGTACTGCATATTCGGCTCAAAAAAAAGCAACGTCATCGCCATCCTGTATCATCATCATCATCATCATCATCATCATCATCATCATCATCATCATCATCATCATCATCATCATCATAGCAAAACCATTTTGCTATCACTGAGCATTTGTCATTTCGCGCTCTAGCGCAGCAGCGTGACCAATGTTAAGAACGACCGGAAAATCTTACGACGATTCTGTGTTCCCAGCACCAGTCATCAGAGCAGCGGTTTTCCATCTAACATATACCATGGCTCCGGGTTGCATAGCATGTAGGTAATATGTGTGACTTGGAAAAGTAGAGGTGGTCAATTCTGGTTAATGCTATTGATTTGTTTTGTCCCAGCCAGAGCCAGAGCCAGCCAGCCACACACACGTGATGCGCTTGCCCATAAATATATTTGGGACTGCACAAATGGACGAAGCAATTGCTACATGTGGTGACGGCAAACGGCGGCGCGGTGGACTGATGCGAACTATAAGGAGAATTCGAAGATGACCTACCGCTGTTCCTTTGGCAATCCGATAATTGGAAAATATTTATCCATAAACTTGGCTAATAAATTGATGATAAGTTGCAGATGGCACTATAGAGGTCATTGTTTGGATATGTGCCGTATACCTACCTACCTACATTACGGAAGCAATTTGTTTCGTAATGAATTGAACAACCTTTGTGTTTTTTTTATTGAAATTTGTAACGTTTTTTTGGATTTTAACGAACTTAAGATGAAAACTGGAAATTTAAAGAGCTATAACTTCAATATCTATATTTGTAAGTAAGGATTTCTATTTCTATTACTTTTTCTATTCTATATTTATTTCAAAGAGCTAAAACTTATTGCTGCTGCTATTTTGAAAAACGATTTTTATTAATATCTTGAGAATAACTTATCGTAGAAGAAATTGATTAACATCTCTTTTATTTTAAATTTAGTTATGCAAAAAGCATATAAATTTTTTTGTTGTGCAAATAGTTTAAGAATGAGAGAGGTGAAAATATTTCCTTTTTCTCAATTTTTATGTCTGTCAGCATTACCACTTCAAAATTTGTGTATGTTACTATAATTATGTTATATGTCGTCAATTTGTCGTAAATTTGTAGCAAATTTGTAGTAAATTTGTCATAAATTTGTGGTAAATTTGTCATAAATTTGTCATAAATTTGTAGTAAACTTGTCATAAATTTGTAGTAAATTTGTCATTAATTTTTCATGAATTTGTAGTAAATTTGTCATAAATTTGTAGTATATTTGTCGTAAACAAAAGAAAAAAATTTCATTGCGAGTTTTGATTTAAATAATAGTCAAGTTAGCATTAACACCCCTAAAAAGGGGTAAAATGAACTCAAAATATAACACGAAATTTGTAAAGAACCATCGTAAAATTGTTGCGAAAGAAAAATATTTGTCGCGTTTGTTTTTTCAAATAAGCCCTGCTTAAAAATCATTCAAGTCAGCTTTTTCACCTCCCATAAAGTGGTAAAATAAACTTAAGAGACAAAAACGAATTTGTAAATAATTGTAGTAAATTCGTCGTAAAATTTTCTGGAAAGAGAAAAATTTTCTGGAAAGAGAAAAATTTTCGTTTTTTTTTTAATCTTGAAAAAAAATTGTCGCGAATGCTTTTTTTTTAATAGCATGAAAATCCCTCAAAAATTATAAAAAAAACTCAAAACAGAAAAAGAAATGAGGTAAATAACTGTCGTAAAAATTGTAATCCAAAAAAGCGGAAAATGAGGAGGAATAAACGAACAATTGCTTTTAATGTTTATGTTGGATCATGTAAGCATCTTTAAAACCCAAAAAGCTACTTAATTCACTCTTCTGTTTCTGAGAGAGAGAATGGTAATTTTGTACTATGTTTCGTAGAATTAGAAAACTACTATAGGCCGAATTTGAAAATTTAACTTGAAAACTTTTTGTGGAAAATTGAATTTTCTATCGAAATGAAAAAAAAACTAAAAAAAAAAACCTTAAGCAGAACAAATTTACACCAATAAAACAATATTAAAAATAAAAGATTTTACATTTTTTGTTCATAACATTTTTTCGGAGCAGCGATAGGCACAAGTTTATCTCAAACAAAACATAGAAGAGACATAAACCTTAAATTTGACATGTTCAAAAAATGTCTGCAACATTGATGGACATACCCAGTAAAAACGTTAATTTTAGTCATTTAAGACTACCTTTTGGTGCTTTTTTTACAAAAAATGGTTAAGTATTGCTTGCACATCCCATAGAACCATTTTTTTGGACTTCGATTTTCTTGAAAACGGTTCCACTGATTTTGATAATTTGTTTTATGAATAAAGCTTCGAAAAGTCTTAGTATTATTGCGTACCAAAATTTTCGAAAAAATAATTTTGAGATTTATTTTTTTGGAAACTCAATAAATATTTCGAAAACAACATGAACGATTGTTCATCAAACTTGACACCAAGTGGATTTTTATTAACATACAGCCCTATTTTGCTAAACTTTCATGTGAATTTTCGTACTCTGCTATCCGTGCGTCGGAGGAAAGCCAATGTTCCAAAAAACAAATAAATTGCAATGAAAATTAAATTTTAACGATTAGATCCTTTCGAGAACTTCAAAAATAGTTATTGGTAGAACTTTGAAGGGGAATGATTGAAAAGTTTAAGGAATAACTTGTGACAAAATAATTGAAAAATTCACGTGAATCGGAAAATTCCATCGGATCGGATAGCAGAAAAAAAAATATTCTTATAGCTTATAGTCAAAATTAACAGTACTTTCTTCCATAAAACTATTTAAAAGTTGTTTAAGAAAATCTGATTTCCTCAAAACGATTTTGATTAAAATTTCTATTTGTACTAATATTTAGTATGATCTACCATCTCACAGAAACAAATTGTACCCTAAATTATTGTTAACAGTACCACTCACGGAATCATTTTTTTTTTATTTTCGAATATCTCATTATCTGTTGAATCGATTTTAATTAAATGTTTTATGCAAAAGCTTCTAAGAAGTTAAAATAGTATTGTATATCAAAATAACAAAATTTTGGATTTAATAAATACTAAAAAAAATGGCTCATCAAAAATGTTACAGAATTTTATATAAACATTTTTTTTTTAAAGACCGCTCCAACAATGGTTATTTTTTTTCTCAAAAATTAAGAAAGAATTAAATTTTTAAATAAATAAAGGTTTTTCAAAGCTATTTAGGTACAAATCAGCTTTACAAATTTCTGCAGTTTATTAATTTCAACAAAAAACAAAAAATTTCTTTATGCGTATAAAATATTTGTTAACCCTTTTAAAAAATCTTATTAAAAGAAATACAATAATTTTAAGCAAAATACCTCCATATACATACATTTGCCTGCGGTTATTTTAAATATCTTCATTTTCAATCACTATAACGTGGTTATGGAAGACGTAGTAGGTATTCAAAAAAAAAAATACAAACTTACTCCCTAATTATATGAAACTGTTATCGTAAACATAAACCCAAAAAGTGAACCTCTCTTCCGTACCAATCGTTTGCGTGAATAAAAATTACAACCTTTACTGGTACATACATATGTATTTTTTTTTTGGTAATCAAATTGAACAAGAAGAATGTACTAAAACTGATTGCTGCAATTCTGATTGTCCCCCGGGGGTAAGAGAACATTTTCGCTAATTCGTCAAAATTTCCCAAAATGACAATAATTATAGGGGTCTCTCCAAGAACCTGCATGGTTCCGCAATCAAAGGAGATGCTATTGTATTTATAAGGTAAATTAAGGGCCTTTTTATTTTTTTGGGAACATGTTATTCAATAATTGCAGTGTGTGGATGCCACCTGTTGAGGTGTTTTTGTTGGTTGGAATAAAAATTAAAAAAAAAGAACAGTTACAAGATACACAGACACTATTTAAAATAATTTAATTTAAGAGGTCTTTAAACTACAACGGATTTTTGGTATTGATTGAATTTTAAATTGAGGTTAAAGTGAGAAGGGTTTAAGGATCTACATTAAATTTGAAGTGCTTAAAAAAGAAATACAATAAAGCAATTAAAATAAATTTCAAAAAAGGAAAAAATTCATTTAATGTTCTTTTTCGGGTATTTTAAATAAACAATGTTTTTTTTTGACAGATCTTCACATCCAAAAGAGTTTGAGGAGGTTGAATTAGATAAGAATGATTGTTGATTCAGCAGACCGCACCACCTCACTCGCAACTCAATTAGATCCATTGCGATCCCAAGGATTACAGAAAGACAAGTAAAAAGCAAGGAATGGGGATTAAATGCAAAATGGGGTGCCTTCGCCTTTCTGAACCATCCTAAATTCGAATTGAATCTTAAGATTTTTGAAAAGGAATATTCGATTTTTTTTTTCAATAAATTTCAACAAGATTTCTACGCAAGAAGTCGAAATAACTCTTGATGACCATTATTAAAAAATTGTTGAACAAGCTATTTTCAAAAATTACAGTCTCAGCTTTTTGAGAGCAAAAGTGAGGAAATAATCTAAGGAATGTCATCAGATTTCCAAAAAGCTTGAACTGGCTTTTTAAAATAATCTCGGTTGTCAATATGACAAGAGAAATGGTTATTGGTTGAAAAATAAAAAATTTCTTTATTAATTTGATGAACAAAATTTTCAATTTTACAACTGTTTTTATGTTCAGGGTACGAGTGTATATAAGCTTAATTGCCTTCTGTTCAAAACAAATCGTCAGTAAATTTTCCATTAAAGGGAAAATCTCTAAAATTATATAAATCCAACCAATATGTCACAATTTTCATGAGAATTTCATTAATTCGATTAATTTTTAAAACAAAATCGTGAAGCTTCTCACTTTTTACCAGAGGCAAACTTTTCCACTCTATGATGATGATGCTCGCGAAATATCTCCCATAAGGTAAGAATGAAATTTTCTTTTTACTTTCATAGAAAAATGTCAAAATAATAAATGTCACATATTGAAGGTACATTCTCCGAATACATATTACAAACACGCTATTTCATGCCATAAAACCATATAACTTTGACTTCGTGACGCGACAATGGCAATTATTATTATCAAATAAAAATCACAAAAATAATAATCTTGATTTTCAATTAGTTTAACGAAAATGGAAGCAAACTCGTGTAGTTTTGTGCTACCGTTATAATACCATCATGAGCTATAGGTTTCCATTTAGCCAACCATCTCAAGATAGTTAAGGAGATCTATCAGGTTATGAGTCTTTCAGAGAAATAATCATTAATCATTCTACGCGCTCTCAACGCTTCGATGTGTCTTCATATTTCATTTATCGCATCAGGCATGTTGTACCATTTGTGGCGCTATATATCTGCGATTTATTTAAGTTAACCTCAAAATGAAAGTGTCTTGGCCTTGCGCACGAAAATTTCACTCCAAAACTATTTCAAAATTATAAAAAAAAACAACACTGGTCCAACGATTCGTTTCAATTAAAATCAATCACTTAACTATTTTCATGCAGTTTGATCTCAAAATGAGGATAATTTATTAGCGAGACAGATTTGTAGTCATTCATCGCGATGCACTTTCTTTTGTTCAAACAACGGTTTATTGAATATACCTATTGAAATTAAGCCCAAACAACACCCCTCCTACAAACCATAAGAACGAATAATCATCACAGACAGAGAAGAAAACTGTTCAAGGTGCTGATTGAAGGCAGCGCATCAAATTTCTTTATTTGAAGAGGCGTTGTTTTCTTAATTACCTATATCAATGTCAGATTTGTTTGCCCATTAGGGCTTATAGAAATAGCTTTAATATTGTGGCTTAAAGTCTTATGAGGTTTGGTTTATATGCTTTGATTTTATTTTCTAGGTCAACGTTAAAGCCATATCATCTGCGGTATGATTACAAAAGATTATTTTCATTTTCTAACCAGGGCTTAAAGTGTCAAAGATGAACTGTGACATATTTGTTGTTTTCACTTCAATAAATGTATGTAGGTATAAAAGTTATAAGGTACCTACATAAACTAGGTCTTTTTAGTAATATCTTGTAGATAGGTTAAATTGGTCGAAACATTTGTGAAGCGAGAGAAATTTTTGACAAAAAAAAGGGGGACACTTAAAAGAGAGTAAATAATTACATTAGGACCATGTCTGATATGAATAAAATGGATCAAGCAACTGGGAGCAAAAAAAACTAATTTAATTTAACATAAAATTATTTTTATTGACAAATTTCAATTATAAATTTACTTTTTATTAAAAAATAAAAAGTTATAAATACTTTTTGAGTAATTTAAATAATTGTCTGCCCTATATTTCAAAATCACTGCATAATAGCAAGTCTACCTAAAATATCTGAACTTCTCACACAAGGAACCTATACTTTGAAAAATTAAGATAAAGTAGTACGGGAAGTTCATGTAGTAGCCGCGAACATGCTCTACCTTTAAAATGGCCGCAATCGGTATTGTATCCCAATCAATCTAGATAGCTGATATCAACTGGTATCTAATTTCGTTTTTCTTTCAACTAAAAAAAAAATTGATCCCTTGTGATTTGGGATCAAAACCACTGATCCTTGAAACTGTGCATTTCTGTGAATTTCTACACAATTTTTTTTTTTTTATGAACTTTGACAGACTTTTGTGTAGAAATTCACACAAATGCACAGAGTTTCAAAGTAAATGAACTAGGCTACAATTGCACACACACAATAGTACCTAAATAATAATAAAATGATAATTTGAAATATAAAATGTCCTTCCATGGTTTGAAATTACCTACTTGTAGAAATTTTTCCCTACCCATTCTAACACTGGTACCATAAAGGAAATAATGCCAAATTTGACATGCCACACACATCTTTTACCGCGAAAAAACTACAATTCCGGATCAAAGTTCCAAATAGCAAAAGGAAAACGACATTAATATACAAATCTGCAAGAAAGAAATATCAAAAACTATGCACTGTGTTCCACAATCCACAATGCAGCGACACCCTCATTACAATTTTATGGTATAACTACCCTGTTTGAATGCAAAAGTCCCATTGTGAATGGAACTTAGCTCATTGACAGCTGCTGGAGGCAGCTGTTAGAAAACGAAAAAAACGAAACGTCAGTTTTGTGTCTATTTTGGAATTTTTATTTTTTTCAACCCCACACAACAAAAGTAAACGTCGATTGGATTTTGTATGGTGCTCTAGCTCTCTTTCCTTTCCCTGTTCTGTTGTTTATAACAAGGTAAATCAATCACAAAAGATTTTTATTTTTCATCGAAATTTTCATCCATATTCATTATGAATAATTCTTAAATTCTTTCGTATTTCCATTAACATAGTTTCGTGATATCACAATCCAAAGAAAAAACCAACTCAACAAAAACATAAAAGTTGTTAATTAATTTCAATTAGCTGGCGAGAACAAATAAAACAAAAACAAAAAAAACAACAAAAAACTTCGACGAGCTTCCAGGCCATCCAGCAATAAACGAAAAGAAATCTAAAATTGTCGAGGACAAGCAGACTGTTTGAATTTTATGAAAACAATAGCAGCAGTGATAGCATTTCCAGTGACAATATGACGAACATGCGACCACCCAATAAAACCATCCTCTTGAAGGTTGTGATTCTAGGAGACGGCGGTGTAGGCAAGAGTTGCCTCATGAACCGATTCGTCTCGAATCGCTACGAGGAAAACAATTTTCACACAATTGGCGTTGAGTTCATGAACAAAGACATTGAAGTCGATGGCGAGAAGTACACTTTGCAGGTTAGTCAAATATAAAATGTGTAGCTGACCTTTTGCTGCTTTTTCTTTCAATTGAGGGCAATTAGTCCGATAAGGCGGGGGTGGTTTATTTATTCTTGTTTTGTTGTTGTTGTTATTTTAGATATGGGACACAGCTGGACAAGAGCGCTTTAGGGCACTGCGAACACCTTTCTATCGAGGATCAGATGTTTGTTTGCTATGTTATGCTGTCAACGATCGCGATAGCTTTAAGGGGCTGAAGTTGTGGCGCGATGAATTCCTCCGTTATGCCGATGTCAGAGCGGACAAATTTCCATTTATTGTTGTGGGAAATAAGGTAATGATTTCTATAATCGGCTACGTATGCAAGATAATGTACTATTTAAAATGACGTCACCAGCTATTTACGCAGCAGCGATCGATAGTGTTAAGATTAAAAAATCAATTTTTTTTGTAAACTCACATGTGGTGGTCGGTCGGCAACGGGAGAGGTAAATTGATAAGTTTTGAACTTGAATATCTATCAATCAATGAACAAGGTGCATTGGCACTTGCTATACGATGATTACAAAAGTTTTAAATTAGATAGAACAGACTCAGCTTATGCAGCTTGGATTTTTTTCCTTTTCAGATTTAGTAGAAAGGTAACTACATATGGATAGACCTTGTGTTTATGGACTAACAGTTTTGTTATTACAAACAATTATTTTCTACTTAAATTGATGGAGCATGTCTCTAAAGCCACATTAACTTTGGTGTGAAAAGAAATCGATATGACTAATTATTATAAATTAAATCAAGGTTTCATCAAATCGTGACGGAAAAATCGTTACAAAATTATGACCAATCGCCGTTCTTTCTTAGGTTATGAAATCGCTGATTTACTTATCAATTTATAAAGATATATCTCGAAAAAATCATATTGCATTTCAAAATCCATAAAAGAAAAATGGTATTAAACAAAAAAATGTATTTCTTCTTATAGAACGATATGGAAGAACAGAATCGTCAAGTTACTCCAGAAGAAGTCAAAGAATGGTGTGATGAATATAATGTTGCCAGCCTTATTGAGACATCATCGAAAACAGCAACAAATGTAACTGAAGCCTTTACTCTGGCTGTTAGACATTGGCAAAAGCTGGAAAAAGCAACAGAACGTGAAATGCGTCAAAATGGCGATACAATTGATCTAACAAGAGCCATCCGACTGCCAACAAGTCGATTTTGTTGTAGTTCAGCAGTTTTAGGTGATGCTGAAAATAATACATCATCAAATAGAAATTCACCTCGGACAAGACAAAGAAATTAATAATAATTATAGACAGAAAAAAAAAAAAAACAAATGAAAGGATCTTTCGTATAAAAAATGAAAAAAACGAATTCATCCTCTTTATATAAATGCAACCAAGAATGAAGAGAAGGATTGTGGATAAAGTCAGTTAATATGATGTCATTAAAACAAAAAAAAAAAACTAAACGAGAATGTTGGATTTTAGAAACAAACAAAATAAATATTTGTATTTTTTTATAAACTATTTTACCCTATTTCTACTACCATCACTAATACTACCTACTATCACCATCACCACCGTTAAACACAACTCTCTCATAATCAACATAAAAATAAAAGCTTTGCAAATCTGCTCTTTTTTCTAATTAATCGACAAAGGAAAGATTTTTGGTGTGGAAGTTACTCTTAGCAAGGTAGTTCATCTCGAAGCATTTCAGAATAAATTTAGCTTCAAAACTTACATTTGAAAAAAAAAAAACGATTTCTCACCATTTAGGTGCGAAGATGTCTGCATTTATAACACTGATGATAAATCACCATACATGGTAGTAAAGGCTTGAAATATATGTACATTATATACATTTGTCAGACGTCACGACCAGCAGCGTCTCATAATAGAGATCTGTTTCTGTGAACCTTTAAACCTAAAGGATTATCTCTAATGCTAACGTCGGAAAGGGATTTGCACTTCTTGAGACAGTCGTGAGTGTTTCCTTAACAATGTTTAAGTTCATAGGTTCTTTCCTATAGAAACGATATCGCTTAGTGTCAATGAGCCATTTTTTTCGTTTTCACCTTCTAAACCAACTGAAATTGAAAATTTTCACACCAAAAATCTATTGCGACCTTTTAAAGTAATTTGACTCACTCAATTTTTTTTAAATATTTATCCCAAAATCCAAAGAATTTTTGTTTGCATTTTGTGCCTTCTTTTGTTTTAAACAAAATTAATTAATATTATTTATAAAAATAAAATAAAAAAAAAAAAAACTGAATTAAATTGCTTAGCAGTTAAAAAAAAAACTACAACACAAAATAAAGCACTTAAAAAAAAATAATAAAATAAATACTAAAAAAAATTTAAGCACAATAAAAATTAAGGAAGTATAAATGTTATAACATTTAACAATATGGTTGCTTTTTATTGTAAAAAAAAAAGAAAAAAAAAACAGAACAAAATGTAGAAATGTTCTAAATTTAAGATTTTAGATGAATAATATTTTTATTATTTATCTTATAGCAACTCTATATAAATTGGTAAGAATTAAAATTACGTAAAATAAATGAATAATGAAATTAAAAAAAAAAAAACTATTCCATTTAACAATTGAAAATATATGAACCAGAGACTTCCGCGAGATTTTGCAATGGTTTTTATTCAATTATTTAAATCGGTAATTTATGTTGTCTATGTCGATCGAATTATTCGAATCAATCAAGTTGTTTTACCAAATTGGAATCATTTTAAATCCTTAAAATATCTTTAATTTAATTAAAAAAAATTAATAAAACCTTTATTCACCAAATCTTCTTAGAGTATCAAATGAAAAAAATATGATTGTAATATTTTATCAAAACCGTTCAGGAGTAATATTAACACAAGCCTTTTTATTATCAGATTAGATTCCTATATGTATGTACATACGGATCATCAGAAAACATGCTTTACAACAACACGCGCTTAATTAGAATCGAGATTCATGGTCCAAAAAAGTTTTTGGTCTAGTTTTTCAAATGGTTTTTGGTAGTGTAAAGAAAAAGACACAATGGGCCCTATCGGGAATCTCCCGAGGAATTTTAGTTCCCACGGAAAGTTTCATTCCCAAGAAATATTTCTAGTTATCGTGAACTTCCCTCGGAATAAATTTTTCCCAGGGAAAAAACTACCAACATTCAAAAAACAAAATTATTTTCGGAGATCAATTTCGAATTGTGTGCAGTGTTATCAAAGGATCATAATTAAAAAAAATAAAATTTAAGTTGAAATTCCCTTTACAATAAAACAAAATATCCCAAACAAATTCCCCATCCATGTGAAGAAAGAAATATTGGGTGCGATCATTTCAACTGAATTGTATAAAATTGGATAAAATTGTCCTCTTCGATACCTTGCTAGGGTACAACAAACAAAATAATTGAATTTTTCATGTTGCCAATTATATTTTTCCGTTTGAACGAGGTGTTAAATTTCGCAGAAGAACAAAATTCCTCTATCTGAAAACACTGTCCAGTGTCCACACATCGTCAGCTTAGTGCATGTCTGCGTTTTTTTTGCTGAAGGTGGGTACCAAAGAGGAGTCGGCAAGGACCACGATGGAGGTCTTGCCCAGTCAACATTCTGTGAAGTTCTGTCGAACTTCCTTAACATTTTCGAGGAAAAGCTTTGTCCAGAATAGATCAAAATTCAAACCGCGGAAGAGCAAAGAAAGAAAAATTTATATTTTTTCGAAAAATATAAACTGAGTGATCTTTTTCTTGGTTTTGCATTTTTCGGTTTTTGCTGCAAGAAGGTAATCAAAATAAAGATGCATTTCGGCCAAATTTTGTCAAATCTTATTTACCCTGTAGGTAGTAAATCCAGTCTTTATAGTATTCTTTTCCATAATACTGGTTCTATTTTGATTTGATTTGTTGAGTTCGTCCCATAATAAAATTAAAAAATTGTGTTTATTTATCAAAAAAGTTTCAATTCCTCCGTCTCGCCTTAATTTCTCCACCAAAATAAATGGGAAAAAATTCCAGAGAAATTACAACAAATTTCCCATGGAAATATTGTTCACGATAGCAATAAATTCCGAGGGGAATTTCGAACACCATTCACGATACGAATTTTTCGAACGTGGGAAATATTTCCCGGGAAATGTCGTTCGCGATAGGGCCCAATATTAATGAAACATAAAGAAAAAAGAGCTTAGTATGTTCACTCTGATCAGTATCTTTTTTTTTTAATGGCAGCGAACATAAAATATTTATGCGAAGGTTTTTTTTTTATAATACAAATTCTTCATAGTATACAACTACGATAAAAAGTTTAATGTTAGGTTATAGTGGCTCCTAGCAGGAAAACCGAAATAAATACATAGGTCTAGTTTTTTTCAGTTTGAAATGATCCGAGAGTTTTTGATTCCAAAGTTGGTCCATTGTGATACCACATGAATCTAGTAAATATCTGACGAAGCGTATGAGACTATACTTATTTCAGTTTTAGTAGATCACTAGGACCATTATTTAAGAAATAGCATATTGTCGGTTAGAATGTAGAACCTCGTTAGTCGTTTTTGTATGTTTTTTTGAGAAATAAACCTCCAAATTTTGTAAGGCGATCTATAAGTAAGAGCTTTTAAATTCTGCCTTTTCTGTAAAATTTTTAGAACAAAATGTAACGCTGAAATTGTGCCAAAATATGGCTCTGATTTTTCTGATTTCTTTGCACTAATAATATTTTTTATGAATTTTTCGTCTTGTTAGATCTTGTACTTTGACCGTCGATATATTCTTTAGCTCCGCTATATACATATGTATGTTCTGCTCTAAGTCAACTATCTTCAGTTTTTGATTCAAAATTCAAAATTGCGCCCTGCAGCGGTACGGAAAGGGAAGTTAAGAAAAAAAGATTATTAGCTACTAGGCTGACAATTTGTTTTTTTTTTTTATGAAATAAAATTAATTTTATATTCAAAATAACTTTTAAAGCTGAACTGGCTTAATCTTCTATCTTTCAAGTTCTATTTTTTTTATTTTAATTGCAATTTATTCGTGTTTTATATATGTAATTGGAATAATCGCTTCGACGATTAGAAGAATATTAACGTTCATGCGGGCAAATAGCAGAATCAGACTGATTTCTCAGCAGTTAGATATTGCACACATTACTATACGTATTATTTCGTCCCACGATTGAAAAGTGATCATTGAGGAAAAACCTCAGCTGGTAATAAATCCAATAAAAGGTTTAAGATAGGACAAGTTGATATAACTCCTAAAGTGCGATTCTTGACGGATAATAGAATACAAGACAATTTTGGTATCGAAAAATTACCTTCCCTCACTTTAAATTTCAATTCTAAATTTATTAATAAATCTCTCTGGCGTTCAGTAAGGTAAAGCTATCAAATGATTTCATTTATTCAAAATTATGTATGTATGTATTTTTTAAAAGATTTTTTAATCTAAAATTAAGAAAACTCGTTAAATGCATGAAATTGGTGCTTAATTTTTGTTTTACTTTCAAAACTAAAACATTTGTTTAGCAGTAATTGAGACTGGAATAATTTTTTTATATTTATCTTTAACACGCATTTTGATTAAAAAGAAAAATGTAGAAATAAAGAAATGTTATTCTTTTGTATGGTAAATTTATCTTTTAAATAATATTAATTTATATAACAAGTATAACAGTTAAATGAACTATGTAAATGTTTGTATTTTATATAAATTGTGTTTTTTTTTTTTTATTTGCATAAATATTATACTTTATATATGTATGTACGTATATGTAACTAAAAAATATCTAAAATGTATTTATGTTTAGTAATTTTTTTAATAAAAACAAAATTTAAAAAAATGTGTTTTTATGGATAAAACAATTTGACAATATAATGCAATTCGTACCGAACGATTCAAATCAACACTAACGACTATCAACTTCAAAGACAACTCATAAGGAAAATTCATACCAGGAAAATGCATATCTTGAGAACGCATACTAGAAAAACAACGTAATGCGCAAAGCCCCGACGAAATAGATATTAAAACTTCAAAAAAAAAAAAACATATAAAAACAATTTTTTGTTTGAATAATTTAATATTTTGTCTATGTATAAGTAAGCATTGCACATTTATGTATAATAATTTAATAGACGCCTAACACATTGGTTAGCTCTTATGATTTTCTTATAGTAATTTAATTTATTAAACTAATTGTAAATATAGAACTTCTTAGTCAGGATACAAAAATTCCTGGACAATATTTTGAAATGCAATTTTTATTTTACCTCGATCACGACCATTGAGTTTTCTTATATCGGGCAATAAACTCATAAGAAACATTGCATCCGAATCGGTTTTACACTCACAAAAATCATTCCTTCGAGTTGAAGAAGTAGCAGAACTCCCTTCCTCACCACGATTCGAGTTGTTTGTATGTGCAGAACTGACAATGGTTTGTTGAAACATATTCATTTCGGCTGAATGTGAAGCTGCCATTGTCAATGGCCTTACCAACGATACATTATTCGATGAAGTTACAGGTGTGTTCAGCTCAATTCGAGGACGCTTAAGTAGACTTCTATTTACACCACAATCATTTTGTGGACTCAGTTGATTTAATTCATTTTGTGAAGGACTCGATTCTGTGTCATCGGATATTTCAATGATTATATCCTTGTATTCGTCATGGTTTTGAGTTTGTGAATTGTCTTTGTCTTCGATTTCATTTTCATTCTCTAACTTAATACCATTTGTAATAATAGTATTGGAGTTTGTTCGGGAGTCATCTTCGATTATATCGTCAAGTTCTTCGGGCGAGGACTGCGGTTCGTCTTCACAATACGAAAGATATTGATCCATGTATTCATTGACAGGACTTTCATTGCCTGTCGTTTGCTGCTGTTGAGATTTATAGGTTAAGCTGCTAATTTGGGCAAGAGCTTCTTGCAAATGTGAATCAATGACTTTGGGCTCTGAACATTTTTTACTGGAAAATTGAAATTGAAAAAAAAAAAACCTTTTTGTGAGATGAGACATTACTGACCACTCTTTTCATTCCATGAAATAAAAAAGGATAGAAAGAAAGGAAGCTTGTGTTTAGAGCAAATAGTTAAATGGGAGATTTGTGGTAAATTGCGTATAGTATGTATAGAATTTGTATAATAAAAAAAAAACTTCGTAAAACAATAAATGGATTAAATAACACTCGATGGAAAAAGAGAAGAAAATATAAAACAAAAGAGATGATATTAAATATGAATGACATTAGATTCTTTAGTGATGGATTTATTATTTGGCAGATAGAAAGTTCCAGAAAGCAACTGCGAGCAAAAATACTTATCACATAGAGTTTTTGCTTTTACGAAAGTAAACAGATGGGCTAATCATACCCTCTCAATGTATCTAAATTCCGTAAAAACATGGATTCAAATCTAGAACCGGAAATGAAAAGTTGACAATATTTTCATCTATACAGGGTAATAGATTAAACGTTCAAGATCGAAAATTTTTGATAAATTTAATAAGGATAGGCAAAGACAAAATGAAGACATGCAGTCGTATTTATTAGATTTTTGTCTACTTAGGCACTGTCTAACTATTTTCAAATTGATGGAAATATGCTTTATTTAATAAAAATAAATATCACATTATTCACGGTTAAGACAATCTACTCTTGTGTCTAAGTTAGGCAGTTATCAGACAACAATAAACAAGGTTTTTGAACACATTTTCCAAAGTTGGACAGTTGTCTAAAGTTAGACAACGTTTATCAATAAGACCAATGATATTTAAGATTTGCTTAATTTTTAAGGAAATGAGTTTCAAATTTTTTAGCGATGTCATTTTTGTGTGGCTCACCAAAAAAACAAGTGCTCTCTCGTCGTCAGTTTTAGAAGCTGAAATATGACGTCCTGCAGGATAATATTGCAGCAAATGAGCGATATATAAACCATTTAACCCTTCAAATATATGTAGGAAGCGCCTAACACCTTTTGGACATAGTAAATTTAGCGGTTCATTGTGCTTCAAGCTAATTAGCCTTTTCAAATGAACTGATAGGAGATTTGTCGTTTTGCTTTGGAACCGAAAAGGACGTAAAACTTATTTTACAAATGATGTGAAAGATTCAACATAAAAGTTACCAGGATGAACAAAAAAAATAACAAATTTTAAACTCACTTGCGCAAATAAGGATGCAAGAACAACATTCTATCGAAATACGACCAACACGGAGGAACTTTCTCTTCCTGGAAATTCGCATATTCCCTCCGAAAGGATATTCTAAGATTTGTCCATTTAGCCAAACTAGCACCAGCTTAAAAAAGATAAAAAAAAACAATAATTAATTCTATGATTTTGGTTATAAGATGATAAATTTTACAATTCTTTCTCAATCGAAGATCAATTTCACGCCAAAAATTCTCAACGTACGGCCGGCAAAAATAGTATTTGTGTCGCGGATTATAAATTGCCTCATCCCTTCTAACCAGGTCGATGAGATTAAAAACTTCTTCGGTGAGCCATCGGGAGTAGGATGGATGTACACGAATTTCTTGGTGCACTTGTGAGATTTCATTCATTTTTTTTTAAATGCAATTGTGTTGATTTCAATAATTCTTACTGGTATTCGAGTTAACAAGAATTGTGATTTCAAGAGAGAAAACAAGAACTCAAATCATCACAATTCACAAATGCAAAAATTTGACGTCGTTTTGAGGAAATTTGACGTTTGTTTGTTTGTTAAAAATAAATTTTAATCAGTTGTTCTCAAACTATAATTGAGACACGAACCGAAATTTTCTTGTACTGCTTTTAGACGACTGCAATTTAATGGGGTTTCTATTTTGAGTTTCTTTCGGATTGCAGCATCCATTTAAACGCTGCAAATTTTAATAGCTGCAAATTTTAATAGCTGCAAATTTTAATAGCTGCAAATTTTAATAGCTGCAATTTTTGTTAAATGAGAAGGAAATATCTCTTCACACTCTTTATGTTTCAAACAATAGGAAAAAGCACAAGGAAGAAAGAGCGATAACTCTGAAATTATTTCAACCTCTACAACTTTGTTCACCCCGACTACCACATACGTCCCCCGCCAACGTGTTAAAAAATCGCAGGGATTAATTACGTTAAAAGTTTAAAAGTAGGGGACTTTGACTTTGGGAAAGGACAAAAAAAAGGCCTATTTCACAGAATTACAAAATTTTCCTTAATAGTAGACCCCGTAGATCTATCAGTTACAATTTTGAATTTTCAGCAAAAACTATGCGAGAACTTAAAACAGATATATTTTAAAAAATAAACACTAAATTACGGAATCCTAAGAAGCAGATGCGGAGGGAGTCAGACTCATTTTTGACTTTTTTACTGTTAGTGAAATTTAAAATTGAGTCTGATTCCCTCCGCAGATCACTCATCGGATTCTGTAATTGGGGTAGTTGCACCTCACTCTTGCGAAATCGCAAAATCGCAGACAAAACTCAAGCTTGTGGAATTTGGGCCCCCGGATCTTATTTCACATACTTATATTAGGGGGTATTCATGCAATGGTGTAAAGTCGTTGTAAACTGCGTAAACCTGTCAAATTTGTATGAGAATTTGACAGGTTTACGCAGTTTACCAAGTTTATGAGGACTTTACGACGTCGCATGAATACTCCTATTGTATTCATTTAGAATATTTGTACTGAAATATTTTCCGATGTCTTGGACCAACATTTTGATACAATACGAAAATAAAAAAATTTAAGAAATTTTACATTTAAAATATGTCGCAAACCAGTGTAACTTTCGCATCAATCAAATTAGTAGGTTTAATTTCATTTTCCAAGGTGTATTCAACAATTTTATTTCACCAATAAAACGGAGAGTTTCATGGAAACTCAGTTTCCTCGTGTGAAAGGGGACTAATTGAAACACATGTGAACGAAGCAAAAGAAAGCTTTGGAGCTACCTAAATTTCTTAGAAGACAGATGTCGCTTAAAACACGCCAACCGGCGAAATGTCAATAGTTTTTATTTTTCTTTTATTATTTGTTCGTTTGGGTTGGGAATTTCAAGAAATTGAAAGCAAGATTTCAATAAGTTAATTTTAAATAATTAATATTAAATAAAAATAAGAAATAGTCATGTCAAATAGTGAAGAACTTACTCCATTAACAAGTGATGATTTTGAAATTACTTCAAACTTCACGCCCAAGGAATACGAAGAGAATTGGTCTGACCGTTTGAGTTATTTGGATGAGAATAACGACTTTGCTGAAAGGGATAAAGTATTCAATAAATTTTATAAACATGTTTGGAATCTCCTATTCGGTCCAGATGCAACACCAGAAACTCGCCTTCAAGGCGTTCAGTTCCTAGAAGTTGAACGTCCTGATGCTGCATTTTTCAATCCATACCTCTACAATGATTGGATTCGGACGGTGAAAGATGAGATCATCAAACAAGAATTGTTTGATCTGTGGAGAGATGAATTTGTGACAAAGCAACTAGGATTGATATGGGCTAGGGATTCGGATTATTTTGATGACATGGACGATCCCGAACCTAATGAATTCTACAAATTAAATCAATGAGTTTAAATGGAGATTTGTACAATGAAATTGATGAAAATAAAATCATTTAAATGTAATTTTTGTATTGTTTTATTTTTGTAGGTAGGTATGGCGATGTTTTCTTCTTTTTCATTAGACCATCCCAATCAAATTGAAAAGTTCAAGACCTCAATGTCCAATTCTGATTGTAGAATCGAGGCAGAGATGACACTTAACCCATAATGTGTGCCTATCTATGTGTAAGGCAATATGAATTTCCTCGCTTGCATTCTGTGTACATTACTAAAAATAGACAACAGAGTTAACTATCCCATATTGTCTAGTGGTTAGGATATCTGGCTCTCACCCAGAAGGCCCGGGTTCGATTCCCGGTATGGGAAACTTTTTTTTTTTTTTTTTTTAATTCTGTTTGCAGTTTTGCGTAGGTATTCAGTTGGTGTGTAAGTTAACAATAATGAACATTTCAGAAAAAATGAGGTAAAGGTGTAGGAAACTTTTTTCCAAGCTGAGCTGTATAACTTTATAGGAAAAAAGGGTGGTGTAAAAAAAATAAATACGTGCTGAAAAAGGTGCTTCACATAAGCAGATGAGCTGGTGCTCATGATAAATTTTTTAGAATGCTTCGGCTAGAAAATATATCTAGGGACCTCATATGGAAAATCATTGAAATATCATTTTCTTAAAATGTGTGTAAAATATATGTATTTAAAAAATAAAACGACTTACCAAAATATTGCAAAGCTGATTAAATTAGGAAGCAATTTGGTACGCTATCCTCTTCGAAACACACTTTATTAAGAAACCAAAAACCTCCGTTAAAAATGTGTTTTATAAAAAAAATATCCAACATTTATGAATTCCAAATTCACATTTCAAACAAGGCAACACGGAAGCAATTAAACTTTCTATAAAACACGTGGAAACATAAGAATTTTATGAAAATACCGATTTACCGATTGGATTAAATTTATCTCCGGTCCAAAGCACACAAACTGATTTTGGGAAGCGCTCCTCTTTAAAGATAACTATTTTTTTTTTCAAACGAAACTTAAATTGAAACCACGACTTTTTGCAAACGAAAACGATGCGACGCGACGGAACAAACAAACAAACAAAAAAACACCAGCAGCGACGACTGAAGTCATCGCAGAACGATAAAAAAACGAACTCGAATGTACATTGTTATTATTTTATTTTATTACTTAAAATAATGCACTTTTCCCGAATTAAACCTTCTCGCTAAAATCAAGAGTATATACAATATTTTCTATATTTAAAACCGAATTTGAATTAATACAAAAAAATTAATTATTCTTTTACCGATCGACCGATGAGCAAAGTCAAACCAAACCAAAGCGCCCTTCACAAAATTTTGTGCAAGTTGAAACATGAATCAGTAAACTTTTAAGTTTGTATGTGTAGGTAGATGATCTGACACGGCGAATTCGATTAAGCCCATTTTACTCAAGTGCATTTGAAGTTTGTTTATATGTGTAAATACATATAGCTGTAGTACTTTTTTTAATTTTGACAAATTATTTTTGGCGAGTTATTTTACGGGCTAGAACCTAAAATCCTGTGACTACCTATTTCTATTTAGCAATACCACCGAATTCGCTGTATCAGATCTACACACACATGTACACACACACATACTCATACTCCCGCTCAAATTTGCTGTTTCTATTTCAAGTTTCAACCTGCACAAACCAAAAGTTTGTGAAGCGAAGTGAAGTGCGCTGTGGTTTGGCATTGATCGGCGTGGCGTGGGTTGGTAGAAGAAAAATTTTCGAGTGTTAATCGGCAATATTAATTGATTTACAATAAATACTTCTTAATAATGTCTAAAGATAATTTTTACAAAAAGTTTTTGTTTTCGGGGGAAGTGCATTATTTTTACTATAAAAAATCGATAAGTGTGCGTTTCTTACCCCCTTTATATGATAAAATTTCTGCGTTTCTCCTTTGCTGGTTTGTTCTGTTTCATTATGATTACCGTTAGCAAAAGCCATTAGAAAGATGCTTTAATTTTTAATCCTTCCTTAAAATCACTATTATTCCTTACTTTAATCCCATAAAACGAGAAGTGTTTAATTTATCAGTAAATAGCGATTAATTTTGATAAAATTGTTTTTTTTTGTCGGTTTTTCTTTTTTTTATTAATTAAGTGAAATTTTTTAATTAAAAGTGTTTTTTTTTATGTAAAAGCCATGTGCGGACTTTAGTTTCATAATTGCTGCGTAATTCGATAATTATTTGGTAAGTCTTTTAATTTTTGCTTTAAATATTTTATAATATTTATTTTAGGTACTTACCTATATTTTATTAATATTAATATGCATAACCTATTATCCGAGTCTTCAATTGATACCTAATTAGATACATAACCCGATTGCCGAATTCGGTGACGGGAGGAAAACTCACTTCTGCCAAAACAGGCATGAATTTTGAAAGAAAATTGAGATTGTTCTTGATGCCCTTTATTTAAAACCAACGACCTCAGATTGATTTGCCAGGGGTCCTATTCTGTCAACAACTTTTCAATTTGCAATTTTTATAAAAACAATTTCTTTATTTATTCAGGTTAATTAAAAAACTTATTCTACAGAACAAATAAATTGTATTAAGCTTATTTTTTGCATTAAAAGTAAAAATAAAAAAACAGAACGAAAAAACATTAAAAAAATGCAACATCTACATATTCCCAAAGAGATCTTCAACAGATTCATCATCATCCATAATTGTATCCACATTATTTGATGTAGCAATTTCCTTGGAAATATCATAAAAATCTTTCTCAACTTGAGGATCTTCTTCCAAACAAAGTCCAAGCTTCTCCTTTACAATTACATCTTCCCAAAAATCGAACATTTTTCTTTCAATCACCTTAGCACGAACATCTCTCATCCAGTCATTGTAGTCGTAAGAGCTATTGCCAGCTAAACTAATTTCTCGATAAACCACCAAAGCCTTGCGAACTTTCTCATATTGTTTGGTCATTGATTTGAAGAGCAAATCTGATATAACCGAACACATCTGACAAGTATATTGATGGAATTTTGCCGCCAGTTCTGGTCCATTGGGTATTGTGGTAACAGCATGAGCTATGAGAGCTTTGAAGTCCTCAGCTGGTGTAACAGTACTAACATGCGTACATTTATTCTCTTCTTTCTGTTCCAATGCCAGCGCAGTTGTAGTAGCATTGTTCAATAATTGTCCTTCTCCATCTCCCTGATCAGTGGCACCATTGAAAAAGTGTTTCTTGAGTTTATCTTTGGTATGAGCTTCACTTTTCTTCAATTCAAATAGTTTCTTAATATTTTCAGCAGCTTCCGAAGCTTCTGGCTGAAAGAAATCAGGCACTTTTATATATTCCAGAGGAGATTTGTTAGACGGTTGCTTTAGAATTCTGCTACTCAAAAAATCTATAATACTCTGTTGGCGTATATTGGGAAGGAAATCAAAGGGCAAACGATCTTTGGTAAGAGATTCAAATGACTCTTCAATCGTTTCAGGTTTGGCTGAAAGATCCATAGAAGCCATTAACTGGTCTACGGCTTCAAGTTGCTGAGGTGTGGGTTGATTTTTTTTCGTGCATAATTTAGGAAAATCCCAGAATCTATGTTGGGAATGATAAGAAAGCTCAATCATAGCTAATCCTGGAAGTTCATATTCCATAGTAGGGATCAACACAACTAACTTAGGTTTGTGTGAATTATTATAGACCTTTCTAGCTAAGATGCTCATACCATTCGCCAACATAACTTTAACCAATGAGTCCAAAATCTTTGCAGATATACGTTTGCCTTTTTGTGGGAATAATAAATACGTTGAAGATCCAGTAAAATGTTCTTGGGGAATTTTTTCAAATTCAACAAATCCAATGAAATAAACTCCTTTCCTTGTATCAATATGACCATCCTGTCCTAGACTGGGGTCACAGGGCATAGGAGTGTTACCTAACATGTAACCATTAATTTGTTGATGTTCCAAATCAGCTTTTAATTCCTCAACTCCAGAATAGTAAGCTTTTTGACGGACAATCGTCTCACCGACGACTTTCGATGTTTTTTTAAATTTGGGCACATTCGTGTCTTCTTTGATGGGAATCACTCCCGAAACATGTACAACGATTCGTGAGCCAATAGCAAGGGTGCTGTTCCAAACCCAAGGACGCTGCAGCTTTTTGCATAAAATAATTGGAAGCGCATCATTAAAGTTACAAAATTGTGTCAATGGGCAATGTTCTTTCAATTCCAATGCCAGTTCTTCATTTTTAGTTTGAATGGGACTCTTATCTGCAAAGGTTTTGAAACGTGGTTGTAAGTTTCCATCTGAATCAGGAATATAATGAACATTATGGCTTCTGTTATTTTGAAAAAAAAGGAAAATAATAAAGTATGCTTTCGCAACAAAAACGAGTTTTAAACTTACACAATAATTAGCTTGCAGTTCAATTCGTTAAGTTTTTTAACAACAGCATCATCGAGTGAAGTTAACGCCGAATCAAAGTTATGAAACAAAACTATTTTGGATAGACGAGTTTTATGAAGGCTTGGGAAAGAAAAATAAATAATATACTTCAAAAACAAAAAATGTAAAGGTATCATAACTCACGCAGCATCTTCTGTAATGATTCCTATAGCCACAATCAAAGCATCAACCCAATCACCATTTTTGCTCTTTTCACAATTCAAGCAGCTGACTAGTTCTTTTGCCATGTCCCAAGTTGGTATTTGGGAACCTGGCAGAACTTGGCATATGTTAAGATACTGATCAGTCTCTTCGGAATTGCCAACGTTTTCAGTTTTTGCCGTACGAAGAAGTAGAAATGAAAGCATATCAATTTTGGTATTGAAAATCTGAAAATAAGAAAAGAATTTTGTATTATGTGATAAAATGTAGAATAGAAAAAAAGTAGAATCGCAAATCGCTATTTGGAAGATGCGACAAGTCAGGTTTATGTAAATTTAAAAGCACTGACGGTAGATAATGAGTGGTACAGTTGTGAATTTTTTTATTCTCAAAAAACAAAATTACTCGCTCAATTTTTGACCGTGCAATATTTGCGAGAAATATTTTTTTTTTTAAATGGAATAGGATTAGCAAATTGAGCTACATACCTATGTTGGCTATTAAAAAGGAATAGAGTATTTTGTATGGCCCTATTTTGAATTTTTCTATGTTATGAGTAATAACATTTAACAAGTCCGCCACATTCTTCTTTGGTTTGCATTATTTTACTTGTCGAAGAAAAATCAGGGACCTCAGTTTTTTTCATTGACAGCACCAATGCATAAAAATAACAATAGTTTTAGAGCCGGGTTTTATTAAAAAAAAACCCACTTCCAACGTCTTTTTCAGTACGTGTTCAATCTTGTCTACGAATTTTAAATATTTTTCGACGTAGAAAGCCTGCTAGCAATATGATAACAATAGATACATACATAAGTTTTTTTAAAGCTTAAAAGACCTACATATTTGCTGTGATGCCGGACTCAGTCTTTACCAATCTAAACATCGTCTGTCTATAAAATGCCTCCAAAACCGGCAGATTTTTCAACTTTTCCTGAGGATCAACAGTGAAGCAATTAAGCAATGAACTGAAGTAGTAAATGATTATAGAAATATTTGTTCGAATTTCATTTTAAATGCTCTGTTATGCAGTTTCATACAAAAAAATAAACAAAAATATATTTACATATTTATGTTATGTTGATGAGTAATGTGATGAAATACATAATGTAGATACCCTACCTTATTTTTGATAACTTCCAATGAACATTCGCTGGCATTTTTCGTAAGTTCCTCCGCGCCAATTCCAACGTCTATTATGATAACCATTGATTCCTAGGAATTCTCGGTTTCATTATTTGCAAATATTAATGAATTTAAATTTAACTTACTTTATTTGCAGCCATTTTTCTTATTTTAAATCAAAATAAAGTTTAAATTTGTTGTTTTTCGACTTTTGTTTTGCTTTTGCTCGTCAACCGACTTTTGTCTTCTGTCATCAAAAAGTGATATGGAAACATCCAGTTTATTTGTAATAGAGTGAATTCAAAGAAATAATTTTTCAATATTCTTTGGATGCTTTCCTTTGTGCCTTCTTGTGGCTGTTTACGCAGTCGTTTTACTGAAAGGTGCATCTTGTGAGTTTCTCGAGAAAGATTTTGGGATGGTCTCTATAATACATATATATTATATAATACATAAATATATACAGAGAGATCAGTGGATGGAATTTACCCTTCTCGTTTCTATGCACGCATAATCTACCTGTCTGTTAAACCACTGTGTGAACAGGCATTTTAGTTGCAAAGCAAAAAAAAAAATTAAAAATTACATTTAAACTGTTTTTTTATTATATTTTACTTTTCTTTATTTAAATCCAAATATAATAAAATACAATTTGTGTTTGAAAAATGGTTCCTAGCTGGAAAATTTTAGGTTAATTTATTTCTCCCATTTTGTATGTATTTTGAGGTTCTGAATCCGAATATGAAGTTTGAGTTTTCATACAAAAATATTTTGAAGGCAATTTTATGTATTTTGTGTCTATTTGGGGAAAGTTGACATAGTTTTCTAGTTTTCGATTTATTAATTAAAACAGGCAAACATTATTTTTATGTTACCTACCTATCTTTTATCGAATTCAATGATTACTTTTTACTCAAGCGCATTTAAAGCTCGTTTGTATGTGTACATTGTAGCTTTGCTTGAACTTAAAATCACGTGAGTAATTTCTATTTTGCAATATTACCGAATTCGCCGTATGAGATTTCAACACACACACACCATATTCTTTTTATTTTCGAGTTTCAACCTGCACGAATCGAAAGTTTGTGAAGGTGAAGTGAGCTGTGGTTAACATTGATCGGCTCGGCGTTAGTTAGTAGGAGCTGAATTTTCTAGTGTTAATTGGAATTTGGAAATATTAATTGATTTGCAATCAAAAATATTTCTTAAATATGTTTGAAGATAATTTTTACGAAAAATTTTGAAAGTTTTAATTCGGAAAAAGTGATTTCTACTAAATCAAAATCGATCAGTGTGCGTTTCTTATACATAATCCCATTTTATTATAAAATTGCTCAAGTAATTCGGGGTCTACCTTGGTGTGATTTTTTTTCTGTTTCGTTTGGATTACCGTTAGCAAAAGCCGTTAGAAAAATCTTTTAATTTTTTTAATCGTTTCCATTAATAAATGTTAATCGTTGCTTTAATCCGAGATGTGTTTAAGTTATCAGTAAATAGCAATTAATTTTGATCCAATCTACGGTTTTTTTTGTCGGGTTTCTTTTATTAATATGAAGTGAAAATTTTTAATTAGAAGTGTTTGAGTGTCTCCCTTTCGATGCGTAATAAAAAGTTCCATATTATTTTGTTTTAAATCAGAAAAGCATGTGCGAACTTTTATTTGATAATTGCCGCAAAATTAAAAATTACATCATTCTTTGGTAAGTCATTTAATTTTATTATTTTTGATTCAAATATTTTCTAAAATTTATTTTATTTTTATTCATATTAATCTATTTTATCGAAGTCTTCTGTTGATAATTATTTCGGTTACCTACAGAATTCGGGCCCAGTAATAAGGCTCACTTTTGCTATATTAACAACCAAAGTAAAGTGTTACAGATTCCAAAATAGGAAGAAAATTTATTTCTGAAGGTTTCTTGATACCCTGGAGGGTTTTGTTTTTATGAAAAAAAAAAATTTTAATTTTTAAGCTAAGAACAGCCAAACAAATGATATTTTTGTTCCTTTTATCGATGTTCGGTAACAAATTCTGTTGACGAACCTTAGATTCGGATTCTGCATCCCAAAAAACATATAAAATGGAAGAATGGAAGAAATCAAAACTACCCCACAACTTTCCTGGTAGGTATCAAAATTTTACAGTTCATAGTTTATAAAATTCTTCTGGTTCTGGATCTCTTATATCATCAAAATAATCACAATTTCTTGCCCAAAACAATCCCAGTTCCTTTTTCACGAACTCATTTATCCAAAAATCAAACATTTCTCGTTTGATGATTTCAGCTTTCACTGTCCGAATCCAATCGTTGTAGATATAAGGTTCGAAAAATGATGCATCACAACGTTGAACTTGCAAAAACTGCACGGCTAGGTTGCGAGTTTCTACTGTTGCATCTGGACCAAATAGTAGATTCCAAATATGTTTATACAATTTATGGAATACTTTTTGTCTTTCTTCATAGTCATTTGTTTCAACTATATCACACAAACGTTCAGACCAATTCTTTTCGTATTCCTTGGGAGTAAAGTCGGAAGTTATTTTAAAATCATCACTAGTTAGAACGTGAGTGTCTTCATATTCTGACATAACTAATATTTTTTTTACTTGAAATTTACTAAAGGAACTTTTTCTTAAAATTTTCAGATTTTTAACAAAATAGGTAAATAGAAGATTACACTTTTGACGTTTGGTAGCATGTTTTTATTTTTGATTGATCACTCTACAGTCTAGAATCTACATTAACATCATTTATCAGAACTGTTTGCTAACTTTTTTAAAGGGCTTTTTGTTTGTTGACGGAATGAGTGTTCTTTTAAAAATAATAGGAAATTTCTTTTGAAATCTGCTTTTCAAAATGGTTCCAAAAGTGGTCACACGTATCAACTTGTTCTTCCAGATGACCAAAAAAACATAAACAATGTTGTTAATAGAACCATTTTTTTTACTAAAAATAGGTTAAAATTGATTTAATTTGCGCTCAATTTAAAAAATAAATAAATTGAGTATGTTGGTATACATAACTGCTATCATGCGAGTCATCTCCACCTTCGGTTGCCTTTTATTCCCTCCTACATTATGTTTAAGTAAGCACACCCTCTACTTGCTTCATTTTCTCACAGGTTATTTGGGATTCCACAGAAAAATTGTCAAAATACTTTTAAAACTCGGAGAATGGTACAATCAATAGATCTTTCTACATATTTCATTTAAAAAAGAAGCAATAAAACAATATTTAAAAACAACTTACAAATTTTATTTGTTTAAACATTTTAAAAGTACATTAAACAAGTACACATTTTTTTTTATAAAATAAAAACAAACCTTCTTTAATCATCAAATCGATCAAGGAATAATGTAAAAGTCTGTTTAACCTCATTTGGTAATTTTTTCTCTTTCAAAGTTTCCCTGAATGCATATCGACATCCTTTTAAATTGTAAGCAGGTTTAAAATCTTTTTGTTCACTTTTTAACAAACCCAATTGTATTAGAAAGAAATTCATGACACGTGTTACTTGATCAACTTCCTGGGCATGAGTAAAAGAATCTTCATATAAAGCCGTAGAAACGTCCAGAGCTTCTTTAGAGACCTTGGATAGCGCTGCACATTTGAGGGCAGTAAATGTAAGCATTATAAAATAGTAGTCGCATTTGAATCCCTTGAAATAGATAAAAAAAATTTATTAAAATAACATTAAAAAAAATAATTGAAGATTGATTATTCCAGTCTAATATGTTATCTCTTCTTAATTAAATTCTTTATGTTTTTACATTTTATCTTACACAAACACTCCATTGTCTGGACGTACAACAATCAATATTTATTCGGTTTGTTTGTAGGTAGATTTTCAAAAAAAAAAAACTTACCTTCAAATAATCCCGGAATGCTTGTAATTTATCTGCCTCTTCGATGCTTTCAAACATTTTAAGTGATGGATTTGGTGTGTTACAAAATGTCTCAACTGTATTAGGCCGAGATTGTTCACCCTCGTATGTGACACTTGTATTAGATTGGAAGGATCCTTCGACAGTATCATCATTGGACTGTTAATAGAAGAATAAAAAATAGTACAAATGTCTTTAAAAAATAAAAGAACTACAAACTAGGAAGGATTCCGCTCTAGGTTTTCCTGTATCTATCAAATTAATACCTTACGAATTATCAATATGGAGCAAAAGACAATACAATTTACCACTTACTTTATTAAACACAGCTGTGACGTAGTTATCTACAGCAGCGCTCTCATCGCCATATTCCTCCCCATAGGTGTCATTATCGTCGTCTGCATCTTCTGTTGTATCATTTTGGTGATGTGCTTCTTCGTTTTCTTCTTCTTCACCATCCTCATCGTCGTCGTCTTCGTCATCTTTATCATCATCGTCGTCTTCGACATCACTATCACCTTCATCATCTTCAAACGAAGCAATTACACCTTTTGGACAAGTGTTGGCCAAGATTTCTTTGATCTCCTCAATGCAGTCATAGCCAAACTTATTGCAATCGAGTTTAAGTACTTTTAATTTTGGTTTGTTTTGTAATGCCGCCACCAAAGCCAAACCTGCTTCGGATCCAATTTCATTGGCTTCCAGTATCAGGGTTTCCAGTTCTGGCTGGTTGTCCTCCAAGACATTTGCTAAATGATAAGCTCCTTTTGTTTTCAAAAGGCAATCACCCAAATTTATTTCTCGCAAGCTGAAAAAATATTAAAAGTTTTGATGTTTTTTTTCTCGAACAAAACTAAATTTAAAATTCTTACTGTGGCATAGCTTGAATTGCATTGGCAATAGCCAAAGCACCTTTAGGTGTCATAATGTTGTCGTTAAGATTCAAAACCCTCATGTTGGGGTTATTCATAAATCCCTCAGACAGAGCTGATATTCCTACATGGTAAATCGAATTTTGTGGCATCGCAACCTCCTCCAAAGTGTTGATTGTGCAAAAAATCTTAGCAATCGACTTGGCGCCCTCGTTCTCTAAACGATTACGTCCGGCGATGAATACTCTTAAGTCCAGTGGGGTGCCGGCATCACAACTGTTCTTATAACAATCCAAAATGGATTCTGATAGCATTTTTCCACCATAGATGCCGAGACCGCAATTATTCAAATGTAATTCCCTCAGACTGAAACAGACTCTGCTGCGCAAGAGGGCCTGCAAACCGACCATTCCATTGGGACCCAGTGCATTGTCACTGCAGTCTAGCACAGTTAGCTGGGCCGATGCAAGCATCAAGCCTTTTCCCAAATGTTCGAGAGCTACAGGAATTTCATCCTTTAGACGTCCAGTGAACATGTCCTTCCAAAGGGCTTTCTTGAATTCTGGATGCTTTTCTAATGATTTACCGATAGCTGCAGCGGCCTCTACACCAAGCGTGTTTCCCTCCAATTTGAGGTAAGTGAGATTTTTTGATGCATCAATGGCAGATGTAACTTCTTTGACTAAAATTTTAATTAAATAATTTAATTAATATTTATATGCATGGTTAATTAATTAGTTCAAGCTAGATAGTTGTACCATCTTCAGCAGTTGTCCATTTCAAAGATCCGCCAGCGAATGTGAGACCCGGTTCTTCTACTTCTGTCAGTTCTTGGGTAAGGGCACTTAAGGAAAATTGAGCCATAATTATTCAATTGTTATGGATATTTTTAATTTAACTTTTGTTCAATAATATTTAAATAGGAAATTAATTGAAATATATTTTTGTAATATTCTTTAACAGCGGCACATGTACAAGCGAAACACGATTATAAGCGGCTAAAAAAGTTTGTTTGAAAATTTTGCAATGGATGACAGGTGGGAGACAGATAAACGCGGTTGTCATTTTTCGGAGTTTATGCTTAGAACACAAGGAAAAGCTTTTTTTGTTTTCAAGAGAATACCAGTGGCTCTCAAAATGTGTATGTTTTTAT
Source organism: Epistrophe eligans (assembly GCA_951394125.1). Taxonomy (NCBI): domain Eukaryota; kingdom Metazoa; phylum Arthropoda; class Insecta; order Diptera; family Syrphidae; genus Epistrophe; species Epistrophe eligans. Next base: position 53,921,962 of record OX596031.1, read on the forward strand.
TTTTATAAAACTTTAAAGTGGCTTCCATTTACAACTTTTATTGGGGTTATTTATTTTTAAAATGTTATACATAAACAACGTGGTATCCTTTCTGGGTTTATTTCAAAGTTCCCTTTACACGATTAAACTGAGTTGCTAGCAAATTACAGTTCTTAGGCACGTAGGACAAATAGTAAATTGATTTGAGCAGATTTTTTTGACATTCGTTTTCACACAAACAGTAGTGTCTGTTTAATCTAGCTACTTAAAAAAAACTACAGAAAAGTTCTACGATTTTGTTTCTTCATGTGAAAGATATAAGAGATTTTGACAGAAATTAAAAGAAAACGTTCACAAAATCTCCAGCAACTTGTTTACTCTTGTGAAAGGACATAAGTAGTGTACATGAAAAATATACAAAAAATATAAAAATTTTAAATTTTTAAATTCGAACATCCTATTGAGCATGCACATTAAAAATTTCGAAATTAATTGATTTCGAAATTAGGTGGCGATTATTGAATTTTTTGGAAAAAATTGTATAGAAATGTCAAACTTCATGTATGAAAAACAGAAATACAAATCTAATAAAACAAGTGATTAACGACCAATTAAAATTTAAAGTATCAGATGAAAACTATTTTTCTATGATTTGTAATATTATACGGGAAATGGGATGACTTAAAATCGATTTTCGAAATTAACTTCATTTGCCTTAAGCAAAGTGTAGTATGTAATAGATTAAGGGTCAGTTTGTTCACGGCTGATTATTTTTAATCAAGGATTACTACATGGAATGTGCATGATAACCAAAATTTTTATTAAGGGATCCAAAATGTGGGTTGTATAATCATGAAAATCGCTAATAAGCCGTTTTTGTTTGATTAACATTATTTAATTAGAACCTTTGAAAGTACTGCCACAGAGATTTAACCCACTGTGAACAAACATAATTAGGTTATTTGTTTTCATATTTCAATTCATGTTGAGCCTCAAAAAATCCCCTTCTTTAAAAAAATTTTGTCTTGGTTAATTCTGAAATTGATATAAATAATTTCTAAATTTCTAACAGCAGATTATCTTTCTATTAATATACAATTCAGATCTCTTTCACTGCAAACAATAATCCCAATTAATTTATATACAAAAATAAAATAATTCAATTTGATAAAGAAAAACATGATAAATGATAACTGCGAAAAATTAAAACCACTTTGTATTCATGGTGTCTATATACTTGGTACGGCGGCGGACAGATACAGAATCATCCGTTCCGTGCTAACTGAATTCCAATTTTCAAAATAGAAAATTAAAAGCAACCCATTTGCTGCATGTAGCATGACCATGAATCAATCATCGAACCTAACCAAGCCATTCATGCGCCAAACCTACTCTAACTTTCCACCAACAAGTGAGTGAGTGGTGCAGATTGGGAGCATTGGTGTGAGCGTACGACTCTTACCTACCGTGTATTGCACAGGCTGGTGGTAGATATGATGTACATGTTCAGCCGCCGACATCGCCGCCGTAACCGCCATCGTTATACAGCGGAATATTTTATTATAAAAAATGGACAAAATAATTTTATTAAGGCCCTATGTGATATTGTTTTAATTTAATTTTTTTAATTTTGATAAAATTTAATCCTTAATTTTGACGTTTCCTCGTATCGTATTCCTCCCAATGTGACAAAAGTTAAACTTTGAATCAAATTTAATTAATCCAGTTCAAATACGACCTAAGAACATCATGTATGCATGTCATTTGCGTTAAAATGTTGATAGAATTTTATTTCTTGGTTAATACATATTTGACATTTTTTTACATAACATTATTCAACTTACCACGGCTCTGGTGAGTTAGTTAAATTTTGGTTAAATTTGAATTTAAGGTTTATTTTTGACGTTTTTGAAAATACATATTATATAAACCTCGATAGTTTTGAAAATTTAATTTTTACACGTTAAATGGTGCTATCTGGCGGAGTTAGGGAAGTATAGAAGCTCTTAGTTAATGGTCAATGGTTAATGAAAGGTCACATAAACAATTAACAACTGTTAAGGTAATATTACAATTAAACATAAGTACTTTGATTTAATTGCACTATTAAGGTGACTCTTCTACGGTTAATTAATATAGTCAACTTAAAACATGCGAATTGCTTAATGATATAAATTCTTGAATTTATCGTGTAAATGGTCTAAATATGTCAATATTTTCGTTATTAAAAAAACTAAGCTATACAACTGACGGCGTTTAATTTTACTATTATACTTTGGGCATCGTGTAAATATGTACATATTATGCTGAAACCACTATCAAGCTTGTGAGAAAATTCAAGAATGGATAAACCTGCTTAATCTCTTCTAGTAAATTGGCAGCATCTTCAGAGCGCAATTATATGAAATTGTTTAAAATACTTACCTACACAAATGCCATTGAAAATTTATTTTTTCCATTATTTTTTCGGTTTTGTGACAACAATTATACATCTGTCATCTGTCAGAAATGAATGATCCATAATTTGCTAAATTTACACTATGCAATACGTCAGTTATTATATCTGTCAGTTCTTTTTTGTGACAAATATAAAGGCACATTTTATATCATTTATACGATGAAGTCTTGAAGAATGGTAAAATATGCGAGTGAACAAAATAATGCCAGTTTTGTGACAGCAATTATACATCTGTCATATTTGCTGAACTTACACGATGCAATAATAAACGTCAGTAAGATGTTAGTTTTGTTCAGTTTTTTAATAAACGCCATATGCGCCAATTGCACCACATATAGATGTAGATATTGATTTTACTGTCAACACTTTCCATCCATAAAAATGGCAAACATTTTTTCAGTCCTAAATAGATGCACGTTGAATGACGAAGCTATTTAGGTATTCCGAAAAAGAAAAAGCAATCAATTAATTTAATATATTTTTTGTTTAATGATGACTAATTCGCTATAAGGTAGGTAAGTTGCACAGGGGACTCATACATTACAATTGGCATTCATGATGGATTTATTTTTGTGTCGCAAAAGTGCATGGTTGAATACTTATACTAAAATGTATGACCATATCGGATATAGACGAAATAACGTCAGAGCTTTAAGTGCGTTCCATGATACGGGTTCTGGCAATTATTATATCGACAGCGCTGTTGTAGTTTCTCAAGTTAATCAAATCATTAAGTAAGCTCGAAATAAAAAAACTATTTTTATATTCCATACGAACAGAGTAATTAATATTACACTCAGAACATGGCTTATACGATCGATAAAAATCGACTTGGTCTAAAATGCATAAATTCTTCCAGAAATAATCAACTAATGTCATTTTCGATTACCTACTACATGAAGTAGCTAAGTCCCGGCGCAGCGGCGGTGGCGTGGCGTATAAAAAAGAAGTTAGTTTGTATATATTAATAATAAAACTGTTGTACAAAATAACATCTCCATTTAAAGTGCCATCATTATTGCGCTACCACAAGCCATAGTCAAGTTGTATAGGTAAGACTGAGGCTTGTTCAAATTCCATAAAAGCAAAAGTCCACCACCACCGCAGTCTACCAATTAATTAATCGAACGATTTATCTTTAGGAATTTTTTTCCCACAGCCAAGGAGCACCAGATCAACCAGAGTGCCATATATCGTCTTGCAACATTGTTGCAGCTAGCATAACAGCAGAAGCAGCAGCAGCAGCACCAGCCAGAAAGTTACAGGACATATCAACTGTAGCATTGTAATTGCCACTTTGCAACTAAGCCCAAGCGAAGCCAGACCCATGTATAATTATGAACCGAGTACGAGTACCTATGAGGAAAGTGTTGAAACCTCACTTAACAGATACACAATGCCACAATCGAAGAAGGTTTCCCTGTTCTCCAAGGGGCTTTTTTGTGAGTTATATATGTAGCTGCCATACCGTCGAAGAAGACAAACGATTTCAATATAAGAAAACAAGCAAACTATAGCTCCTGTGGCGCGTCACCTAAAGGCCGAACTCGGTCAACTGATGGGTGGAATGAACAGTGGTTCAAATGGAGATCAAAATATATATTATTTTTTAAATGTTGATTTTTTTGTTTTTCGTTTTTTTACTTTATTTCTTAAAAAAAATTTATGTTGGTGGGTAACTTTCCCAAAAAAGGGCGTGGTAAAAAAAAAATTGCACCAAAAAATAAATTTTTAGAAAATTGTCAGAAGAGCAACGTGATCGTTTAATTCAACCACCTTTTTTATCATATTAGAAAATTTCATCAAAATCAGAAAAGTTGTTCAGAATGTTTCTTTTTTTCTTGGTTAAAAACCAATAAAAACCAATCTCTCTATAAGCAACTTGAACCACTGTGCTTATTGCATACAAACTGTATAGAATGACATTGACCATGGGGCGCTAGCATTCGATGGAATTTTTTTGATTGTTTTTTTTTTTTTTTCGACTGGGTTTACCGAGGAGATTCCCATGGCGATAAATTTAAATTTTGAAAAACAATCATAAGGGGGGACTATAGGTCTCATCTTCGTCATTGGCATCCGATAATAATCGGTGGTGGTAGAGTCGTTGTGGTTCTTAGTAATTTACGATGAGCGCCTCTTTCGGATGACCTTGTCTGATGGGCTAATTGGCGTATTGATTGAGGGGTCTGCTTATACATATACTGATAGTAGTCGCTTAGACTGAGGACTATTCAAAAAACAGGCTCTATCACAAGCAGATCATCATCATCTTCGTCATCGCAATCATCAATATCAACAATGGCTGGTTGCTCTTGCTGTGCTGTGCACAGTGTCTGCATAAATGCTGAAATTGTTGAAAAATTATCATCGAAGACCAGGAGCTAGTTAGTCATTATTAATCAAAGAGTAAAGGAGGTCTCTCTGTGATGCTGATTTTCACGCAAAAAAAAATAAATAAATTGGTACAACGGCGTGACGTCTGATTTATGGGCGACGGTTGCTGGAAAAAATGCAAAGGCTTAAGCTCTGACGTTTTAATAAATTTAAATTTTTTTTTTTTTAATATTGTAGGTATACCTATTTAAATACTTTCTGTGATGATGTTGAATTTAACTAAAAATGCAAGAATTCCATCATGAAATTAGACCAGTTTATACCAATTAATCAATAATTAAATAAAAATGTGTTGTTTCTGTCGGAACATCATCATATCAGATATAATACAAAAAATCAGCAGACAAATTAATGAAAATGTATGTCGTTGTTGACATATATAAAGCAAAATCAAATGAGACCAATAAAACATATTATCGAATAGATAAATACAAATGTATTTAATGTTTTTTTTCTACATATTAACATAATAATATTAGACGAGTTTATAGGAAATAGCTTTTAAAAAATGAAAATTCAAAATACAAAATTATATTTTTGGTCTAAACTTCTACATAATTAAATAAGAGAGGTACATATGTACATATGTATAAATAATGAATTATGTAGATGTTTAGACCAAAAATATAATTTTGTATTTTGAATTTTCATTTTTTAAAAGCTAATTGCTATAAAATGGTCTAATTTGATTATGTTAATAATTGAATTATACCAGTTTATACCAGATAGCTGATAAAATAATTACATTGCATTAAATTTAGTTTTATCTAATTATCATATTTAGACCAGTTTATACCGATTATTGTTTAAATAATAATAATAAACGTATGTTAAATGTCATTAAATAAGTTATGCAAATACCAAGTAGAGAATAAATGAATAAAAACGTATTTAATTTGTTCATTTACACCTCAACATCATCAAATTAGACTGATTTATACCATTTATTTAAAAAATTACTAAATTGCATTAGTTTCCTTTTCCTCACATCAATCATAGTCAAATTAAACGAGTTTATACCAATTAGTTGATGAAATATATACATATATACATGGCTTTTAATGGTGATTTATCTAAATATCAAAACTAATTAAATTTATACCAATTATAGCGGACACATAAAGTATATGTTTTCTTCTCATGCAATATACTCACTAAATAGTGCCGCTCGACATATTGCAATCATGAATTTATCTAAGTAAAACTGTGGTGTGGGCAGTGAATTTTATTTTTATACCAGTTATATGCACACATAGAGTAAAATCTTAAGAATCATTTTTATGGAAATGTCAAGAATTACAATTTATTTTCTCAGAATATTAATATCTGCTCCAAATAATATAGTATGACCTTTTTTGCAATCGACTTACTATTTTTAATTCAATGCGCGAATATTTTATATCGTTAGTTGTAAATAGTAGTACCAGCGCACGTGAGCACTAATTTCTTCTCGTTTTGAATATTCAGAAAATAATGGTTGTTTGTTTATTGCCTTGCCTATAAATGTCACCGTTCTGCCCCCATTTAAAAGCTGTGAAGACTCTCGAGTGTTGTCTTTGAATTTTGATTAATTGATTATATATTGTTATGTTGGTCTTATTAAGAAAAACCATCAGAATGACCAGAGAAAGAAAGAAAACCGCTCCTATTTTCGATACAAATCAAATTATTGAGCGTAATTGGCACATGGTTTTAATTTGATTTTTTTTTAGTTTACTAGAGAGAAAGTTATAAATAAAATTGAAACTGTTAATGAGGTATCGATTTAATAAATTGTTTTTTCAAAAAACAACAAATTGAATTCAATTCTGTGTACCTAATTGTTCTAAAACGGCTACACCTAATGATTTTGATTAAGATGTGTCCAAAAATGCAGTTAGTTAAAACATTTTTTACAATCCAATTTTTTTTTTTATAAAATTAACTTATCTTTTGATTTTTATCAGGCACCTGCTTATTTAATGTTAATTAAAAAAAAAAATTTTGGTGGAAACAGCTCCTGAAGAACCAGAGTTTAGTGATTAATAATTGAAATTCTAAAAATTCGATTTCTTGAGAATCTTTAAATTAAGAACCAAATAACAAAATAACCAGGAGGGAATGTGTTCTCTTAAATCTTAAAAAAAATCGTTTTCGAATTTCATGAGTTTAATATAAAAATCTTGTATAAAAATTAACAGGCTTAACCAAAGGCGGCCACAAAAGGGGCATATGGGCCCAGTTGCCCGCTGGCCCAGGATGTACTCTAGCATTCAACTTTTCCCGCTTGTCGCTTGTATTGCACACAACTTTTATTGCATTCTACTTTTCTCGCATTCTACTTTTCTCGCATTCTACTTTTCTCACATTCTATTTTTTTCGCATTCTACTTTTCTCGCATTCTACTTTTTTCGCATCCTACTTTTCTCGCATTCTACTTTTCTCGAATGCAACTTTTTTCCATGCTACTTTTATAGGATGCAACTTTTATGCCATGCAACTTTTATTGCCTTCTACTTATCTCTCATTCTCCTTTTACTGCATACAATTTTTATGGCATGCAACTTTTAATTGATGCAACTTTTCTCGCATGCAACTACTACAATAACTAATATATATTTTCAATGGTTAAGATGTTAGTTGTATAATTAATAACGTGGACTCTTTTTAATCTTGAAAATAAGAATCTCCAAAAATCAAAACTCCGAAGAACAAACCTCTAAATTAGAAAAAAAAATAAAAATCCCCAAAAGCCATTCCTTCCGAAAATCATAATTACAAGTCCAAAAGATCAAAATTTCTAAACCAGTTGGAATCATATTCCCTTTTTCTCTCCCACTGCAGATACGACATACGACTTTGGTCCATACCCATTGCCTCTTATATAGAGATTAGTTGATATTTTTTCAACCAGGTTGATACTAAAAACGACAAATAAACTATTTTCTAACTAGCAGAGCCCATCGTGCAAAAACAACAACAACGACATCAACGACAACTAACTGTATCAGTGTAACCGAATTGAATAACACGCACCAAATCACCCATTTCCAATGTTCTGCATCTTTGATTTCTGCGAGTGACTGCACTGCGCAAGAGATTTCTGCGACGCCACAACGCCCGCAGCTACATATAGTTACATATTATTGCGGATTTGCACTGCACAGTCAGGTTGACTGATTCTTCAATCACTATATAGATGAGAAATCTAATAATAGACATATCATAGCTGTGCGGGATTTAGGAGTGAAATTGAAAAAAGAAAGAAATTATAGACTTTTGTTGCAATTTGGATGAGTGAGTTTGATATAGGAGGGGTTTGTTTCATATGAAAAAAAAACTCTTGTATGGGACCTGATTTTAAATCCTAAAACACCTTACACCTTCGTCAGATAGCTTAAGTCCGGTTTCCTATTTTGAAAGGGTTTAGAGTTTCGAGAAGAAACATGCGGGTAACGGTGACTCCAACTCTTTTCCTCTAATAAGTTGCATCCTCCTGAACACTTCTTCTGAGAATAAGCTTTCCACTAACGGAATTTCTGTAATTAAGTTCTCCGGTTAAATGATGGTGTTTTCAGAAGGAACTGCAATAATTTAAAATTGATTTGATCCAAAGATTTAACTGACACTTTTATTCCACAAACATACAATACATATATAAAATAAATGTACCTACGACTTCACTTCACTTCAGGAATCAGGCTTTAATATTTAAAGGGATCAAACGAATTTAGAGGTACTATACATTACCTACTCACACATAACAGGGAAGTGCGTGTGATGTGTGCATGATGTTAATCGTCTAAATGCGGTTTCACAAAAATGTTTCTGTTGACAGTTAACATCGATAGACATCAAACGATATGCTCATGAACATCAATTCCAACTTGATTCCAATAAAGTGTTGAACTTCTCCAATCCCTGGACTTAGAGATTGAGATTCAACAAGAAGGCAGACAGAATGGGAGAGTGCTGCCCCAGTGCATCTGGTTGGTTGCACTAGACTGCCTGCATGGGCACACAGATCCCTGACCGGAGGAGTTCTGTTTTTCTATCGTGATTATCACAAACAAACCATCTGCAAGATAAGATACATATCTGGATCTGGGTCTTGGTTTACTCGTATTCCCTGCCATAATATAGAGAACCAGCTAAGAGGAGTCTATATGGATCATAACGATGATGGGATGAGAGATATGCATCTTATCGAGAGCGCCACTGCTGCGCGTTTTGATCGCCTTGGCCATAACTACCACCTTCACCAATACCAGCATTTCTATATTCAGGTTACAATTTCAATTCCAGTGCCCAGTGCACAATGGCCAATGCGCACTCTCGATCTTGACTTTGGCCAAAACCGAAACGATAAATATTATATGCGATTCTATCGATTTGTTTGGTCTAATGCAGTCGTTGTGAAACATCACCCTCTTCCTCTCTTTCCTCTGGATCTGGAATCAGATTCGCTTGGTTGGCATTGCATGGCTGACAATCGAATTGGTGTTGAAATTAATATCCACTTCGAGTCGAAGATGAAGATCACTGCCACGGTATATATGTACATCCAGAACGCCGCCGCTGCCGCCAACCCCACCCGCCGGAACGGAACTGACCAAATGAAACGAGCTGCTGGAAAAACCTATAAGCACATTAGATACTACGAGTAGGTAGGTATACTCGACACACAATACTCTTGGTCATTATGTTGTGAAATTGTATCTCCTTTTGGAAGAAAAGTACATCAGTGGGGCTGTGTGCTAACGCGCCAGGCGTTTTTTTTTTCTATTGGGTTGACTTCTTGGTGAAAAGCTATTTTGTTTTTCGATTGATTTATGGTGGACACAATCTGGGAATTGATTATCGTGTATATAAAGCTAGCCGCTAGAGACAGGAGTAGAAATTTAATACGAAAATTAAAAAAAAGAAAAATGCTTTGTTTACTATTTGGAAATTGCAAGTCCTTTTTGTTTTTGTTCATGGAGAAGCACGTGTCTTTTGCCTCTTAGTTACTGGGATAAGATTGGTATAAATAAATCATGGCAATATTTTTGAAAAAATAGAAAAAAATGTCAATTTTTGCATTTCTTTAAATTGAATATTTTAAGTGAGTTAGTTGAAAGATCTATATTCGTCATTTGAAACGAGCCATAGCCATACAGTTTTGAAAAGCTGTAGTCTCAAAGTTAGAATTCATACAACTCCTTTAGAACAAAACAAAAATGGTGCTGCAACATAAACCCCATTACAATGGTCCCAGAGCGAGCAAACGACGAAATTGTATCTCCTTGTGTGTTTGAATGTGCGGTAAAATGTCAGTTTATACCAATCTTAGTTTGTTTGGTATAAAATCAAGAATATCACCCTCTATCCTGAAATTGTCAGAATTAAGTATCTACTTATTTAGGCTAAAAAACTAATGTAAATTTTGTAAATTGTATGCTTTAAAATAATTTATACCAATTTGGGTATGGTTGGTATAAATAAAAATATGATCTCCTAATGTCCTATGGATTAACTGTAGAAAACAAGTATTTGTGTGCTTCAAAAACAATACAATATTGTTATACTTTATTTAATCGTGTAGGCAATGTGTCGTACAATAGTTTATACCAATCATTTCTTGGCTAGTAAAAATACAAATAAGAATACTTGTACTATAGTGAAATTATGTAATATTATAAACTTTGTTGGTTAGAAGAGTTTATACCAATTTCAGTCGGAATGGTATACAAAAAATATCGACTCCTACCTTAAAAGTGTCATTATTAAGTAGGTATCTACGTGTATGGTTAAAAAAATAACAATACACTAGTTTTAATTCTGTAAAATCTATGCTTTACAATAGTTTATACCAAATGTTTGTCTGACTGGTATAAAAAAAATATAAACTCCCATGCTAAAGTTTCCCATAATTAATGCAACAAAAAAGAGAATACTGATATTTTTGATAAACTGTTTGTTGTGCGTTACAACTTTTTATACCAATCTGGTATCTGGTTGGTATAAACGGAAATATAAGCGGCTATTGAAAAAGTGTCTCTATTAAATTCACTCATATGATTGAAAGACATAATTGTGATTGATAAGAAGACCAACAAAATTAAATGATTGGTATAAAGACTAGTTTTATTTTTCACACATGGACCAAATAGCTTCGAATAATAAAAAAAATAAAATATCTTTAAAATCAAGAGATTTCGTTTTAGGAAAACAAATTAAAAAAACTTGATTGAGAATAGTTTCAGATTGTGAATGTAAATCCCCTCCAAGTCTAAATACTAACATAAGAATTATAAAAAATTCATAAATTCGATAACTTGTTAAGAAAACACCGTGCCGACATTAAATATAATTTACGTCACAAATTCATCATTTCTCACCTAAAACCACAAGTGGGAAAAAAAGCTTAATAAAAAACATTGAGATGCGTTGGGGTTTCTCAAGGTTTGCAAAAGTAAGTTGGTACACATGTTAATATGTACATAAGTATTATTTACCATCTATACTCTATATATACCAACTTGAATGTCTCCTGGAGGAGTTTCTGGATTTACCTGTTCCTTTCGACTTCAGCATGTACATATGTACATACATACATATATGCGCAGTGCATTGATGCTTTGCTACTGCCAAGAACCTAATAAATTTCATGTTCGTTCTCAATCTGTTACCTCCAAGAGACATCGATTTCTATTTTAATTTGAAAATTGTTTTATTTTTAATCATTAATGCACTTGCACTTTATTCAGGATCTAAGAAAAGATATAGGTTATTTATATATTTTTCTTACACATACTTAATTTTTTGTTTTAAATTTTAATCAGCTTGTTAACTTGTAAGATTTCTTGATCTATTCTGGAGCAAATTGAAAGTTTTTTTTTGTGTATAGTTTGTAGTGAAATTAGTCATACAATCTGTGACTTTACATGTTAGTCTACATACCTAGTATTTTTTGTAGTTATAAGTTGCAAGGAGAAGAAATATAAGATTTGATAAATGATTGTTGACTAAGTGTCGCCTATGTATAAATGGTGCGCCTTGTTATTTAATTTAGTTTTTATTAACAATTTCCAAACATCGATGACTCTCTCATATTTGTTTCTTTCAAGACATAATCGATTGGAAAAAGATTAGAAAAAAGATTAAAGTTGAAAAAAAAAAGAATTTAAGAAATCTGCAAAAAACTATTATCAGAATTTTGTTTTTAAATTATTCAACAACTTATTATTTAAGCTTAAAAATGATGAGGCAGATGATAAACCCAGCAAAGTCATTCTTATTGATTTTCAGGAGTCGGTATTACTTCCCAAAAGTCTAGTCTCAATTCAAAACCTCACAAATTATACTACAAGTGTCAGTAAAGTTGAAAAGTCTGTGCAGTGTGCTCTTGATAATTAATGATAATTAATAACTGCAGTATTACACTCATATCATAAAATTTCCTAATTGGTATAAACTGGTCTAAAGTTCAAAGTAATTTGCTATTTTTTAAGTTCTATATAAAATTGTTAACCTACTGATCGTCTTGAATTTTTACTCAAAATGACTTCCTCAATTTTGATATTATTCTTGTCATTAATCATTCAAGAAAAGCCTTTTGTTTATCTTGATGCATGTAGCATAAGTAATAAAAAAACGCAAAAAAAAAAAAAAAAAAAGAATTAAATCATCTCACGCTGCGTCCTTTATACATATACATTCAAATTGGCAATTTCTCTTGTCTAATAATAATTCCTGGCACTATCAACAATAGATATTTTCAAATTACCAAGATATTCCAAGTTCTATAATAGACAAACATATAGGTCTTAGTGGATTAATCATAGATTCTATTCAACAAGGAGCACACAGAGGATCAGAGTCCAGTTCTTCGTGGCTTTCAATGATAAATGATGTTACTGGGCAATTTGTTGCAAATGCAGGACAATGAGTTTTAATGGACTGCCGAGAATGGATGTGCTTTAATGTGGAACCACCAAAAGCACTGCATATAGTTGCACAGATTTGTTCTTCATTAGAAAGGCATAGTATATCAATCTTACTCATATGGTAGGTATATCTATTGATGGAATTAATTTATTCTTTATAAGAATTGGTAATAGAAAATTGATGAAGAAGTGAGCGAAAGGAAACGAGACGAGTACAATAGCAATCATTTGCTGCTACCATACTAACTCACTGTTTTACAATCACTTGATAACTTATTTGGCGGTGGTGATTTAGACAAAAGGAACAAGTATGCGGATGTATATTTGAAGAAGAGAATAATTTTTTTAGAGCTATTAATACACTTATGAAGATTCTTTCTTTAGCCGCACAACATGAATGTGTCTAACCCACTCTATTTATTGGTCACAGATTTTCATTCTTGACGAAAACCCTTGAGTTTTAGTTTTCTTGAGAATTTTTTAATCCACTGTTAGAACTTATCAAAACCTTAGCGCATATAATCAATTTTTTTTTATATATTTCCTTTTTTTTGACAAAAAAAAAGTTTCGTTAAATTTCAGTATGCGATCATTATGAAAGAACTCTAGGTTTTTCCGAGCATGTGTACAACCATAACATAAAACATATAAAAACTGCAGGTTTTCCTGCAAAACGTTATTAACAGCATTGAGTAAAATGAAAGAATGAAGTTTCGTTAAATTTTAATCTACGTTCTTTGATGTTTTAAACGTTCATTTTCGGCGAAATCGCATTAGTTTTTCTGAAACTTATCAAAACCTTAGCATAGATTAATTATAGTTTTTGATTCATTTTTCATTTTTTAACCAAAAAAAATTGTTACACTTTCGTTCAAATTTTAGCAGGGATATTTGAAGAAAGCACTTGAGTTTTCTTGACCGTGTCTTCAATCATCGCCGGTTTGGAATTTAAAATTCAATGTACCAGTTATTGTATAGGAAGACTGTTGAAGTTTCGATCAAATTTTCACATACTTAAGTTGAAGAAATCACTTTAGTCTTTTTCGTGATACCTTCAACAACCAGCATTCTTGCCTTTATCTTCGACCCACTTCTTTTTTGTTTAACACATATTAATTTAACACATATTAAATTAAATTAACACATATTTATTAAATGAATAAGTAAATTAGTAAAAGTTTCGTTAAAACACTCGTTTTTGACGAAATACTTTGAGTTGTTAGTTAAAACTTACCAAAGCTTCCAGATTAAGTGAAAAAATAAATTAATAAAAGTTTCGTTAAAACACTCGTTCTTGACGAAATCCCTTGAGTTGTTAGTTAAAACTGACCAAAGCTTCCAAATGCGAGCATTTTTTTCGATCTAATTTCGTTTAAATCACAGATTAATTTAATAAAAAAAAGGTCAAAGTTTCGTTAAAGTTAAAAATTACATTCCTGACGAAACCGCTTTAGTTTTTCTTTCGATTTTCTTAACCATGAGTTAGAACTAAACGAAAATTTAGCATACTAGCCATTACTTTCGGCTTATTACTTTTTTAACAACAAATTAATTGAATTAGTAAAAAACTACATAATGTAGTTTAAAGTTTCGTTAAAATTTGAGATCATTTCAAACACCAACAAAACATATCGAAACTTTTGCATGCTATCAATTTTTTTGACCTTCTCCCTTTTTTAAGTAAATAAAAATAAAATTCAAAGTTTCGTTAAAATATTTTAACAGTGGTTTTCGACAAATGGCTTGTGCCTTATTAGCCAGTCTTATTTATTTAATAGCAATAATATCCTATGTATAAGCACCCTTAAAAAGTCAATTATTTTTCTTCATCTATATAAAAATTATAAAATATGTAATGAAAAATAGAAAGTTTACATAGTTGAGCTGTTCGATAACCAAAACGAAATCATTGAACGTGTTTAAAATGCCAATCAACAGCTATAGGTAATTAGCAAAAAGCAACAAGATTTTCTCTGATAATAATATTTCATGTGCGCACATACCAAAGCATATAAGAAGAAGTATGACTCCGTGACAAGCCCGCATTATAGACATGTTAGCTAAAAAAAAAATTAAAAAAAGGTCTGTTTAACCAATCAAATATGGAATAATGACAGTTGCGTTGCAGTCAAAGCAAATACAAAAACAAAAACAAACTACAAATCTAAACAAAAATGTTAACAGTTTTTTTTAAACCAACGTTTACATTAAAAATAAAAAAAGTTATGTCGGTACCTACCGAGTTGGAGTTGTAATGATCGAAAAGTGAATGAACTACGCGCAGCGCACTTACTGTCACTCTTATTGCTTTTGCTGTCACAGTATAATAACCACACGTACCATACTGAGTATATATGTAGGTACATACTGGCAAACGTAACGTATAATGTAATGAACAAAAGAGGAAATATTTGAGGCTCTCAATATATAATAGAAGACTCAAATAAAACCTCTAAAGTCTGAACATCAACTAGGAAGCTTCAATTGTTTTATGTCATAGCATGCACATAAATACACGTGTTATGAGAAACGGTGATACGTGCCATAATTTTTTAATATTTTACATATTTCAGCATTTTATGTAAAAAAAAACCTCTTAAAGAATTTAATTAATTTTACTTGAATGTTGATTGACTTCGGTGGTTTTTATTTTTTTGTCGTTTTGTAAATTTTAAATATTTTTTATTAATATTTCTAGTTTACAAATTTTGAAAGCTGTAAAAGAAATTCATCCCCCACCCATGGCGTAATGCTAAGTGCATTGGATCTTGGGTTCGATTCCCATGCCTATGCCACCTAAAAAACTGAAATGTTTTTCTCGAGTTTCTGCCTCTTGCGAGGAATTGACAAATCTTCCTAGAGTATCTCTTGTCATAAAAAAGAGCTCCTAGCCGTTCGGATTCGGCAGAAAAATGTAGGTCCCCTTTATTGCTGCCAATAACACGCACACAGGAATGGTTGAGAGTTTTAAGTCACTAGGCCCTGGTTCTACACGAGCTGCCACGCCGACCAATTTTTTTTTTGAAAGAAATTCATAGAGAGTGTCAGTGTCTACTATTTCTATTATTTCCCATGTCTAGAGGCTTTCAAATTTTTAACAGTTATAACAGCTTATAGCCAATAAATTAAGGACGGGACAAGAGGAATGCCAATTTATAACAGGTTATCGCCATTAAATGTAGGAATCTGTGCATTACCGCTAATTTTTTAGTACTAGTTTAGAGGCTTTCCATTTTATAACAGTTATAACAGTTTATTTCCAGTAAAATTAGGACGGTACTTGAGAAATGAGAATTTATAGCAGTTTATCGCTATTGAAAGTATAGGTGCGCATTAACCTTTTGTTTTTAGGACAAGACTAGAAGCTTTTCAATTTATAACAGTTATAACAGTTTATCGCCCTTAAAAGTAGGTAGGGCATTAACGGGCTTTATGGAACTTGAAAAAAAACTCTGGGGGCCTGAAGTATTCGCATAAAAAGTATCTTTTTTTTAATAAAACTGTTATAATTGGTATTGCTTTATTCACTTCCTTCCTTAAAAGTAGGTACCTACCTTAAATTTGGAACCATTGCTTTAGATTTTCTTAGTAAAAGGGTTACAATTCAGTTTTTCTGTAAATTGATCGAAAACCATCAGTTTTTTTGAAAAATTTATCGATGCAAAAAATTATGGCTACCTACCTATAAAATTGTATACACAAAACTGAATGTAACACTTTTTTTAAAAACGCGTCGTGAGGTGGTTTTCCATTGATTTTTCGAAGTTTCACATCTGCAACCGAATTAAAAAGTCAACGAATCAAGAAAAACTACAAAGGTATGCATTTCCATCGAAAGTAATTTTTTGTGGCTGTTTTTTCCAGAAGAACGTTTAAACTATAGATTCCCACCTGACAATTTCCATCGCAATTTTGTCCATTACATATTTTCATAACTTTCAGTTTTTACCTTGTTTTCCTTTTTTTTACGGATTTCTATTCCTTCAGAAGCTCCGCCCTTCATTCATTTATGATATAATATGTAATTGCACCAAGTATATAATCATTCTGCCTAGAGCCTCTCTCCACATCAAACGAAATCAGTTCAATCATCATTCTTAAACAATTTTACTTTCACCTAAAAATAATTCAAAAAAAAGATAATGCACATTGAAAATGAAACTTTCCCACAAAAAAAAAAAAATAATAAAAACAACCTGAAGCTCGGCTGGTAACCCTTTCTTCATTCACAATGTTGGTGGCATTTTAAACTGGCATCCTTGTTAAGGCCAAACAATAACAACGAACCAAAACAAAAACAATCAAGTTTATGTTATATTTCCCTTCTGGATGCACCTGACCAAGTGAACTTTCCGCGGCTTTATTTAAACATCGATCTTTGTCAAGGCCGTAGTCAAGAAATTATTTACAAAAAAAACGAGGGGGCGGGGAAATAAGTTTGAGTTTTGTGTTCTATGAGTACCAGTACCTACTTTGTTATGGGAGAGAGGACCAGGTGTGATCATTTGACCCCTGGTGGAATATGAATCCCCCTTAGATACGGATTTGATCGTTTAAAGGAAGTCGCCACTTCGCCGAAACGCGCTGCACTGCACAGTCATCCAATCAATATCCACCACCAATCAATCGCCATTGATCGCCGCGTCTGCATTCGTAATTACCGGCCCCAGGCTACATCAGGCAGAGTTCGAAGCTGTGCATAAAATTCAAGACACGATTGAGTGCTGCTTTATGACAATCATAATGTCAGGGCATCGGGCAGCAACAAAATTGACGACGACGGTGACTGCCCATTTTTGTTTCTTCCGGTTCTCACTTTCTCCCGTTTCGTCGGCGACGCCATCTACGTTGAAGAGAAGATACCTACGCGATTAAATGTCCGTCCCGTCGCGTCGCGTCGAGTCGTCGTCGGCAATTCACTTGATCGTGATCTAAGCAAGTACCATACTTGGATTCTTTAACCAGGTCAAATAGACCATTTGAACCCACCTTGGGCTACCTTTTAAGAAGAACAATGGAAATATTCACCTCAAAAACTCTCCTTCGATGACGATGAGAATTTTTAAAGAACTTAACTTTTCCGCACTTTTGCTTTTTTTTTTGTTGTCAAGAGTTAAGTATCTGACGGATTAGATTGTCTTGGTTGAATGATAAAGGTGTTAAGGTTTATTGCACCATCATTATATTGTGTTTGTGTGTGTGTCTGGCTGGGTTTATGAATCTTCCAAGGTCTTTGGCAAAATATATACCCACATGAGGCATAGAGGTTTTTGTGTTTTTTTTTTCAAAATTAAGAATATTGTTTACTTACGATGTAAAGGTTAGTTATGGATACGTCAAAATAAAATGAAGTCATGATTTATGCTACATTTTTTATTCTTGGGGGAATTGCCTTAGGGTGAAATAAAATGGCAAAATACAAAATCAATTTTTGGACAGATTGAAATAATGTCAAAATTGGTATTTTTAATCATTAAACGCAGTGTACTAAAAAACTTTATAAAATGTCTCCCAAAATTTAAACAAGATTTGAATTCGCCGCCATTTGTATAGTTAAGTGCTGGCAACCCTTTAAAAAAAAAATTAAAATAGTGTCAGCAACCCTAAAAAAAAAACAGTTTGACAGCTGACAGTTTAAGGTTACTAAAAATAGACAATTCTTGGGACTTTCACCACCAACATTCTAACGCACTGCTTCAATATTGACATTTTAACTGTTTCTTTTTGGAGAAAAAACATGTCTAGCATCAGCAATTGATCCCAGTTGCCCTGAATTTTTCAATTACTCTCTTCACAGTTGAGGAAGTTAAATCAATATTTCAACCATACTTTTATTTTTTTAACAATGGGTGCAAGACTTTCATTATTTTTGAAATATTTTTCAACAGTGAGAACTCCATTTTTACTAACCTTTAACTGTCAGCTGTCAAATTGTTTGTTTTCAAGGTTGCCAACACTTTACTCAAAAAATGTGGGCAAATTAAAATCTTTCGTAAATTTTAAGGCAACATTTATAAAATTTTACACTGCACAGCTTTTATCTTAAAACAAAATTTAAAATGATATCATTAAATTTATCAATAAAAGCACGCATGTGCGACCTTATCGAGCACCTACTTTAATGTTATAAAAAAAGTTAATGCGTCCAATTGCAGGTGTTGATAGATGGTAAGACACAGGTAAGTTAAGTTACCTTTCAATTAGTGAGGCATTCTGGGTTTGTGTGTTTAAATAAAAGCTTAAAGAATTTTGGTGATCGGAGGATGCACACTTTCGAAAACAAATGATGTATGGGAACATAGGTTTATTTTTTTCTTAAAATTCAATTGAATGCGGCAGACTTTTCTGTTGTAATTTCTTGTAAAATCAATGGAATTATTGTTTTTTCTTTAAAATATTAAGAGAAAGTTATTTGTATTTATAAGCAACGTAACTTAACACCTATGCACTTATAAAACACTTTGACGTACAAAATTCTTGACTACAGGGTCGATATGTTAAAATTACTGAAATTCCTTTTAAAATTTTGACTGTTGCTCATCCATGACCTTTTTGACTAAGATATTTTGTATCTTTTGTATTTGTACCTAAAAGTGCTGCGTCCACAAATCTACTGTGGATTTTTAACCAGCATTCGTGGGTCAAAAGTCCACAGGAAATTCTTGTGGACTTATGGCTCATCGATTGAGGATTTGTGACTCACATTAGTGATTGCAAAAATATTCAGTTTATTATGATTGAAAAAATATTTAGTCTGCTTTTTGTTAAGTTTAAGATGCGTTTTAAGGATTTAATAGGAAATAATATTTGTTTTTCTTAAATCCCAGAAAATCTCCCGAAGCGTTTCCCACTTCGTTTGTTCAAAGGATTTCAACTGTTGCTCCACTTTGGGTATATTCAGCTGTCAGGCAGGCGCTAATGCCAACAGTTTTCTCCATAAGCAGTACATTCAGTAATTTTAAAAAAATCCGGGAAATATTTGTGGACTTATGACCCACTTTCATTCTTAAATTAAGAAATATTGACCAACTTTTTTGTAGTCTTCTAGTTAATCAGGGTGGGTCCATGATTGTTTTGAGGACTTGTTAGCCAACCAAGTGGGTCAAAAGTCCATTGTGGACTTATGACCCTGTGCCCAAATTTCATCGTTTCCCGACTAATTTTACCGACGCGAAAGTTACAGAACTTAGGCAGTGACTATCTCGTTTAAACTTTTGAATATGCGAGCTTACAATTTTTCGCTCAACTTTAAATAAGACAGGAAGAGGATCCAACACACTCTTGTATCATGTTCGCTTCAATGTGGGCACGTATGTAGGTATGCAGATATGATAGGAATGTGAAGCACTTTCTCAGATAAGTTACTTTTGAAATGTTGACGTGATAGCAATTAATAATGTTTTGTTTTTCTTTCTTCAATCAAAAAAAAATTATTTAATTATTGTCTTCCACCTGCAATTATTGTAAAAATTCAAATAATTTTACTTTGTCTTCCGTTTTAGTTGCAAATCGCTTAATTGTCCCAACATCCAATGTATTTTTTTTTTATAATCCGCACTTCAAAGAAAAAAGTAGGAAGTTACATATAAATTGCTATCAAAAGTATATTAAACAATTACACGCCAATCTATTCCGACAATTAAGTGAATTTATTTCGAAACAATAAAACATTGGATATAATATCCGCTTTTCGCTTGACTGCGCA
Source organism: Epistrophe eligans (assembly GCA_951394125.1). Taxonomy (NCBI): domain Eukaryota; kingdom Metazoa; phylum Arthropoda; class Insecta; order Diptera; family Syrphidae; genus Epistrophe; species Epistrophe eligans. The sequence goes on from OX596031.1 coordinate 53,942,408, forward strand.
ACTCCATAATTCGAAGTACATATAATAATGTATCTAGATATAGAGGTATGTACGTAGTTACAATTATTATCTACTCACAATCAATTGCTGTTTTTCACTCAATTTTCAGAACATGTGCGCCACCTTAACATAGTAGAGAGTCAGGCCAGGGTATAAAAATACCAAACTATAATAAACTTTCGAAACAATCATACCCAATAGGTCTGTTGATGCAGTAGCAGTACTGACGTACCTATCTATTTATCTATCTATCTATACGCCAATCCCTGCGACCAAAGTTATACACACACGTCGCCCTCAGTGCACAAAGAAAGTGCTTATTAGGTTCGAACTCCATTCGATCGTATCGAACCGTGTGTTTCAATTGCATGAGTTTCTTTCTTTTATTTTTAATTTTTAACTACAACTGCCACTGCTACTGCTATTTCCACTGCCACCGCCTGCCATCACTTTAACTATATTATAGGTACCTAACCTACCAATGCTAGTACTGAAGCTGAATAAAATAGCAGCACTTATGCCAGATCAATTGTAGTCCGTTGGTATATATCTCTAACTTTTAATGGACATTCAAAATGATTACGCGCACTTCAACCGTCAAAATAGTATATCTGTACGCTTTTGCAATTAGTAGCTACGATTTTCACTTTTCCCTTCGAAACATTTAGAATAATTTGTTGTTTTGTGGGATACCGTAGGGTTCTGTATGCAGTCCAGTATTATTTAATTTAATTAGAAATCAAATTTTGTAACACTTCTAAATATCTGAAGAGTTTCCTTTAAATTGCGGACAGGAAAAATTCAATGTCAGAATTAAAATGCTAAAAAGATAGTAGATTTCCGAATGCCTGAGAATCATTTGTATTAAGTCTTCTGATTCCTGAAGCCCATTTTACAAAAGAAACCAAAGTTCCATGGAAAATAAACGTATAACATTTTTTTTGTTTAACAAAACACGTGCAAGTCATTATTATATTTAGTTGTTTATCTTAACTACCACTCAGTTATTTCTTATCCAGCATCCTTTTATACCTATAGTCTGAGATATTTTTAACTTGTATTTATAAATTAGCACTTTCCACTTTGTCCACTTCACAATTATCATCAGAACAATGTTGACCTTGTTCTTTTAATTGATTTAGGGTAAGTTCGGGCATTATGGCGCAGCGGGCATTATGGCGCACCTCGAAAATGTCTTACTTCGAAAACTCTTATTAAAATAAAAACGATGCAAAAACTTCAGTCTCTGTCGCACACGTGTCCAATAAAGATCGGTACTCGATACGACCAGTTTCGCTGAACAAAAAAAGGAATATGAAAAAATTTACAGGTTGCTTGCGTTTTTTTATAATTTTGCTTTGTGTTCAGATTTGTGTTTCTCGGTAAGTATACATCGCAGGTATTCGGTGTGAAGAGTAAAATATAGAATAGAGTTCCAGTGTTGTTGTGTAACGGTAAATATTTAAAACGAAAAGAGAACTTCGTTCTTTTTAATGTGTTGTGAAAAAGTGTTTTTTCTGTAATATGGCGCAGACACTGTGAGGGCATTATGGCGTGGAAGTTTTCATGAAAACTATAGTTTCATACCTACCTAATTTCTCTGCGTCTCTTCGTCATTTCGTCTCAAGGCTAAAATTGCAAGGCCAACAAAAATTAAGATGAAGCGGCACTCATCGACGTCATCCGATGAAGAAAATTTTGAGATCCAACTAGCCGACGAGTCGGATGGGCCCGAAGATTTTGGGGAGAACATTTGTGCTGGATGTGGTGAAGATTACACCACTACAACCAAAAAGGACGAGTGGATGCAGTGTGTCCTTTGTGGACAGTGGTCCCACGATTTCTATACTGCAATTAAGAACACCTGCGATGCATGTGGGCGTTCAAATCAAAAATAAAAGCTCCCCGCCATATTGCCCTCAGGGTTGCGCCATATTGCCCGTAGGTAGGGCAATATGGTTTTTTTCAAACTCTTTTTAAATTAATTTATTTTTTGTTAAAGCCCTTGAATTATTATTTTAATTTAATTTATTTATGTTACTTTTTTCTCTAATTTAATGAAAAAAAACTGTTGAATTATAAAATGCTGTTCGTACTAAAGTTATTTCAGATTGATGTTAGGTGCGCCATAATGCCCGAACTTACCCTACCACAACACCTTTTTGAAGAACCTTTTTGTGTTCTTTCGTAAAGAAGACAAATAGATATTCATATGATTATTGCTTTTAGTTAAGATAAGGTTTTTTTTTAAAAAAGGTACCAATATATTTCAAGCTTAACAATTTTAAAGAAAGATTCGAAATAGAGGTGCTAATGAGTGTTTCTTTTCTTTCTTTTTTTTTTAGGAGCGTTTGAAATGCAATTACAATGGGACAACAACTCGAATACTGTATTAAGATAAGGTAAGTCAATGATATTTGTATATTGAATGTTGGAAATAAGAATCAGTCAAAATTAAAGCTTTTAAAATAGAATATAGTTTGAAAGGTAGTGTTGCATTTGGGTTTACTAATTTTAGCGACGATCGAAAGGTAGCGTTATAGGAAAAAATATTTTTCATTTTAAAAGAGAATGCCAATGGCGCCTTCCTTTAGCCATCGGGAAGTATTTTGGACTCCTTAAAAATGACAGTTCTTCTTTATTAATGACGGAAAATGCTTTTGGATTAAAATTTCAGAATTGAAACCGTCTGAACAACCAATGAAAAAAAAAAACAAATAAAGTTGTCTTCTTTGACCTGAATCACAAAGACAAAAATCAGTTGTACGATTTGTATGAAACTTATAAGAAAAGTGAGATTTTGGGGGTCCCACATTGGCGCCAACTAATTATATATACATGAATATTATCACGATAATTTTTTATATTCAAATGGAACTCTCAACTCAATGAGTTTAAGACTTAATATAAACAAATTGATATAATCAAAGCAAATTTAAGGCACTAACTTAAATCAGGTACATATTCCTATCGCAAGGTTAAATGTCTTGCTATACTTTTTTTAATATTTTTTGTGTTTTTTTTTGGCTGTAAGATATTTAGATATTAGATATTTTTGAACTTTATTGGATTTTTTTAAAAGTTCAGACAAATCGAAATTTTCAAGTTCATTGCCCTGTAACTTTTCTTAATATTGAAACAAAAATCGAACAATAATTGTACTAGATTTAATCTATTTTTAAAGATTTTATTAAATTTCACATAGATACAAAAATGTTATGTCAAGTTGCTACCCTTCAATTATTGTAACGAATTCTTTAAAAGAAATTTCTTCTGAAAAAAAATTTAATATAGTAGATTTAATCTATTACAACTTTTATGCAGAAAGTATTTTAAAAGATTTTACATCATTTAATGTGGTTCAATATCATATCCGAAAAAAATTTTATATTTTTTTGTGTTCATTTCTAACGTAACATCACGGACTAAAAATATTAAATACCTGTAAACGCAGTTGAGGTGTGTCATGGTTGAAGTTTATAATTATTGTACACGACCCAGCCCTTCACTTTAAATTCAATTGTTAATCCAAAAATAAATAAATAATATCACTGTCATTGCCTTGAACCATAGAGAAGGTATATTATATTATATTATATAGGCATTATTTGAGGTTTTATTAGAAGCGTAATGAAATCCAGACAGCGATAAGCCGACAAGTACCTATGTATGTATGTAGTATAAGTAGATATAGGAAAGGTAAGGTACAGAATTGCCCCTTCAAGCTTTTAATTTTTATTTAGAAAGTACCTAATAGTTTGGTAATCATCATAAAATATATTTTTTTGTGTGTTAAAGTCGAACATTCTGTATGCAGTTTCACAAGTTTCCGGACTTATGAACTTAAAACCATTGAATTCAGTTGCAGCGCCGCCGCCGCGGCTGTGGCACTATAGCTGACTGGGCTTAACTGGTCTTAACCGACCAAGCCCAGTTTTGTTTTCGTTTTGTAATATTTTAAAGTTAGACTTCACTTTCGCTCGTTAGAAGATTTTATGCAGGAGGGGAAAAAATAACATGATGTCAAGTGCCACCTTAGTGCTGCGGTCGATTTTATGAGGAACACCTCTTCCTTCCTTAGGTATTAGACGATAATAATAATAATTGTTGCCTCCTTGTATTTTGAGGTCTTGAAATTGACAGACAGATACTCTTATGGTTGTAAACCATGTATATATATTATGTATGTACAATTTTGTGTGAATGAATGAACCTTAAACAGTGGTGTTGAGTGTTGACAGCTGTCAATAATAAATTTATTTTTAAATAAGGTATCTATTAAGGTGTGTTCAGATCACATCACAAGCAAAATTTCTTAATTGTTTCCTTCGAGAGAAGATGCTGATGATTTTTTAAAGTTAGTTCTATATTTGCAATATTTTAAAAAATTAAAAAAAAAAAACATTTAGATGTCATTACTTAAACATAAGTGTACAATATACATATGTATGTACCTATACCAAAATGTTCCTTCAAAAAGAAACATGAAACAAATTTCAAAGTTTTCGTTTTTTTCTATGTCTATGGACTGTAGACACACACACGTTTGTTTCTCAAATGAAATGGGCAACATTTCCAAAACCAAAGCATTTTTAACAATATTTCTTTTGCTCTGGACACAGTTTAAAATGTTTCTGCAACAAATGGGAGAGGTTTTAGAGAACTTTTCGAAAAATGTATATGCGACATTTCTAAAACCTTTTTAAAAATGTGTTTTTTTTAAATGTTCCTAAAAGTGTGTATTCACCTAAAATATTTTTATGAATCAACAAAAGTTGTGTTTTTTAAATAACATATTTTTGTGGAAAAACACGAAAATGTCTCCGCAACAAATAGGGAACGATTTAAAAAATCTTTGGATCTACATATTTTCAGACTACATTTCTCTTGGTATAAACGCATCATTGAAATGTTTTTGCTTTCGATTTCACAGAATTTTCGGAAACACTTTTTTAAAATGTTTCTATGGATGTAGAAACACCTTAAAAGGTTGCTGAAATCTGTAAGCTTCTTAGTAGTAGCATTTTTTAACAAATATTTTTTCTTTTGTAGTGGACTTCTGCAAAAAAAAATGGAGAACAATGTTAAAAGACAGTTTTTAGTTTTTTTCAACTACTCTTGTTTTTCCTTTTGTGGCGAAAAAGTTTCTGCAACAAATTGGAATTTTCCCATTTATATTAATTTATTGTTAAAAAAATGCTATTGAAAGGTTTTTGAAATATTTCAGAAACGATTAAAAGTGTGTCCAACCATTTATAAAACAAAAATTGTAAAAATTATCTGAAACCTATCAAATGTTGCAGAAATATTTTAATGTACCTAAGTTCACACAAAAAGGAACTCAGTTTCAAAAGGATTTCCGAAATTATCTTGTTAATATTTCAATGTTGTAGACACACATTAAAAAGATATAGAAACGAATGATAAAGAGATGAATTTTATTAAAAAATAAACTTCAAAATCATCAACATGACCTATGATATTAAAATATGCATATACATACATAGGTTGGTACCTTAAACAACATTCTTTGTTGCTTTGTAAATATATGCTGCACGTTTAAATATGGAAGTGTCTTAAATTGCTTCGCGTTGTTGTTGTGGATAGGTAGTTATAGATCCGTCGTTGTCGTTCCAATATCAACTTTTCGAATGATGTTTTAAATGTCAGATCGAAATTGCTGGCCATCGACATGATAATTACGAAAATTACATTTCCTCGAGTCTTGAGATATGCACATGCGGTATCAGGTTATTTTTGGCTGCATCAGCTTAAGCACCATCACCAACATCAACATCAGAAGGTTTAAATGTCTGGAACGCAAAACAGGCTTCAAATTAGCTTGAGTTCACCATCACCGGAACAAGATACAAACGCAAAATACCGCCAAAAAAAAAGGAAGACAAGAAAAAAAAAAACAACAAATACGAAAACGAAAAACTACATAAACTTCAAGATAATGGTGATTGGCTCCACACATGTAATGTATGTATAGCGATGGGGAGACGTTTGAGTTCAGGTTTGGGTTGCCTTGATATGGTGTGGAGCGCTAACTTGCTGAAAATGGCCGTACCACCTGCATCGCCTGCAGGCAGTCAGACTGGCATAAAAAATGTTGTCTGAACCTGAGGCATGCAGGCAGAGCACAGGATGACAATTGCAGTGATTGCATGCTTCCACCATCACCGGACCCGCCCCCGCCAGTACAGCGCCCTCGGGATCGTTAAACTATACTCACAGGAGGTACATAGACCTTTTGTGAAAGTGAAACTTTTGCCGTAGGCTGCTGCTGCTGAATGACTAGCTAGATGGTTAGATGGCGGCTATGGGTATTTTGCTGTGGCACTGGTACTGGTAGCAGCCGCCAGCTTTGTTGCCGTCGTCATAGTCATAGTGTTCGTTGTCTTGGTCGTTAAACGATGTCTGTTTGGGTCGAACTAAAATCGGTTAATTCCACATGATCACCAAGTTGACCATGTCAGCTGTGATGGGTTCAGTTAACCTCCTCCGCTGCGGTAGTAGTATATAGCATTGTGGCGGTTTCTGGCTGATGTAGTTATTTGAATAATTCATTGGGCATTGTTGCTCATGTATGTTGTTTGTGGTGGTGGTGCATTACTTGTTTGACCAGCTCGGCTACCTATACAAAAGCTATTGGGATTTCTTATTGCTGCTCATATATAGAGGGCAGATGAAGGCTGGCGAGTTTGATGCACAGATGTGCGTGAGAGGAATTCACACGCATATTTATGATCGATAAATTCACGTAGGTATAATTTGTTGCCAGAATTTGCTTTGCCTTCTTGGAAAGCTATGCGGTATGGTGGAAATTTCAGTGGCGTATCGCTACATGGGCCAAGTGGGCATAGGCCACGGGCGCCAATTTCCTAGAGGGAGGGTCAATTTTCTAAATTATCCGGGCGCCACTTAGAAGAAATTTTCCAAAGTATTAATCAAAATAGACGTAAGTGTAAAAGATTTTTGTGTTTTTTGTGTTTTCTTATTCATCATTTGGATACATTTTTTTCTCAAATTTATAAATTTTTTAATTCCAAAGAAATTATTTAAAAGTTTGCACTCGGTACTTCGCACTCCGCAGTTGTCAATCCGCAAATGGCACTCCGCAAATGTCACTCCGCACTAGGGCCCCTCGACCATTTTCAGTTTTAACATTGCATAAATTCGCTCCTGATGGAGTTGGTGCGGCAATGGTAAATGAATTTCACTTTAACGACACGCACGTATAAACGATGTATGTTTAATGGAATTTCGGCGAAGAATTTTTTGCTTTGTATATATGAATGAATTAAAGACTCATGTTGATTGGATTTAACTGAAAACAGTGCCGTAGGTCATGAGAAGCATATCTACATATTATAACATACCTTCCCTAAAGCGCATGTTTTTGGTGAGGTTTTTTTTTTTAAATGACAGCACACACAAATGCGAAATAATGTCAAGGTGTCACAAAAACTTGTAACAGTTTGGACTTGGACCCTAAACTGTCAGCTGTCAAATTTTTTATTTTTTTTTTTTAGGGTTGCGCTAGTCATTGTATAAGTGTGTTCACGGAACTCTTATCCTAGTTTTCAAATCTTGTTTCACTGATATTTTAAACGAGTTATGGGTTATTGTATCAAACTCTCCAGACATAATTGGGTCGCCAAGCTAGCGTTTATTGATGATAAAATTGCTCTATTTGTAAAAATTAATTTCTTAAACAAGTTGAATAGATATTCCACTTGATTTTGGAATCTAAACTAGACTGTATTTGAAATGTGGAAAAACAAAATGATTTTGACCCCCTGTAGACTTGATTTTGATTAAATTTTTCAACTGGGTACATGAATCTGAATTAATTCTTGTTCCAAAAAAAATTATTTCAACTAATCATAAAATAATCAACCTGACATCATTCGTTAAAAAAAAATCATGCTATAGAATGACATTTAATCTTAAAGAGCATCTTGCACCACATCACCGACAAATCAACTCAAAATCCTATAATTCCAAACGTCAACATTCTTCTGTCGCTCCAAACAGCATATTAACTTCTTTTTAACCCCACGCATTAATTTTTAGTTTATTTTAAGAAAAAAAAAACAAAAAAAAAGAAAACAAATATACAAAACTTGCTCCGAAAACATGATTTACCGTTAGACACTAATCCTAATCGCCATTAGCTGAACTATCAATCAAGCGACAATTTAGACGACTGTTTTATGTATGTATATACATATGCCGCCCCTTTAAAACTACAAAGTAAAGAAATTGCAGCTTAAATAGATAAGAAGAGAGACTGTCAGAGTCTATGATTACCTGTGTTATGCATTTCAAAATTTTGACTAAGTCAAGATCGTAGCTAGGAAGGGGATCAGATGGAAAAAAAGTAAATTTGGTGGGGTGTTAATACTTGGGAGAGGACCTTCAATTTTTTTTCGAATTGAAATGACTTGAATAAGGCGCATTTTAGTATGTATCCGTAAAAAAAATACATTTATATATATTTTAATCTATTTGCATTGAGCGGGAGTAAAGTTTACCCACAGACTGTTATTGGTATTCCATATTATTTTTTTAAATTTTTATTGTTATTTTGTGTTATTTGTTGGCAGAGGACCTAACATTTTCTTCCGAATCCTAATAGCATAAAGAATGTACACTTCATGATAGTAATAGAAGGATTTTTCAATTAAATGTATCCGTAAAAAAAAAACATTTTTCATGATGTTTAATTTATTTTTATCTGGATGGGAGTAAAGTTTACCCACAGATTATTGTTGTTATCCCATATTATTAAAAAAATATGTTTTGATATTTTGTGTTATTTGTTGGGAGAGGACCTACAATTTTCCGCCAAATTCGAACAGCTTGAATAAGGTCCACTTCATATAAGATAAGGAGGATTTTCATTTCTTTGTATCCATGAAAAACAAAAAATTAATATGCTGTTTAATCTATTTTTATCTGAATGGGAGTAAAATTTACCCACAGATCTCTATTAAAAGAAACATCAAAATACTAACCTTACAAACTCTAATTTTATTACCGCGGTTCGAATTTTTATTTTCCCCTAACTACGGCCTTGTTACAAGTCCGTGTAATTAATAACAAATTTCTCTATCGTTTTGATCTTATAGTGAAACGTTTTTATTCAGAAAATACAAAAAAAAAAAAAATCAAAAACCAAAACAAATTTACCACATTATATTCACCTGTTGCATTAGACAGGTTGACTTGTGTAGAGGTAGTGAGTGGTACCAGTTCCATATAGACTATGCCGTCGCCGCCACCGCCGCGTCGTCACCGTTCGCCATGTGTGTGCCTGGAAAGCTGGAATATACGCGTAATAGTTTATTAACCCAATCGCTGTCCCAAATGGTAAAATTGTACACAAATTCTCGATTCTCGTTCACAAAAATCCAAAGAGCCAAACGAATGACTGATCGAGATGAAACATTATATGACGAGAGGCAACATAATCAAAGACTCATTCGTTTCGTTGTCGTCGTATAGTTGTTGATGGTTTATTTTTATTTTTGTTGTTGGTTTCCAATTTGAAACCAGATTTCAACGCTAGAGGTCTTGTCGTCAAACTAGGAGATTGGGTGGTTGTTGGGGTTTCAATCGAGTGTGTAGTGTACCCGTGTGTATACTTATGTATATATGTATGATATGGTCAATGTAGAGTCTTTGCGTTGCGCTGCTGGATGGAACTTTTATATATGCAGCTGATAGATTGACTTGAGATATTATGTAGTTCATTAAACTTCGATTGAGTGAAAACGTTTTGTGATGTAATAATTTTTGTTTTGATTGAATTTTTCGATACATTTTATATATTTAGTATAGTGATATTTGATATTTTTGAAATTGCATATTAGTGGTCATCGTTAGCACGTTCATCTTCAACAAAATGAGGGTCAATTATTCTCCCAGACCAAAAAGTATATCATACAGTCACTTGAAATTAATTTCTAAGTGGCTGATGAATAATTTTTGTTTTATTTTGCACAGAATGGACTTTTATAGTGTTGATGCTCTGAGCATTTCGACAGCCCATTTCCGACGTAGTTTCTTCTGCTGCAGCCTAAATCCATAGGGAAGAATGAATCATTTTTCTCTTCCTTTACACATTGCTGGCAACGCCGCCGCGCCGCAGCTTTTGTCGTTCCAAAATATTCAAAAATTTTCCTCACATAATACAGGATGTCCCAAAATTAATTCAAAATTTTAATTTATCGCCATTTTTGTAGTAAAGTGTTGGCAACACAAATGTTGCCTACACAAATGGCGGCAAATTCAAATATTTCTTTCCTTTTTTTCCTTTCGAGATAACAAAATCTTTATATCTATCAGAGATAGTTGATGATAAGTTGACATTGATTGCTGGGATAAAAGTAAAGCTATTAAAAACAATATAATAAAACATTTGAGGTTAATTCGTTGAATTCACATCAAAACCTAACCATTCAAACATAAATCAACGGCATGCTATAAACTTTAAACGTTTAACTGATACCCCTTTTATAAGCTCCATAACTTTAAATTACTCTGTTACTGTGTTGCATATTTTAAGTAGGTACTCACGTAATTTTCTTCTTTTTTTTTTTAAATACCTTGACCACACTATTGACAAATGAAGAATTTTAAAGCAGGCACGGCACACACAAGGAGCAAATAACTCAACTTGTATATTGAAAAAAAAAAGGATTCGATAATAATGTAAATATTTTAATATTCATTTTCTCAGAGATTAAATAAATGTTAATAGGTACAGTGGCACAGACTGGTCCTTAAAATTGTAATAAATTTGCTGATATAATATGTAGGCCTAAACTTAAAATGTTGATCAAGCTTAAGGAATTTTTAATTGTATGAAAATTAAATATTAAGAGTGAAATTTTTTAAACTTTACATCCCTCAGCTTATGTATTTTGAGACGATATTTTCACACTATCTCATGTTTTTCCTTTGTAGACGGATACTTCGAAATTTAAAAAAGAACACACAAAAGATTGTGGAACGTATTTATTTTCACTTCACATCTTATAAAAGGATTGTAAGAACCTACTCACCACGTGAAATAAAAATTTTAAAGAAGAGCATGAAAATGATTGTTTACAACATTAATTTTTCATTTCACAACCTAACAAAAGATTGTGGAACGCAATTATTTTTCATTTCCCATCTCCAAAAATTATTGTAGAACGCATTCAATTGCTCACCAAGTGAAATGAAAAATAAATGCCTTTCAATTGTCTATTGAAAGAGTAGGAAAAAGGTTGAGGAAGTTTGTCAATATATTCATTGTGAACTAGGTTAAATAAGAAATTATAAAGTCTAGTGAAATATGTACCTCAATGTGAAGTGAAATCGGTATCAAAGTGTTTGATTGGAAATAATAATTTGATCTTTTTCGTCCGAAAAGTATGTAGATACTTAATTTCCTTTCATTTTATTTTTCACGCGTGTAAAATCAGTAGGTAATTTTTTTTAAATAAAAAGACAGAAATTATTTGCTAAAAATTTCACGAGATAAGACTTTTAAAATTTTTATTGGACAAGGTTTGAAAATTACAAATTTAGATTTTGATTTTTCTGTCCACTTTTGTTATGTTTTTCCTACTGTGCAAATAAAAAAAAACAAAACGATTACACCATGCCACACAAAACGCTTATATGGATCTTCATAGCTGTCAAAAAACTTCCATAAAAAATGCATAAAAAGTTATTATCATGCTCATCGGTTTCCTCCGAAAAAAAATCTATAGGGTCCTGCCACTAAAACTATAAAAAATAAAAATAAAACTCCAAACAATAAATTTCCACCAAAAAAAACGCAACAAATGTGGATACAAAATAACAAAACAAAAAATCACTAAAACACTAAAGGCTGCTGCACCTTTAAAAACTGAACGAGCATCATGTCGTTATATTTCAAAAGCAATTCGTAGCGTAACAAATTTGTATGTTAACCCAAGATACAGCAGGACACATAAATCAACTGTCCCGAATCTCGTCCCGAAGAAGATGAGTTGTTGCCTTCCACCCAAAAAAAAAAAAAAAATATAAAAGGGTAAATCAAAATAAAGACTCTAGAAGGATTTTCGGCAACCTATAAGCGGAGGCGCGGGCTTCGGGCTTTGGGAATCGACTTAGCGCGTTTATTATGGATGCGCACTTAAAATAGTCGATATATACGCAACAATGGGCAGAAGACACGCAGTGTTGCGCGGATGATCATAAATCATTTCACCACGAAGTTGGTGGTGTCTCCAAGCGATAACCGGAAAATCACCGAATTAAATCCCCATGAAATAAATCGTCAGATTCCCGATTTAAAAAAAAAAATACAAAACACTAGAAGCCTCATGAATTTTTCGGGACCTCATCGTCGAAGTCGCGACACGAGCCTGATATGTGTGGTGTGTGCCTTATCTGTCCTCCCCAAAAGGAACGTATATTTCGGTACAATACATAGCATTTGAAAGAACCTCGATTCTTGGCTGAATTAATTTGAATTTCAACGATGGAAAAGGCTTTGACTCCAATGGGAGTGCTGCATGCTGCTGCGCGGCTTAAAAGCTCAGATCAATCTTCGAAATCTGAGAAAACGACAAATGCCAGGACATTAGTAATTTATCGTGTCTCTCTCACTTGGTTTGATTCTTGCCATTTTTTGTAATTCTTTTGGTTAAAATGTTTTTTTTTTTTTTGTTTTTCTTTCTTTGTATTTGCACTTTGGAAAAGACATAAATCAAAGAAATTCACGGTGTGTTTCTAGAACCGCCATCCATCGACAAATTTATGTTGTTGCTGCTACTGCTGCACTAGATTTGTGTGGAACTATTAATTTTAAAAGTGAAACGCTTCGTCAAACGAAATCGAAACTCAATTTGAGGCTGCAAAAATAAAATTTAATAAAGTTGTATGAGGCCATAGCTATAAAAAGACAAGTTAATGTTTGATTATGATTAATAGCTTTGTCTCCAGATTTCAAGTTCAAGTCAGAGTCAAGTAGGTATCCTGTGAGTTTTTTATTAAGTCTGTGTTTTTTTTAATGTGTAATTCTGAAAGAGGATTGTTTTTATAGAGGATTAATGAAGTTCTCGGATTTGTAGCTGGATCTAGATGCTCATAATAAAGACAATAAAAGGGGTAGCATTCAAAATGTGGTAAACATAAATTGGGTTTTTTAAATAATTTAATATGATTAAAGGTTTAAATATGTACATATAAAAGTTCAATAACAAAAAACCATTAGAATTTGTTGTTCGCATTTTGCTCTTCGCACTTTGCTCTTCGCATTTTGCTCTTCGCACTTTGCTCTTCGCACTTTGCTCTTCGCACTTTGCTCTTCGCACTTTGCTCTTCGCACTTTGCTCTTCGCACTTTGCTCTTCGCAGTTTGCCCTTCCCACTTTACTGTTTGCTCCTTAGTGTTCGCACTTTCCTCTTCGAATTCGCTCTTCGCAGTTTGCTCTTTGCACTTTTGTCTTCGCACTTTGTTCAACATCGCAAATTGCACTTCGCACCATGCTTTGCATTCAGTTTTTAATACTTTGTATATTCTTATCGTCTCAGAAAATTTATAATCACACTTAAGGAATGAATCTCTTAAGTCTGAAAAATCCCTAAGTTAAAAAATAAAAAATAAAAACTGTCTTAAATCAAACCACAATAATAATATTCTCTTATTTTATTTTTCTCCCACCTCCATTATGGCATAATAGAAACAAATTAATCTACCACACCATAGTTTCTATATATTCCAAACATAAAATCCAATCAAATACCAGTTTAAGATCTTTCTTCCATTCTGACCTTTCGATCTCCATCAAGAGTCTCACCGATTTCTGGTTGTTTGCAACATTGTTGCCAACAGTATGCGGTCCACGAAATTCTGTTATTGTGCACTATGGCCGTTGTTGTTGCTACTTGCCACCACCACTAAATACAACACTCGTTCGTTTGGGGTTAGAAAACTTCAATGCAACATGAACATACCTCTGTCAAAAATAACACCAGCCAGAGCGCAGGCATTGCCACAAAGATCAGCAACCGAATTTTGCGAAGATGTATTACAAATCTCAAGACGATAAGCGCGCAAAAACCCATGTTGCCACCTAGAGATCAGACCAGATGATGATAATGATGATGATGATAATGCACCGAATAGGTGCATATTAAGTAAAACCAGTATTGCCACTTTATTTAAATTACATAAGTTTTAGAAGATCTAGTACTATTTTAAAATAATTTTCTGTAGTTACTATTTCTGTCACTAAAGAAAAAAATTAGTTAGAAAATTTCACTTAGTAGTTAAGAGATCTAAGCATAACAATATTCTCGGGAATGACTTAAACGATTTCGATGAATTCTTTTTTATTTATTTTAAAGTAGAAAGGAAAAATTGAAATGCCGGATTTTTGTCTCCTCATGCGGTGCTGCTAAAAATTTTGTGTCAGGGAAATTAGGAATATTGATGCTTCTTGGAAAACCGACGACAATATTTTTGTACAGTAGGTACTAACCATTAAAAACTTAAAATCTAAAATAATTTAAAACCGAAAAAAAAAAACATTTTTCTTAAATCGCTTATCCCAACGAATTCCGAGAATTTGCCAATGAATCTTAGGATTTTTGAATCTATACATTTTTAAAATTTAAAGAAAAATGGCATCACTGGTGTTAAGCACACTCGATGACAGTAGCGGTACGTTTAGTTATCCGAGGATATTCATTTTCATTTAGAGTCATCGTCCGTCGGACGATTACGTTGACGATGAGACGTGTTGCAAGGATTCCAAGAAGTATCATCTATTTCGGCACTATGCTAAGCTGATGCTGTGACTCGAACTCGACTAGCGAACGAAGCAGTGCGGCAGCAACAAAACTCGTGACTTTGTTGACATTTGAATGAGCTAGCTTTTTGTATATCTATGTCTGGATGTATGTATGTAGGTTGCATTGGTTGGTTGGTTGTTTCTTGGTGCGTTGACTCTAGGACGTACCTGACCTTTAGGGAACATTTTTGAAGGAACCCAGAGCCATAAAAGGCGAACACCACAAATTCTTCCTGGGGTGATACCGATGATCAAGTCAATGCATCTACAGCACCAGTAGCTTCATCGTCGTCGTCAACCTCATCATCATCGCTTCCTCGTCCGCGACAACACTCATGCTCACATTTTGGACAAGGTAGGTAGTCTCAGTCTCAGTCTAAGTCAGCACATAACAGCTTCAAGCAGCAGGCAGCGCCAGGCACAGCAAACAGCGCACCATTTTCCGGGCTAGGTATGTAGGTACATATAAGATATGTAGGTATAAACAGCTCTCCCAGATTTGTGGAAAATTGCAAAATTCCATTTATTCACTGTTGGAGCTCCTTACCTGTTGCCTAGGCTAAAACTTCGGTTGGTGGTGGTTGCAGTTGGTGAGTAAAATGCAGCTTTGCCCTTAAATGGCAAGTGCGGTTGTTTATGGTAATTGGAACTTTTACTTATTGCAGCAGTAGCAGCATTTGCAGCGCGCGGGCACACATGCGAGGCAGAAACTCCTTGATATGTAGGTTGGCATGGGATGGCATGGCATATGGGGATTTCGACAACCATAACGGTCATAATGTACAACATAGTTGAGAGAGTACATACATATATAGTTTTGCTATTTGTTGTTGCTGTTTGGGTGGTTGGTGGTGTTTTTTTTCTGTAATCAGGTGCATAGTGAGAAAGGGGACTTGTGGGGGTTATAAACAACTCCGAAAATACATTTTGCATATACAATTATGAGATAACCTTGAAATATTTTTTGACATTAAACTCTTTAGTTAAATTGAAAAAATAATTAATCTTAACAATTTTTCTTTAAAAAACTCACTCATTACGAATCTTTAAAACCAGTTCCAAAATTTACTGAAAAAAAAAAATAAAAAATTTCTGCAAAAACTTTTGACATGAAATTCTTCATAAAATTAAAATTATCTACAAGATTGATTTTAAAGGACTTTTTCAAAATTGAGAAATTGCAAGGTTGCGAAAAATGTTTATTCTCCTTTTAAAAATGTGGTGGTGCTAAACTTTGAAGAATATTTGATTAAGATATAAGCCTTCAAGATTGGTATTATTAGAAATTGCGAAATTGCAAAGTTGCGAAAATTGTTGTTTATTTTTTTTTAAATTGTGTGATCCTAAATTTGAAAGAAAATTTGATGCAAAAGAATTTCAATTGACCTTTTATTCGAAAAAAAAACAGCCTTCAATAATAATTTTATTTAGGTAGGTATATCTTATTAAAGATTTCGCAAAGTTGCGAAAATTTTTTATTGTACTTTTACAAATGTGTGATTCTAAACTTGAAGAAAAATTGTAAAAAAATAAAATGAAACCTTAATTTAAGATTAATGCTATTTGCATCTTATAAAACGCCGATAAATTGCAATGTTGCGAAAATTTTTAAGTCTACTTTTAAAAATGTGTGGTCCTTAACTTGAAAGAAAATTTAAATTAAAAGAATTGCAATGAATCGTTTATTGAGAAAAAAATAGCCTTCAAGATTGATGTTATTTACATATAAATATATGTATCTTATAACAAATTGTTAAATTGCAAACTTGCAAAAATTGTTTATTCTCCTTTTTTTAGTTCTACAAATTTGCATAGAAGAAATTTAATAGAGAGTTTGATAAAATTTAATTTGCGAAGGTTCTCTTATATTCTTTTAAAATATACATATTTTGCAAAGAATGGTGTATGAAATTGCGAACTTGCTAAGGTGCTTAAATGGTTATTCTACTGACTAAAATTAAAAAAAAAACTATATACAAATTAACAATTTAGTTTCCGTAACTCTATAGGAAAAAAGTTAGAAAAATCTAAAATTTATTAAAACCGTAAAAATTGTTTAAATAAATTGCAAAATCATTAGTTTCACTTTTTCAGTGTAACTTAGAGTTTTCAACTTGTACTTTTTTTTTCTTGATGCAAGTCATACTTTTTGCTTTATAAATCCTCCCAATTCAGGCCAGTGATTCAACTATCTTTCTTATACAAAAGCCACTTTTCTAGCTACGGCTCTGCTTTGTTGCGCAGCAGTGAGTCAGAAATATAGGAAATTGTATATGAACAAAAAAAAAATTCATTGGAAAAACGATTGCGAAGCCGGAAAATGCACAAAATATTTTTCAGCGATGACCAGGAAGAAAGTGGCTGGCTGCTAACTTACCAAAGTATAAATAAGTTGGCAATGATTTAAGGGGAGATCGTTTGTTTTAGTCGTTTGGCATAATTTTGTTTGTTTTTTTTTTTTTTTAATATTTTGTTATTTATGCATTTTTGTTATTTGAGAAGAAATTGCCATTTGAAAGTGCAATGCAGATAATGTAAGACAAATGTGAGGAAAATTGTTGAAAAGTAGTTTAAGCAAATAGTGCAATAAAATCCAGAAGAAATTTGATGAAAAGGTGCGATCGGAAGTGGTGGGGAAAAGGGGGGTAGCGAGGAAGTATTCTGTTATGCTATTTCACAATTTGAAGCACCACCTGGGGAATTTTTTCCAGCAACTTTTTGTTGTTCTCGGTTCAAATTTATCACGTGTTGTAGGTAATAAATAGTATGGTTCTTCGTTCAGATTGAATTGATGTCGGATTCTTGCCAAAAATTTACGTTGTGGATAAAATTTTTTCTAAACAATCAAGTTCCCAAATGTGGCAATTTTGAAGATTTACGAAGCCATCAAGATGAAAATGAGCCTCAACGCTGAAATTGATCACCGCCAATAATAAGTTTTTTAAACCGATACCTAAAAATTAAAACGAGCTTTTCTTTCATGTAGTTTCCATTTTGTATAACCCTCAACTGTCAGCTGTCAAGCTGTCTTTTTTTGTTGTTGTTGTTTAACACCTTATAGCACAAATGATGCAGATTAAAATCTTGCAACAATTTTTGAGACATCCTTTATAATGATGAATAAGAAAAATCTATAAAATTAAATACATAATTAGAAAGGGTGTTTTTTTGAGGGCAGAGATTATTATTCTGCGCAATGAAAAATGTTCCTTTCCATAAAGTTTAGAATTTCCCTTGGATCAATTAAATTTTTTCTGAAACTTTCACCTCAAGTGTACTGCACACATTTGTGAGGCCATTGCCATTGACTCAAATCCAAAAACCAATTCAACAACAATGACATTGTAATTGCATTCGAATAAAAGTCTCATTGGTATAATAAAAAAAAATCAATTGATACAAATTTTGTTTTGCTGTTGCCTCCGATGACGCTCCCCTCGAAGCGATTTTAAAAAAATAAGAATAAAAAAAAACGATCTGAAAAAACTTCTGAAAAAATCTATTGTATTTGTTTTGTGATCGACAATAAAAGTGCCTTTCTCCCTAACTAAACACATTATGTACATATGTAGGTACAATATATAGTTTGGCTTTAAAACCCAAAGCCAAACCCAATCAGATCAGTGTTGCATGAAGCTGATTGTAGATATTTGTCATTGGGCGAAAGTATCTCAAAACAGATACTTCGCGCCCTACAATCCTAATTTGTGTTTTTTTTGTATACTTGAACCGCAAAATTGTTTATGGTTAATTCAAAAATTGTTCTTTAATTTAATTCACTCGCCCTTGGCCCTATAAATTGTAATCAAATCAATTTTAAAGAAAAAAATGTAACAGGCATAATATTCCCGACATCGTTTTTATTATATCAAAATTAGTGATAAACTACCGTGAATTGAGTGGTCGTCATTGTTGCTTGAGCTCTTCGGGAAAAGTGTTCAGCGCAGGCGGGAAATTGATTACCCAAGGTCACACAATTAACTTACACACTCAGAAATCAAGAAAATAAAATAAAATGCATAAGAGAGACTGAACGTAGCACGAACGAAGAAGCTATGTCTGCTTTATGAATTTAAAATTTATATCTCTATAACGGTTTTCGTAGTGGGTAATACTAATTGTTCAAAAATCGACGACATTTTGGTTGATGAATACAGCGGATAGTATTTTAGTTTGTGTTTAATAATGCTGTTCACATTGAAGTATCTCTTCTGACATTTTTTGACGTCTCTGTACTTTATCTCACTCCCACAAAATTTGTTGATTTTTTGATAATTTATTTTGTGTCAAAATGAGTCGGTTGACATTGTCTTATGAAGATATTCACATTGGACTTTATCCTCCGACTTTTTTTTAACGTCTCTGTACATTATTTCACTCCCACCTTATTTGTGCTAGATAGAGATGCCTTTCTTGAACACCATTTTCTCGCCATGAAGTGAAATAAAGTACAGAGACGTCAAAAAAGTTTTAGGAGTCATTCCAATGTGAATATCGTCAATAGACTGCTGAACGATGTATTTTTTTTTGGAAATTTGCCAACGTCAAAAGTGAAAACCGTCACTTTGAGATTCTAACAGATGCAAAATTGGAAAAAAAACTTTTTTTTTTTTAATTTTAAATTTAAAATGATTTCTTTATATAGAAAAATAATGTACGAGGTACAACAATGCTACTATTAGCTTTAAAAAATAGTTTTACAAATGTCAATTAAAAAAAAGGGAATATTTTGATGTTTGTAAATAAACGGGAGAGGAATATATCGTTATTTAATAAAAAAAAAAACCCTTTAAATAAAAGGAAAACAGACAAATGAAAGTGATGGCTAAAAATCAAAATGTTTAACTATCAAATGCTCTTCAGAAAACTGTGAATTAGAATTTCGAAAATAAACTAACTAACTGCAACCAATTTCACAAATATAATTCACAAAGCATAAAAAAAGCAGATTGAATTGAATAGGTACGTTCAGAAAATGGAATGAACCATTTTCTGAACGTATCCAATCTACTTTTTTATGGATTGTAAATTATTTGCGACTGCACCAATTTCACAAATATTATTGACAAAGCATAAAAAAGCAGATGGATGTGATTGTGAATTGTTGCAAAAATGGTGCAGTTCCAGTGAGTTTTGCAATTTATTTTGGTTCAAAACGTAAGCAAACTTTTTATTTTTGTTCTTTTTAGTATTTATTACGTATATTATTATTTATATTTTAGTGAAAAACATGCGAATATATACATTTCATATTTGAGTATCAACTCACGCTATGTCAGCAAACTTAGGGCCGTTTTCGAAAACGTCAAATCAATGTCAAATGATCGTCACTTTTTAACGCAGATATCGCTATTGTCAAATATGCAATCGTCCTGCTTGCACAGAAATCTGTTTAACTAACTTCAGTAAATTTTCTTGCAAACGCATTTGACGTTTACGAACACAATCTCCGCCTTTTCAATATTTTTGCCTTTAAATAAATTTTTTTTTGCTTTAGAGCAAATTGAAACATTTAATGGACATAATGAGTTTTTATAGAAATTGAATAGGTTATTGAAAAATACAGTACTTGGTGATATTGGTGATATTGGTGATATTAAGTCATTTTAGCTCAAATTTGGACTTGAGTGAATTTTACCTGTCAACCGACGAAATGATTAAAAAAATTGTAAAAAAAATCGTCTTTGGTTTCCGAACAGTTAATTTTTGCACTCTAGGTTTCCAATTGCAATTGTATTCCAATTGCATTTTTGACGTAAATGATGTTTTCGAAAATGGTACCATTTTTTTTTAGATTTTTTTCACAAAATTGTTCGTCTAATTTTGTCTCTAGAGTTTTGCTTAATTTTTTTTATTAAAAATGCCAATTGGTAATATTGCATCTATTTTCATCAGCAATGCACCTTAAATTTTGACAGTTCGAAATAATTGCGAAATTTTTGAAAACGAACGACTTTAGAACATAGAATCTCTGTTCGTTTACATCACAAAACTTCTCATTTTCAACGAATTTTAGTCAAAAGTCAAAGTTCATATTAAAAAATTAAATTGGTAAAAAGTTGCAGTTCTGGGAAGTAATAAACGAACAGACCCAAAATTTCATTTCTAGTAAAATTGAAAATCGATTTCAATTCGATTTTATTCGAATCGATTTCATTGGGTTTTTGTTTAATTTTTAGTTTTGAGCAAAATTTACAGAAAAGGGAAGTTCTAATGCAGGAGGTACACTTATAACTGTATTTTATTCCCAGTCATTCATATTCATTTCCGTATCTGTAGCTATTTGCTTTATAAGCAGAAATTTGTATTATCTCTTGAGTTGAACCACTGAAGTGGTCACAGCCATTTGGATTGGAATTATCTGATGTTTTTATTATTATCTTTTATAAACATTAATAATATAAAAGAAAAAACACTTCCAACAATAATTACGCAGTTCATAACTTAAGACTGTAATTACTTTATTCAATTAACCTTTAAAAAAATATCAAGAACAAATAAACATCATCAACACAACTATTTGTTCAGCGTAAATAAAACGCAATAAATCTCAAAACATACATAATTTTTTTTTGTTACAATCAACGTGTAAACATGGGTGATCGTTGTTGTCGTCGCATCGAAATCGTACATAATATCGATTGGTTTTAGATTAGAACGCCTCTTCCCTTGATGAATGTGCGGAACAACCGTAAACAAGAGTTCTTAGGATGATGATAAGATCCCACACCCACTTAATAGCTATATCAATTTTTTTTTCTAGATAAGAAGGTTTGTTCAAAGTTGGGACTATCCCAAGATAAATACGTAATTTTTAAAAACATCATCAATTAACTGAGTCCCATCGCAGCAGGTATCAGTAATAAGCTAGCTGTTTTACGATGTAGGCATAGTTTTTTTATCGAGTCTGATTATTTTACGAATCCAAATCTATCCCAAAATAATAATGTTACACCGACGACACCTCATTCAAATGTGCTTCCAATTGTCACCTAGTCTTACCCAAGTTTGACTTAGGTTTGAGAGAATTAATTACATTTCCACTCAGCCAACTCAAACGTAATTCATTCTCAAACATGTTCGATTCTCTCGCGCAGTTAAAATTCCACTCGAAAAAATCAAAACAACCAACAACAACAAACAAAACAAAATGTTCAACAAATTGAGTCAAATCGACATCATCGTTGAATTACCGTTCGGCCGCGATTCAGTACCGTGGATACACTCGAGTTGAAAAGTGTGCTAGTGCGTTTCAAGTTAAATTTGTTATCACGTGACGCGTGTGTGTGCCGAACTATATAAATGAGATAAAGAAGAAACAAAAATTATTATAATATTCATTCAATCATCATTATACCTTTTTTCTTTACCTTCATTTCACATTATTTTTCGTACAAAAAAAAAAAATGTTGTATGATGACTAATAATTTAACACTCCTCGTGATCGATACACAATATTTGCATATTATATTCGTACCTTAACAACAACAGTTATATTTTTGTTGAATACGATTTAACCGAAAAAAAAATTGTTAAAGATCCCGATTGACATTTCGACAAAAACAAAACAACAAGAGAACTAAACTGTCAAAAATACCAGAAAAACAGAAGCAACAACAAACGGTAGTTTAAGTTTAAGTTTTTTCTCGAGCCTTGGTGGTGGATTTGTTGACTTAAATTCGGTTTATCTGTCCCGGTAACGCGAAAATAAAAACCGAATTAAACGTGCATTCACCCTCCACTCCCCTCTGTCATCGTGTTGTTTTTTAGTTTAGTTTTTTTGGTCTGTCTGTCGGTTGTTATTTTTTTTTTTGAGTTCGCAATTCTTGATTTGTTACTGGCTGGGTCTGTTCTGTAAACAGCCAGCCATACCAACTCCAACTCACCGTCACCGTCCTTCACCTCGCTGCTTTGGTTTTTATGAAAATTCCGTTCGTCGTCGTGGAACGTAACGTGGAGTGCCTACACTGCCTGTCCCTGTGGTGAAGTAACGTGCCCTTCACCACCGCTCCACTCGAGCTTGAGTGAAATATACGAAAAAATACCAAACGAAGAAAAAAAATTAAATAAAAAAAAAAAGAAAAAACGACAAGTGTCGTTGTTGAGAGTTAAGTGAGTGAATGTTGTGCCTGCGGGTTTCGGGGAATATGGCCAGCTACGAATTAATTTGCATAATTCCAACATAAATTAAAAAAAAAAAAAAAGTAAATAAAATCCAAACAACTGGAATTCTCTACTGACAGAGCTTTTTCGGGAAAAAATGCCCCCAATTTTTTTTAAAAGCCCAAAAATGTGCCACATAAACTTGTTTTTTGTCTTTAAAAAAATATCGGATTAGGCTTTGTTTTTTGTTTGTCAAAAATCCAAAACATAATAAATAAATCGACAGAGTTTTTTTATTTTTGTTTTTCTTCAATCTCAATCTCAAACCAACCATCTGGACGGAGTAAAAGAAAATTAAAATAAATTAATAGCCGCCATTAATTAATTTTGAAACATTTTTCAAAAAAAAAAAAAAATTATAAAAAAAATCGTTTGGAAAATCTTTAAAAATGGGAACCAGGACAACGGATTGTCGAAAATTTTCACCAAACATCTTTAACAAGAGCAAGTGCAGCCACTGCTTTAGACAGCGGGAGGAACATAGTGCTGCTGCTTTGGAATGCAATAGGGTAAGTTTGTTTTTGTTGTTGATGAAGATTGTTGATGGATTTTTATTGTTGTTTTTCTTACAAAAAAAAATGTGTTTGGAAATGTTGTTTGAGAGTTTGAGTGTTTTGTTCTCAACTAAATTAAATACAAAAGAACCAACAGCGGGAGGGAGTTTCTTTTTTTTTCTATTATGCAGGAGCAGCGAGCAGGTAGTAGGTACGTAAAACATTGTTATTTGTGTAGGGAAGATCCATGTAAATCAGAGCTGTCACTTTGTAGAATTAAATGTTAAAACAGTGATGCAGTCAAAATGTAGAATAAGTTTCAGATTTTTCAAATAAGAGATCGTTAGGCCAATTTTAGACGGGGAAACTAAATTTAAGAAATTTGTATTTATAATTTTTGATTGACATTTTTTTCAAAATTTAAAAATATTTTTTTTTTTTTGGAAATTCGGGGTTATACCCCGGTTATCGTTTACAAGGTCCGTTAGTTTATTTAAAAACCTGTCAAGTTCAATATATGAACTTCGACTTTGGACTGGCATTGGTAAAAATTGGCAGTTTTGGGCAAGTAAACAGACTTAATATTATGTTTTAAACGAGGGTTATATTTAAGCCACAGTGGTTCAAGGCTGTAAAGTGGTTATAGGTACATACTTTGAAAAGATATAAAATATGTATTGGTTACTTATAAAAATCAAACTTTTTACAAAAATATTGGTAAGATGTTATTAGAATTAGGAACCTTGTTTAAATAAAAAATATAGTGGACCGCACGAACTTGCTCTTTGAGTTCATGTGGGTTGATAAGTTTAGAGAAAAATGTTTGAACAAAATGTTTCAAACTTAATATTTTACGTTTTAATATTTTTCAAGTTTAAAAAATTAATTAACAGCCAATTAACTAATCACGTCATACCTCAGCTAATCAAGTAAAATCTTTAATCTAGGATGAACAACGACTGAACAACTGATATTTAATCCTCTTCAAATCTCTAAGATTTGACCCCTTTTGCAGGAAGAAACAAGTCGCTGAAGATTTTTTGACGTTTTATTTTAATTTCCAATCCTCTTACTTGGTGCTTAAAAACTGATCGACCTAGTAAATAGATTATAAATTAATCTTGTTTAATCTTCATGTCCCCTTTCAAACGAGAAAACTAAGTTGCCAGAAACTTTCAGTTTTTAAGCGCATGTGAATTGGATTAAAATCACATTAAGTTTTATCTAAAGTTTAATTTTTGACACTAATGAAGTGAATCTACATATACATGGATACGTCAACATTTAATCTCAGATGAAATTTAATCGACATAATCCAAATCATTACATAGCCTTAGGCGAAAAGAGAACAAAGTAAGAGGATTTAAGGAGATTTTTTTGACATTGTCCGGTTTCACACGGGGAAACTGACAGTCGTAGTTATTAGATTTTTGCCTACTTAGACGCTGTCTAACTACATATTTTCAAATTCGTAAAAATATGCTTTATTTAATAAAAGTAAATATCACATTATTCACGGTTAAGACAATCTACTCTTGTGTCTAGGTAAGGCAGCTATACACAGCTACAATACACAAGGTTTTGGAACACATTTTCCAAAGTTGGACAGTTGTCTAAAGTTAGACAACGTTTATAAATAACACCATGAGTTTCCAGCAACTTTCAATTTCTAGAAAAAAAAGCACCAAGCAAGAGGAATAAACGGTTTACGATTGGTGGAGATTGTAAAAGAAAATGTCACAAAAATCTCAAGCAACTTGTTGCCTCGTGTGAAAGGGTAAGTACATTCCTCTTCACACTTCGATTAGTTTGTGTTCAAATAAGATACTTTAAAAGGAAACTATAGAAAATCTCCTCGTGTAAAAATTCCCTTTCAATTAAATTATTACTTTTTTGTTTCCTCATGTAAAGGTACAAAAAATTTCAGAAAAAATTAAAAGAAACAAATTTCCAGCAACTTATTTCCTCATGTAAAAGGGTAGCATAAAAAAAACATTTTTTACAAATCGAACTAACCTACATGTAAAAACATATGTATTCATAGGTATATCGCTGAACGCATTCATTCGAAAATAAGAAAACGTGAATTTGCATTTTTTTAAAGTTTTGTTGAAATTGATCTATTTGTTAATCTTTTTGTGCGGTACCGGTAGAAATAGTTAATATAAAGATTTATTTAGTTTCTGAGGTTTAGAAATATAAAAGAATTAATGGAAATTTTAAGCTTTTTCTAAATATGTACATATTTATAATTTTCTTTTACGTCGTGCGTCGGGTGAAAAAATGTGTTTTTTTTTTCGTTGTGTTGTTTCTATTCCGAACTGCGACGAGGTTATAAACGTAAATTATGTAAGTATATAATAGGTAATTGTTTTTTTATTAGAAATTTTATATAAACCCAGTAATGCAAGTTCCGTTATGTTGCATTTTAATAATCCATGATCACTTTTATGTTTATTTTGATTGCCTATTGGTTAAGAAACCAAAGCCTACCTTAATATCAAATTGGTAGGTACCTACTACATTTTTGAAATAAAATAATTTAAGGTACAATATTCGCTGATCGCTCAATGGAAGGTACCTACGTATCAGATACCTATCGTTGTTATAGATTTTTACACACCACAATATAGTATAGATTTCAGGTCAAATAAATAAATATGTATGGCACATACCTACCTAATCTTACCTAAAACAATTTCATAACATTTATTGAACGTTTTAAATTGCTGTTTGCAATATACATATGTAGGTACATACATACTTACATAATTCTCAGAAAAAAGTTATATATTATAAATTTGTGTTGTTTTCTCTAGATAATACTTTCGCCAATTAGAATTCAAATCAACACACACAAAATAAAAACAAAATTAAGAACAAATTCTGAGAATTCATAATTCAATTCATCAGGCCATCTGAGGGTTCGCGTGATTTTGTTTTATTTGATGCTCTGCTTCTTGATCTAAATACCTACCTATACCTAAATCTATATTCTTATCTGATGTTAAGATTTGAAGTGTGTCTTTTCAAATATTATGATAGCTTCAGAATGAAAAGAACACGAAAGAAAAAAAAAAAAATCTGTCGCCCTAAGGGGCTAATGGATTTACTTAGAAAACAAAAAACCAAAAAAAAAAACATTCAAACTTAAATCTTGATAGAACTTTATTTACAAGATCACACACATCTACATATTATAGGTTGCTTAGCTACAACAGTTTCTCATACCTCTACCTACCCGAGATGTTGTTTCTATGTAAATATATTAAGGTCACATTCGTCATCCAAGATTTGTTTTCAATGTTTGAATAAGTTAACTGATTGCAGTCTTGCTATCCTATGTTTGTCTTAAAAATTAATCTTATGCATTTTTATTTGTACTTCATAGATAATAATAAATGCTAATAAAATAAAACTGAAGCATCTAATTATGGGCGACATACATATGTACATATGTAAATCTACACAGATATGTAGGTATGAGCCCAATAATACTCGGTCTATTATACACTCAGAGAAAAATACCTTAAAAAATTATTGATAAGAGTTTATTTTGTTAGATATGGATTTAACAGCTTGTACCCTACAAGTGTCAATATTTACTTGCGATATACATACATATATGTACATATGTATGTACATTATGTAGGTATTATATGGCAAGATATGGATTCGTAAAAAAATCGAACTCGAGATTTTGATCGAAGTTGACATTACGATGATAGCGAATTCGAAAAAAGTGTGTCTCGCAATTCTGTCTGTCTAGTCCTTTTGGCTTTTCCTAAACGAGTGTGTCGATTTCTTTAAACTTGGTACCTAGCGGTTTCTGGGAATTCCCCGCACACATTTTATTTTTTTAAGACCAAAAATAACGATACCTACAATACTGTACAGTACAACTTTTGTTTAGCAAAAAATGAAAATCTTATTTTTCTCAAAAAAGTGCCCAAAACTTAAAAAAAAAATCAGTATTTTTTTTTACAAAAGGCAACCATTTAAAAAAATCCGAAAAATGGTTATACATAAATGGTTCAACTGAATTTGATCATTTTTTTTTTTATAGAATTTTTCAAAAAGTTTAAAAAAATTTCTTTTGAGAACTTAACAATTCGAAAACGACTTGGTCGATTTTATTTGACTTTGCATCCAGCAGTTTTTTGACATATTATCTAGCAGATTTTAAATACAAATTATTCTTATGGCCAAAAATAACGGTACAAATGTTACAAAACCGGTATGGAAACTCTCATTTTTCTCAAAAACGACTCCTACGATTTTGATTAACATTTTTATGATCGCGATGGATCAATCATTATCATTGGTTACCTAAACAAACATTTTTTTTTTCAATCGATTGGTACTTTTGACAGATTCTTTTTGAAGTTTTTAGACCACTCCCAGAGTGAACTCAAAGATTTTATTAAAATTATAAACTAGACATTAGCCGGTAAAGTTTTTTAGGTAACTTTATAATGTTTTGGATTTTTTAATAACTGTCTTCTTTTAAAATTAATCATACGACTATAAGCTAGTTAGCTTCTATTACTCCGGTAAACGGGTTCTGTATATTTCTTTTTAAATTAAAAAAAATAAATATCTTTTGAAATAATAGAATTTTTCAAAATTTGAATTTTCTTTAAAAAATAAAAAAAAAAAAAAATAAAATATATTTCTAGAGGTGATTAAAAAAAATTTAATGCGTTGTCACTAATTTCCAAAAAAAAAGTAATGAAAGTATATAAATCAAATTTGAAAAAAATCGATATTTTTGGAGGCAGTGTGGGTTCTCTTTTACCCTCGTTTCAAAATCGATATTGTTTCAAAAAAATGCCAAAACAAATAAATTCATTTGCTCCTATTACTTACTCAAAATTTAATCTAAATTTTTGAAACATAATAATTTCTGACTGAGGTAGAAAGCTTGAGTCAAAGAATTAATAAAAAAAAATGCTTCCATTTTTGTTTCTCCAAGTGCATTCTAAAGATAACCAAGTGACGTATGTAAAGTAAACTTGAAATAAGTTTATATTTTTGTTATCTCTTTTATTTGTCTTCACTAATCCTTTTTTGGTAAAAGATTAAAATACATTGAATGTTTTTTTTTTAATTATTATTTTGTTGTACCTATCTTTCTTTGAAGCCGCAGTGTGCCGCTACATTATCTAATCGAAATATAAGAAGAACAGCGCTAGTGTAACTTTGTTGCAATAGAAAAAGCACATTGAGACTATAATATACTTACTTAAATGGATTTTTAAATCTTTTAAGGTTGGTTGCATTTTTGGACATGAAACGCTTGAAATAATTTTCTATTTTGGTAAATGTTTTTGTTTTCAGATACATTTGCTATATATGTAGCAACTTCAACAGGTATAATAATTGTAATCTAATCTTTTAAGTAGAAACAGAAACAAGTTTGACGTCAGAAAAAAAATAAACGTTAGGGTGATGGATGGTGACGAATTTTGTCAACAAAATATAAAAGAAAAATTATAAGGTAAACATAAAACAAAAACAATATTTTCAATTAAAATTCGGTGTATTAACAAATAAGCCCTTCACTCAAAGCTTTGTAATTATTATTTTTCACTCATTTGTTTTTGTAAGTAATATTTATGTCTTAATCGCTGGTCAAGCAATTTGATGGAGTAAGCTATAGACGTACATGTGATGAATTTCATAATGTGTATATACATACATATGTATGTACACATTTTCATTAACTAGGTATACAATTTTTTTTTTTTTTAATGGATTATAATCAAAGTGACGGAATTTGTCAAATTACAGGCTTTTAATGCGATTGAGAAATAATAAAAAAAAAAAACTAAAAACAAAACAAACCAAACCATGAAGGTATAAAAGATCATTAAGGTACCCAATAATGAAACTAATGACTTTTTAACATTACAATAAATAAGCACCTATTACATACTTACATTCGACAGTAAAAACGCTTTAAAATGATTTTTGTAATTTGTAAGAATTTAATTTTACATTTAACAATTTTGATGGAAGACATTTTTTCTTCATTTTTGACAGGAGTTGATGTCTTCTTAAAAAAAAACGTAAGGTGCGTTTGCCTATTTTGACACTGCTGCAACCTGGAGCGGAAATTTTCAATGACGGCCTCACAAGTGTTTCGTGAAATTTTTTGCATTTCCTCTCGAATATTTTCCTTTAATTCCTCTAGGGACACTCACACTGGGTTGCTGTTGAATAAATTACTTTTAATAAGGCATCCCCAAAGTAAGAAGCCCATTGGGGATAAGTCCGGGCTACGAGGTGGCCAGTTAATGGCATCTCTTTTGGATATCACTTTTTGTCCAAAAATTTCGCGAACACTACTTAATAAGTCATTGGAAGTGTGGCATGTTGCCCTATCTTGCTGAAACCACGATGTAAATATAAATCTTTGTGAAGAATACGAATCAAAGATGTTCTGGGCACACCTAAGGCGTTAGACCGCTTCCGAGTAGAGAGTACAGGATTTTCACGAATAGACGCACTTACACGCTCGACGTTTTCCGGATCCCTCGATGTTGTAGGTCGGACGGATCGTGGTTGATTCATTGTTGAATCTGTCTCCTCGAACTTTTGTACCATTTTCTAACCAATTGAATCGATGAAGCTTCATTTTTACGCCTTATGTTGTAATGAGCGCAAAATTTTCGTTGCGCTAGAGTAAAAGAATCGTTGTTGCGGTAGTACTCGCGTACACAAAACGCACGTTTTTTTGTTTACCGCTGCCATGGTACTGAATACCCATTCCCGCCGTCGCTGGTCGTCGCAGCTACCGGTTCAAATTTAAACGGACTTTTGGTCCACCCTGTATTTTATTTTTCTTAAACATTTTTTTTTTTCAAAAAATTAATTGATACAATTGGAAAGAGCCCATTAACAGTACCTCAGATTATTTCGACATTCTCGAAAATGGGTTAAATGATTTCGATTACATTTTTTAATCAGACACTTTTAGAAAGAATATATATATGTATATAGCAATAGTGAAAGGGCGTGGGTTAACTCAGGACTGAAAAAGTGGTTAGGTACTTATTTCTTTTATTTAAAATGATTTTGTTACTTTTTTGAATAATTAAAAATAAAAATTATAGACACTATTGTAATATTCAACTTCAAACAATCGCTGTCAAATTCGAGTAAAGGGGATAATGATCGAATCATGGTTTAGTAAATGATTTTCTATAAGTCAGGGTTAAGTTAAATATTTTTTTTTTAAATTGACAAAACACTTTAAATCCGGCAAATAACTTGGAAAAAGAGTGAAGTGTCAATGAACTCACACCTTCAACTTTGTTTAAGTTTTCAGAACAATTTTTTTTATTGCAAGATTCATAGGATTTTCACCCACTTTGTAAAATCGATTCCAATTACATTTTCCATAAAAAGGCATCGTATAATTTTAGGATTAAATCAAATAATAAAACAATAACTTACCTACATACATTGACAAAAAAAATGTTCTTATAGGTGTGACTTGGACGTGAATCATTTATAATGACTTTTGCCAACATGTAACATGTCAATAAACTAATTTCATTTAATTTTCAACTGAAAAAAAAAAAAAATAATTGTCTAAGGTACGTACATTTGTATGTGCAACTAAAGGTAGATATAATAAAAGCGTGGTAGGCATAAATATGTGGAATAAATGAATTAAATAAAAGTCCAACAGGTTTTTAATTTTTAAATGATTTTTTTCAAAATCACTAAAACCTGAGTGAGAACAAAAGACAACTAAATAGTGTCGACCAATCCTAAAACCAATCAGCACTACAACTGCTGCCACAGCGATTAACAGTAGAAATTTTAACTACAAAACAAGGTAATAAAATTCAATTTAAAAATGAATCAAAAATAAACAAAATTGAATTTTTAAGTTGATTGGGTCATAAAGGTTTGGTTTTAGTTTTTTTTTTCTTTTAATTGTTGAAAATAAAAACCTAAATCTAAATCAACTACTACTGGCCAAAGGCTAAAAGTAGTTAAAATACTCATATTACTTAAACTTTAATGTTATTTTCTAGAAAACTAGAATTTTTTATTTATGTTTTTATACATATGATCTAAATTTATACAATTAGTTTAATTAGTTTTATCAGTATGATCGAAAACATTTATATTTTTTAACAAAATTCATTGTTTGGCAAAAAATACCATATTAATGTTTTGGTTCTTTTGATAAATTCCCCACTGTTGATTGCAGCACAAAAGTCGTATACCTAATCAAAATCACGACAAATCAGAATGAGTGACATATTCTGCGTGTAGGTGGACAGAATAATTTGCAAATTCTTTTCTTTTTGTTTCTTATTTCTTAACTATTATTATTTTAGCTTTTCATCGGTGTTACTTTACACTGATTTTGTGAGCCAAAGTTGAAGTGGAGTCTCATTGGATAAAATAAATGAAACTAAATACAAAATATAAAACTAAAAAAAATATTCTATTTAAGAGGAACATACGAACTTAAAAAAAAATGTTCAAAATTCGCATATTTTTAGGAAGTTATTAGTCCATAGTCAAAATAGACAAAAAAAATGTGAAAACTTAGACATAACTTGCATAGAGCTAAATATTGGTACACATTTAAATCATCATTACAAATTAACTGTAAAAAGTATCCATCAATCTGACATCTAAAAAATAAAATTAAAAAATAGATTAAATATCGATAATATCGGTTTTTCGTAGGTGTTACCGCCACTTGCAACACCATATTTTTTGAACTATAATCTACTACAATTAATTATTAAAAATTATTTCCTTTTTCTTCTTTACTAAGAAGAATAATTGAATTGCTTCCGGAAGCCATCTGCTTCATTCATTTTGATTTAATTTTTTAATCTTAATAACAAAATTTTAATCCATTATAATAATCTCTTGGTTTCTACACTATAAAGTAAGTCGAATTAAATAATTTACAAGTAAATATTATAAATAAAATATTCTTAAGAATTTTAACCAAAAAAAAATAAAACCACACTGAATTCACACCTGGCTTTTAATTTTTTGACAAGGGTTCAAAATCATCTTCCATTCATCTTCCATTCATCTTACATTCATCTTCATCGTCCACTGCCATTTGAAGTGGATTCACATAAAATATATATTATAACTCTTGAAATGCGGAAGCTATCACAAAGTAATTTGTGCAAATTTGTAGGTTATGTGAATTTCTACAAAAAAAGATTGGCATGTTTTTCCCTACGAGCAATCGTTTAGAAAAAGTTCTACGATTTTAAAATATGTCAAATGTCAAAAATAACGGCTTTTCGCATATTTCTCTTAAACAGTGACTGCTATCGAAATGTGGTTTATGTAAATTTTGTAGGTTATGTAATTCTCCACAAAAAAGATGACGGTATATTTTTTCCCACGAGCACACGTTTAGAAGATATTGCGATTTTTTTTTTTAAATGTCAAAAATAAAGTGGTTTACCAAAAATTTGTAAATTCGTTTTTTGTTAAGTGTCGAAAATTGCAGTTTATCTTACTTAACTCAACGAGTGTTTTGAAAACTATTATGTTTTCTACAAAAAAGCTTATGATATCTATATGTTTTCGTACGAAATATCGTTTAAAAGATTTTGCGTTTTAAAGAAAGAAAAACTAGTGGACTCATCAATAAACGTTGTCTAACTTTAGACAACTGTCCTACTTTGGAAAATGTGTTCAAAATCCTCGTGTATTGTTGTCTTATAGCTGCCTAACTTAGACACAAGAGTAGATTGTCCTAACCGTGAATAATGTGATATTTATTTTTATTAAATAAAGCATATTTCCACCAATTTGAAAATAGTTAGACAGGGTATAAGTAGACAAAAATCTAATAAATACGACGAACACGAATACGAAAATCATTTACAAGATATATGACAAGAACACATTCACTTACGTAAATTACACACAAATGGTTCTTTGTTAGTATGACTCTTTTGGGTTCTCGGAAGATTCTTACACATTCTTTTATTTTTTTAATAACTGCATTTTATTTCATAGTCGATTGAAATCAAAAAGGAGTCTAACAATCGGAGAATCACTACCAGAAGCTACTTAATCATTATAAACATACAGCTCTCTGTATTTTTATTCCAAAAACGTTTAATTATTATTAACACACCAAATCTCATTGAAAAAAAAAAACAAATCACAACTAAATTAAAGTAACAAGGTAATAGTCTGATTTTATCGAAATGAATGAATCATTGCATCTGTTTGTGTATAAAAATGTACTTAAATAAAACAATTCCAACTGATGTAATTATAATCCAATTTAAATACAAAAAGGAAAAACATAAATCTGCTCCGGCATCACGTTTTTCCATTTAATTGCAATTAAAAATCTATAAAAGGAAAATTTGCAGATATGTACATTTTTTATCTAGATATTTGTATAATAATTTGTTTCTGTGACACTTGTTATAACTGTGGATAAATATAGATAAAAATACCTACCTATAGCAACAAAAGTTTACTTGGAAATTAGTTGTTAATTATGATCAAAATTATAATGCAATCAATTTGTATATATTTAGGGAGGAAAAGGGAAAGGGGATTGAGCGAGATTCATAATGAAATGAAAGATTGTAAGGGGAGAAGAAATGGCAACACTGGCAAGTTTATTTTAGTAAAAAAAAAAGTGTAGCCATATTTAGTCAGCTCAAGGTGTGTTTATGAAAAATAAACGAAGTTGTATATACACATGTACATACCAACTCTTTAATCGTACCCACGTAAAAACAAAACCAGAAATAAAAAAATCTTAAATTAATGATTATGTCCAAGTTGTATCTTGATCAATTCAACTACCTGCTTAGTACTCTATATATTGTATCTCATTACCAGATTAACCTTGTCTTTAATTGTGGGCTCAATTTGTTTATGACCCACCATCTAAAATGAATTCAAATAAATAAAATAAAGTGCACGACAAAGTTGACCTTATCTGCTTTTAATTTTTAATTATTTATTAATTTTTTTTTTTTTAATTTTTTGTAATTTTTTCTTTGATTGAAAAATATCAGAAAATTAGAGAAGTAAAATTTATAGGCTAATGACATACCAGGGTTTTTTGTTTCCTCGCATCATGAAATCTAAAAGGCAGTTAGTATTAGTATACATTTATTTCTTAGGTGGATTTTTAGCAACAACAAAATCGAAAATTTCTAAAAAAAAAATAAATAAATAATAAAATAAATAAAAGCCAAATAGAGGATTCGATTCGTGGCTGTTGAGGAGAGCGGACGTGTTTTAGAGAGGCAAAGAATTAGAAAAAAAAAATAAAATAAAATAAAATAAAATAAAATAAAATAAAATAAAATAAATTAAATTAAATTAAATTAAATTAAATTAAATTAAATTAAATTAAATTAAATTAAATTAAATTAAATTAAATTAAATTAAATTAAATTAAATTAAATTAAATTAAATTAAATTAAAATAAAATAAAATAAAATAAAATAAAATAAAATAAAATAAAATAAAATAAAATAAAATAAAATAAAATAAAATAAAATAAAATAAAATAAAATAAAATAAAATAAAATAAAATAAAATAAAATAAAATAAAATAAAATAAAATAAAATAAAATAAAATAAAATAAAATAAAATAAAATAAAATAAAATAAAATAAAATAAAATAAAATAAAATAAAATAAAATAAAATAAAATAAAATAAAATAAAATAAAATAAAATAAAATAAAATAAAATAAAATAAAATAAAATAAAATAAAATAAAATAAAATAAAATAAAATAAAATAAAATAAAATAAATTAAATTAAATTAAAATTAAATAAAATAAAATAAAATAAAATAAAATAAAATAAAATAAAATAAAATGAAATAAAATAAAATAAAATAAAATAAAATAAAATAAAATAAAATAATATAAAATAAAATAAAATAAAATAAAATAAAATAAAATAAAATAAAATAAAATAAAATAAAATAAAATAAAATAAAATAAAATAAAATAAAATAAAATAAAATAAAATAAAATAAAATAAAATAAAATAAAATAAAATAAAATAAAATAAAATAAAATAAAATAAAATAAAATAAAATAAAATAAAATAAAATAAAATAAAATAAAATAAAATAAAATAAAATAAAATAAAATTAAATTAAATTAAATTAAATTAAATTAAATTAAATAAAATTAAATAAAATTAAATAAAATTAAATAAAATTAAATAAAATTAAATAAAATTAAATAAAATTAAATAAAATTAAATAAAATTAAATAAAATTAAATAAAATTAAATAAAATTAAATAAAATTAAATAAAATTAAATAAAATTAAATAAAATAAAATAAAATAAAATAAAATAAAATAAAATAAAATTAAATAAAATAAAATTAAATAAAATAAAATAAAATAAAATAAAATTAAATTAAATAAAATAAAATAAAATAAAATAAAAATTAAAAAAAAAATAGGTTCGTCCTCTTTGATGTAATTCCCAAAAAAAAAAATTCTGAACAAAAACTTTGTATCTAATCAAGTAGACCATACTGTTTAACCATCATAGTCTTTAAATATACAGCCCCACTTACCAGCATGCATGACTCACTTCACGGCCGGGTAAAAATGTTTGCATTAATAAAAGTAACACAAATATAACTTAACCCAAGACACAACGCCCTAAGCTAAAAATTTATAACAAATAATGGAACAATATGTGCAGTGTGCACTGTGGACGGAAATACAGCACCACGAGATAGCCAGAGGACAGGGACATAAAAACTTAAATTTCATATATACCTACGTTCTTCTTGATGTTGTAAGCCTGATGGTCGTTGCGTCCGTACGTCCGTCGTCGGTCGGTTTGACATGAGACTGAGACGATTCGACGACTACCCGTTCCAAGTCTTTTGGTACGCTGATCATCAACATGATTCCAATGATGATGATGGTGATGATCATCATCATTGGAACGAAAGGGGATCATCATTTTTATTGCATTTGCACCACAGTCAGCGCCCCATTACCACCATCAAAAGAGCAGCATCGTAATAATAAATGTGTGTGATTGACCAAGAGGCCTGAATCTGGATTCTGTAAGGATCACACATTGCACCATCACATCGCATCATATCGGTTCGGTTTGGTTCGTTGCGGTGTGTATTTTTTTTTTTTTTTTTTCTTCTAAAATTAGAATCCTCATTTTGTCTCTTTTAAAGTCAGGGTGTGTGTTGGGTATGTTGTGTATATCGATGGAGCAGCAGAACCAACTTTTTTTTTTGATGCACAAATTTCATTCCGCCCCAAAGAACATAAACATTCGGATTCTATATAAATGAAACGAAAGAAAATTTAACTCACCACCACGACAAATCGCTTGTTCAAAGTGAAAATATGTCGTCGTTCAAACAGTGGAAGAAGTTAGTCGACTTATTGAACAAAAATTAAAAGATTAATTAAGATGGTACCTTTCAAGATGAGTTAAGAAATCTAAAATCTCGTATAGTTTTAAGTTCAAACTTTATGGAATTGCAAATTCTTTTTAATCATGAAATACACCCGTAAACAATTTTTGGATAGTCCTCTACCTGTATGGTAAATCCCATTAAAATTGGTTTGTTTGTTTCGAAGATTATCCCGGACAAACGGACAGACGGGGACACAGACAAACATTTAAAAATGATTGTTTTAATTTAATTTAATTTTTAGCACGCTCCTTTAATGTATCAACATGATAACCCTTAAAAATCAATTTTTAGTCAAAAAAATATAATTTTTTAAATGTTTGTCCGGGATAATCTTGGAAAATATCTAATAGATTTTAAACAAAAAAAGCTTATGTTTTGAGGTATTTTCATGTAAGTGTTTTAAGCCTTTTTTTACAAGTGGTAAAACTTTTAAAAATTATCTTAAAATTAAATTCAATTTCCAAATTTCTAAAATTGCCCACTGTAGTTGTAGACTTGGTTGTTTTGGTTGAAATGCGAGTTGGATCGTAAATTCCAAAATCCTCCCGGGAAAAAATTCAAAAAGAATAACATCAGAAATGATCCCAAAATCTCTGCTTCTTAGTGGAGCATCGAAACCGCCTTTTTTGAATTTTGTTTTCTTTGTGTAAATCTTTAAGAATGTCGCGGCGACGACGGTGGCGGCGAGGCATCTTAGGTACCTACTGTTGATGCGGTTTGATGCAGTGCAGCATGCCGGCCGGTTCGACACACGTTCAGTATTTTTTTTTTCAATCCCAGCAAGTTGGTTATAGATTCACATTAATTTTCGGTCCAATGCACATTTCCGCTGCCGGGATTTTTAAGGGAGTTTGCATCATTAGGTAAGGTATATATGTACATATATGTATAAGCGAGGAACAAATGAATGTGTGCGCGAGTTTGAGTAAGTTTATTTATGTTTGCTGGCTTTGGAGTTCCTAAAAACATGTCGCCATCAGTTTAGCAGTGCAACATCTATCTATCTTTGGAGATCTAAAATTAGACATTTTCAATGAGCTCTGATCCCTTTTTGTTTTTTTTTTTTTTTTCTTTTTTTTTATGTTTATCCATCATTAGAAGTGATTATTTTAGATGGGTTCTATATTTAAAGAAAAATATAAGTGGATCCGGAAAGATGGGGAAATGAATTAATGACAAATTAATCTAAGGTCGATTTTACGAAAAATTAATTCTGAGAAATCGTTAACGAAATTCTTTTATTTTAATTAGGTAAGGCCTCTGGCCGTTTTAAGCTTCTGTACGTTGAAGAGTCGTTTTTTTATTTGAATTTTTTTCTTTGTGGAGGCACAGTTTGATTTACAAAAAAAATACGTTTAAAAAAACTGTGGAATGTATTCATCGTAAAGTGTAAAGTTCATTCAACTTTACATTCCACTGTTTCAAATTAAAAATTGAAATTTAAAAATGAAAATTCTATAGCTTATACCTTCAAATGAAAATATAGGGAAATTGAATTGCTTGTCAAAGATTGTGGAACGTGTTCATTTTTTATTTCACTAGAATTCAGTGCATGTTGAAATATTTAACAATTATTATCAAATAACATACATTTCCACACTACTTTAGGATTTTCAGCTGCGAAACCCAAAATTTGACTTCCAAAAATTTTGTGGAACGTATTCTGTTTTAGTTTCACCGACTCACTTTCATCACGTTCCTTGAAATGATATTATTTAATTGACAAATGTTTAACTTTCCGAGCTCAATTCTATTTTCCATTGAGGCCATATTTCACGAAAGTTGAATAAATTTTAAAATAAATCAATTATTGTTAGAGATCATCCACACAACTTGGAAGCTCTGAAATCCAAAATGTGACTCTCAAAGATGTGTGGAACGTATTCTGTACTAATTTCATCGACTCACTTTCATAACTTTCTACGATATATTTTGTTTTATAGTGTGTAACAGCATAATAACAAATTATAGGGTAGATACGAAAAGTCTCCACCAATATATTTTGATTGAGATTAAATCCGTGGAACGTAAGTTTTAAAATCTCACTCTTAAGGACTCTCATCTAAATATAATTTTAATTAAATTAATGTAGATACTAAGTCAAATTGTGGACTTTAAACTTCAACAAAATATCATTCACTTCTGATAAAATAAAATATGAATACGTTCCACAATCTTTTTTATGTCATATTTTCAATTTCGAAGGATATAGAAAAACCGGAAATAGTTAATGTAGCATGGAAAAGATTTACATTTATCAATAAATTAATTTTCTTTCGAAACAAAGCCTGTGGAAAATTGATCCTTGCATATTTTACCCCTCTGACAACTTTCGATGATATCTTAAACATTTTCACTCTAAAATCAAATAAAATGAAATAAAAATAAAAATAATATATATAGAGGTCATCCAGTTGTTAACCACTCAATAAATTAAGGTTTTTTTTTTTTTTAATTTATTTTTTGTTAATAAAAGGATTCCAATTACCACTTATCCGCATTTACAAGCACCAAAGTGCCATCCACAAAAAGCCATCATCATCAACATCAACGTCGTTGTCTTCGCCGTTGGCGTTGTCGTTGTCGTCCTCATCGTCGTTGTTGTCGTCGTCGCTGTCGTCTATCGATCGAATGAGGTGCGGTTCATTAGGTTAACCCTGTGCCGCAAGAAATTGTATGTACACATATACATATGCCTACATAAATGTCTACCCCATGCTCGGAGGTAAATTTGTGGTCAATGAGACAGGAAAACTGTGTCCCCATTGGCGCGATATCAAATATCCAATCAAAAGAGCAAACAGCAAAGTTAAAAGTTAAAATAACTTCTTTTACTTGAAAAACTTCATAAATATATCGCTGATGATGGCTTGCTAAATATAAGTATATAAATATATAAAAAAAAACAAAAAAAAGGATCTTCTTCTCGAGTTACATGAAGAGAGCCGAGCCGAACTGAGCGCCTTCAATGATAAAGGCCCAATCCAGTCATAAGATACATTTTATAGTTTTCTTATAAATACATATATTTCTTTTCAACTTTGGAACTTTATGGAGGACTCTCGGGAAAGGTTTGCAGATTTTTTTTTTGATTTTTGTTCGTTGTTTGTTACAATGAACAAAGTTCCAGCAGACGTCCAGGCACCGTTTCGCCAAAGATCCAGACATCATCATCATCATTTCATCGTCATGGACAACTCTTTGCTCTTTGAGTAGGTATATTGTATCCCTACTTTAACAATGGAACTCTTTTTATTTAAATCAACTTCCAAAGACCAAAGAGCTAGAGGCACCAAACTGCATCATCAGGGGTATATAGAATATAGCATCAGGGGAAGAGAAGAGGGCGAATTATTCGAGGATAGAGTTATGACTGCACAAAATTGTTTATGTTATTGTTTAAGTTCAGACTTGAGAGAGCCTGATGGTTGTTGAGGCTGTGGGGCACCCCTCTGTGTGCAGACCTTAAAACGTTCTTTTAATATTTATCCTCATTTTTTTTTTTTTTTTTTGAAAATTGATGTGACTAACTGCCCGCGCATAAGGTCAACTAAGGGATTATTACGTTATTCTATGTTGTGGGTGACGTTATCTTTAAGTGTAGTCAGTTTTGCGGAAAATTTTTGCACACCATAAAGTGAAGATATAAGAAATGTGGACAATTTATACAAAATGCTAAACATTTAGAGTTATTTCTACTGAGTGTATACTCAAGACTTTGGAAATTAAGGCAAGGTTAAGTGTCTCAATTGTGTAGCTTGAATTCCTCTTGCTTTTAAAGGAAATGAAAGAACTCTACACTCTTACTCTACAAAGTGCTTACCGTTATTTCTTACTTTTGAACACGATCCAAGAAACTTATCATAAATTCATTACACACCCAACTTGAATTTCACCAACTCTCCACTTTGTAGATTTTTGTATGCTCCGGGTATTTATTAAGGTCCTTAACCCCTTTGCATAACATAGGACGTCAACTACTGCTACACGTCATCTTGTTCTTTTTCTGGAAATGTTTTTGAACGTTTGGGCAATTTCTGAACTTCCTACTGTTTTGTGCCAAGTTTTAATTTGGCCCCATAGCTCTTTTGCCATTTTAGATATAAGGATCTTACTACATTGCGTCTCTCGCGATAGATTTTTCTCCATGCCACCCTCTCCGGCCTTAAGGTGTGACCAAAACTCTTCTGGCATTTTAAAAAATAATTTTTGACCAAAAATAAAAAAAAGTGTCAAAAAATGTAAGCATGGCAACATTGTCATGAGAACCAACAGAACGACTAATTTTTCGTTGTCACAGCATATTAATACAGCAATTAATTTGCACCATCTGAAATATTCAAAAATAATTTCTGACCAAACATAAAAAAAGTGTCATACTAACTTTAGACGAAATGGCAACTCTTTTTGATCATTTTCGGGAGAACCAATAGAGCGGCTTATGTAAGTCAATTTATTTGTACCATCTGGCACCATATTCAAAAATAATTTTTAACCAAAGATTAAAAAAGTGTTATTCTAATTTTATACGAAATTTTAGCATTTTAGCAACTCTTTTTGTCCATTTTTGTGAGAGATTTTTTTTGTTTTCACGACATATTTACGGCAGTTAATCGCCAATTCCTGGGCTAGTCAAAAATTGATTTTTTTCGAAAGTTGTCATGCTAATTTTTTACGGCTGTTATGTTGGTCTGGGCTTTCTGGAATTTTACTGCTAATTGTTCCTGCTTCTATGGTTCTTGTATCTTAATGTCCCGATTATGAGAGATTTGACTGTATTTTTTATTTTTTAATATTTTTGTACAAAAACAAAATCTATCATAAAAAAAAAGTATAAAGGCTTACCTACATATCAAGCTGAACACGTGTGTATAAAATTTTCAACTTTTTTGTGAAATCCAAAACACGCAAGTTTCTACTACTACAACCTCGTCTAGTAATTATTTCAATTATCATCTGTCAGTCTTTAAGTTAAAAAAAAAACAAATTGCCATAAAATACTTTGATATACAATAAACCATTGCTTCCTCTCACATTCTTAGAATCTGAGTTAAATTTTTCGAATTCGATTCGAATTTTGCCACTTAATATGTGAGAACGAAATTCGATATTAAAAGTCAAAAAAATAAAATAAACAGAAAAAAAAAATAAATAAATAAACAAAACAACAACTAAAGCAGCTTATTTCCTGCCGCACACAACACACAGGCACA
The DNA here is from genome assembly GCA_951394125.1 of Epistrophe eligans. Classification (NCBI taxonomy): domain Eukaryota; kingdom Metazoa; phylum Arthropoda; class Insecta; order Diptera; family Syrphidae; genus Epistrophe; species Epistrophe eligans. The sequence goes on from OX596031.1 coordinate 53,984,587, forward strand.
GCTCCGGGCTGGTTAGCAATTTTAGCAAACTCAATATCTGGGTTTTTAGGTGAAATTTTTTTTTGTCTTATGCAAAAAAAAAAAAAAAAAATTCCGTTTTATTTGATTACTTTGCGCTATGAAATGCAATTAAATTTCGCACAAATCGCGTGTTCTTATAGAGAGTGACACACAGGTGCTCATGTTTGGTCTTTTTAAAGGCTTTAAATAGATATATTGTATTTTGGCAACAAAATTGACTTATAGCAGTTTATATATTTTATTTCTAATTGGCGAACTCAAAATCTGATTCTCATACCTAAATTAAATTGGCTTCAAATTGTCTGTTAGAAAACCATCACATTTACCCATGTGCTTTTGCATATGTATATGCAACATAAAACACAAATAAAACAAAAGAAAATAACCGTGTGACATATTGTAATTTGTGACTCTTTTGAGCTAATTTCTAAAATTAAGCTTCTATATAATGGGGTTTTCTTGGGTCGTATTTAATCGGTCATTATATGGTTGAATGGAAGAGAGTTTTTTGTCGGGAAAGTTATATCAAGTTAATGTTTCTGTGGGAAATAAAAACCTGTGTCTAATTGCATTCGTAGGATAACTTGTTACTAAATAAGTTTTTTTTTTGCTGAAAGCTATAGCTATCATAGCTTGGTGATTTTTTTAGTTAAGAAATTTATTACAATTTAATTTGATTTATAATTTTTATGTAACAAATAACTGTCAAAAAAATTAATAAGAGTTTAGTTGCCTTTTAAAAGAAAGCTGAGAAGCGACTTCTTAATGCGATGGTTGAGGTGGATGAGATTTGTAGACCGAAGTTCTCACCACCAATCGGTTTAATAGCACGATTTAATTCAATTCAATTCAATTCATTTTTTTTATTTCAATCCATATCAATTCATTTCAAATTCAATTCAAATTCAATTCAAATTCAATTCAAATTCAATTCAAATTCAATTCAAATTCAATTCAAATTCAATTCAAATTCAATTCAAATTCAATTCAAATTCAATTCAAATTCAATTCAAATTCAATTCAAATTCAATTCAAATTCAATTCAAATTCAATTCAAATTCAATTCAAATTCAATTCAAATTCAATTCAAATTCAATTCAAATTCAATTCAAATTCAATTCAAATTCAATTCAAATTCAATTCAAATTCAATTCAAATTCAATTCAAATTCAATTCAAATTCAATTCAAATTCAATTCAAATTCAATTCAAATTCAATTCAAATTCAATTCAAATTCAATTCAAATTCAATTCAAATTCAATTCAAATTCAATTCAAATTCAATTCAAATTCAATTCAAATTCAATTCAAATTCAATTCAAATTCAATTCAAATTCAATTCAAATTCAATTCAAATTCAATTCAAATTCAATTCAAATTCAATTCAAATTCAATTCAAATTCAATTCAAATTCAATTCAAATTCAATTCAAATTCAATTCAAATTCAATTCAAATTCAATTCAAATTCAATTCAAATTCAATTCAAATTCAATTCAAATTCAATTCAAATTCAATTCAAATTCAATTCAAATTCAATTCAAATTCAATTCAAATTCAATTCCATTAATACATTAAGACTTAGTCTTTTTTATGCTGATTGCTGTTACTTCCTTTACATTCATGTTTGATTGGGTACCAGGTGCTTTTTTGAAATTTCTAAATTTCGAAATTTCTGTAACTAAAAAATTTCTACAACGAAAATATTTTCAAAAATAAAATTTTAAAGAAAGCTTCAATTTACGTAAGGTTTGAAGTCTAACTGCGCAGACACAAATCTTTAAAAAACATCAACTTGTCAAAATGATTAGCTCTCAAATGGCAAATAAATTAATTTAATTGTTGTGTCAAGTACTTACATACGGCGCACGTGACGTGTCTTTCGTGGCCTTCGAAATTATTGCAATTAATGTCATGACCTAATCGAAAAGAAACAAAAAAAAATTACATTCATTACTCTCCATGAAAGGAACACATTTTTTCAAAAAAAAAAAAAAACTTCTTTTTTTTTAAGGAAAATAAATACCATGCCTGACACATCCAATTATTATTTTTATTTTTTTTTTTTTCACAAAAAAAAAAAACAAAAAAAAGTTATGACATTGATTCATCCAAATGATTCTCATCTTCCATCATCATGATTAAGAACAAAGGAACACCCCAAAATGACGCAGACGGGATATAAAAATTAATTATAATTTTTATTTTTATGCATGATGCTTTTTCATATTTTTTTTTTTAAGAGCTCAATAGTAATGATAATGGGAATACATATTATTAAAGTTAAAAGGGGTGTTTTAGGATAAAATTTTTTTGATTTTTATTTAAAGTTTGGATACAAAAAAAAAAAAACTTGATTTATTGATGAAGCTCAGTAAAAAGTTGTTTTATGTTAAAAATAGGTGTTTTATATGAAGGAATTCATAACAATCGTTTCAAGTGATTTATCTAACAGAAACAATTGAATGGGAAACCAAGTTTTGTTGCCTTTTGATATTACGTTTCTTTTTTTTTTTTTTTAACAAACGCGAAGTAAGTATAGTAAGCCTCACTTTACTTTACTAAACTTCAAATGACGCTTACAGTCCAGAGCCAGAGTTGATTATATATATACTCAAATAAAAAGCCCCATCAATCCCAGCTAGATGCTTCCTGTCAAGCTAGCTGGAGCTAAGGTATGGCCTTCGTTCGAAAATTCGATCGGTTCCGACCTATCATGGGGGTCGATTTGCGTTCTGTCAAACTGTGAAGTGATAATTTTTTCACCATTCAAACGTACATAATTCAAATTTGGATGTGTCTAAAAAAGGGAAATCAAATGTCAAATTAAAAAAAAATAACATACCTAACCAAGTTCTCCATCCATGGTTGGATCCATCCAGCAGTTTAAGATCCCGATATTCGACGTCCAGATCAAAACTTCCGTTAATTGGTTCATTTTCTGGATTCATCAAGTATGGATGAAATCATTCATTTACAAGGTTATTCATTGTTCTGACTCAAACTCATTTGACGTTTACGAACACGCTCTCTGACTTTTCAATATATTTGTTGTCAAATCAATTTTTACTTGCGATATAAACATAGGTACTAACTATATGGCAACTTAAGATTTTAATAAAAGTGACTAAGACGAAAATTGTGACTATGCTAATACTCGACAGATATGACGTCATCGAAATTTCTTTTGGCCTAGTATAAAAGCAAAAGGCTTAACGTAAAAAAAAAAAAAACTTTTTTTTAGAGTAATTAAAAACATCTTTGATTTGTTACTATAATTTCTTTAAAAAAAGGTCTTATGTAAAAAGTCTACAAATTGCATGTAACTATTTCATTCGATTTCAATATTCAACTGTAGAGTATTTGAATTGATATTCTAACATAAATTAGTCCCATTTAAGAACCAAATTCCTATACATTATTATATTTTTGAATTTCGGTTGTGGCGTTGCGTTCTTAACAAACCTTATTCGCATTCCAATTCGAATTAATGAAAGTTGCCTGCAAAAAAGTCTCATGTAGAGAATTTTTATTTCTACACTTTTTTTAAAATCCTGAAGAAAAATAAAAAATTATCAGGCTTTTTTTAAATTTTTTTTTCTCGATTACTGTCAAAAATTGTTTTCGGTTAAAATGTGTAATTTATTGAAAACAAAAATCTTTTTCCAGACTATATTGTTTAAAATTGCACAAGATAAATATTTTCAAAAAAAAAAAAAAAATACAAATAAATTTTCAATGTAAAAATGTGTATATTTATTCGATTTCACTGGAAAAAAAAAAACACAGACATCTTTTTGTTTTCGATCTTCCGTTTAATGTTTACCCACATGTGGCATTTCAACTTCGAAACGTAAAATAAAATGTATTTGTTTAATAATTCTGTGTTAATTTTTTTAAATAAATAGATATAAATTTTTTTTTCTATATACAACATAATTAAGAATTTTTCTTTTTTTTTTCTTTTCAGGTATGTACAATTATTTAAATATGGTTCACAATAACTGTTATATGAATTTCATTGACGTCATTGAAAGTTAGTCAAAATAAGAGGTAAGATTTTCTTATTGAAATGTGTTATAGAAATGTGCTTTGTGTTTATAATGAAATTCGATTCTGTTCTTTCTTTGTTAATAAATAACAATAGTCTGCTTTTACTCGCAATATAAAAGAATTAAACAGAGAATAAACTGGTCATCGTAATCGGAGTTTTATAGAATATCAGGTCTTTGGTCTTTACTTTTGAAAGCTCATTTAGGCCCAATTTCACAAAGTGCACAAAAGGGGAAAACTAAAATATTATAAAAATTAGGCGTGGGTGAATTTTACTCCCACTTTCTAAACACTCGCTCAAACCCTTCCACCTGCATTTTGATTGGAACTCTTTTTTTTTCTATCGATTTCACCATTTTCACCAATAACTTTATTATGATTGGTGAACATTTTTATTTTATTGCTTGATAATACTTCTTAAGGATGCATGAGTAGATATGTGCTTCATAAATATTTCCAAGACCCTTATTTCTATTTAAAAAAAATAAACTTCGATCTCGAGAACTATACAGTTTTGTAAGACTAACGCATGTAATTCAGTCAGACAAGAGGAATCCCCTTTGCAGTTTTGCCGTGAAACCTCGCCATCGTCATTATCATCATCATCAAGCATCAAGCATCATCTACTGCATCCATTGCAATGTTCTTCGTCGTCGTCTTCGTCATTGTATAGAAAATCCCTTAAAACCTTTTCTAAATGAAGCAACAAAAAAAAGAAATCCCACTGCGAATTCCCATCTCAATCTGGCTACTTATCCCACTGCTGCACTGCAGACACACAAAAAAAAACTGATCTCCTTCTGAAGTCGCACTTCCTTTTTTTTCTTTTTCTCCTTTTCGTTGAAGACATTAAGCGTATAAAGGAAAATCCATAAGAGGAGGATTAAGACTTAGACGTGGATATAGAAAGTCTCGCATAAGACAAGACGACCCTCATCTCTCACACAGATCTTGATCACATACAAATTCGATCGATCTTCGCCGCGATACCACAAATAGAAGAACACAACACTTATATCATCATCACAGGCAGGACCCCGAAGACCATCACGTTCTAGCCGAGCTGGGGCACATTAGGCATATGCACAATCACAGTCACAGGATGAGGTTGAAGCTGAGGATGGAGGATTATGATGATGATTGTTCTTCAAGAGAGATGATGAACGAGAGGCTGAGAACAAAACAAGGCACATCCATATTTATAGGCTAAAATTCATTATTAGGGTTTTTGGTATGAAATTATTTTTTTTTCTGCCTATACTTAGAGCAAGTGTTGCTCGCTTGAGGGGCTTGGGATTCTGATGCCACAACAATGATCATGGGATCTCTGATGTAACTTCTGGTCGAATACTTTGACCGTTGTTGGAGGATAAAGAAGAGACGGTGCAGTGTGGACTGGCGTGAACCAGTCGAATCCAAGGTATCTCTGATGCTGATGGTGCCGCCTTAAATCTCACATCGCATCGAGAGATACCCAAGCGAACTTCCATCACACTTTGCACTCAATTGAAGAGGTTTTAGCTGATGTGGAGGATTGCCATAGCAATAGCAATAGCAATAGCCATGGAGCGAGGAATGTTTAACCTTGAAAATATTTCTTGGGTTAGTTTTCTTCTTATTTATACTGCTGATGGTTGTTGGCTGTTTTTTTTTTTTGTTTAGTTATTTTTTATGGGAATTTTGCTATTCGATTGAGACTTTGATGTGGAAGAATTATTTTTTTTTATTATTGTTGGAAGAATGAGTCATAGAATTTTTGGAATTAAATGAGAATTTGTTGAGCTTAAAGCAATGTTGTGGAGTTTTTGTACCGAAGCAAGTTTTGGATTGTCTAGAAGTAAATGAGGAGTGACGTTTCAAAAAGAGGATAGAAGCACTTTTAGTCATTTCTGAGTAAAAAAAAAAAACGGTATCGTAAATTTCCATATGATTTTAGGTAAAAGCATATTTTTCGAGTTCAATTTATAAACGGTTCAATTTATTTTAGAATCAATACGAAAATTAAACCGAACAAAAATGAATAAAAAGGCAAAAAAAAAGATTAAATATCTCCTTTTGAAAAGTCCCTCCTCAAATCAAATGTTTAATGTCTATTTCTGACTTTTTTTACCTCAAATCCTCTACCAAAAAGGTCGTCTATTTGGTAAGATATTTAAAAAACTGTTTTTTTTTTTTATCCAAGGTCTGATTTTCCAAAGGGGTCTTAATTCTGTATTTTTATAAATTTTGTTGTCGAAATCAAAAAAAAAATTATTATGAACTATTTTATAACCTGAAAATCAAAATTTCAAAAATTCCATGGCTTAGTACAAATAAACTAAGCTTCGTGTCAAATTTTCGAAAAATAAAACTTGGCAAGTCGAAAAATTTAGGTTATAGTAAATAGAAATTCTAAATTGAAATTTATATGAGCGTTAAATTTGCGAAAAACCATAAACATCTTGATAATCGAAGACCTTTAAAGCATGAAATTTTGAGCATTTTAAAAGTTTGACTATTTTGTCAATTTATTTTCAGCCAAGACTTTAGTTTTTTTTTATACAATGTGGTCATCATGATTTTGAATTTTTCACGATTCACACAAAAATTCTGAAGTTTTTTTTTAGTCTGAAAGTCAAAATTTCATAAATTCCACGTCGAAATACCAAATATCATAAAACTTTGTCTTTCAACTTTGACACTCTAAAAATGTATGTAATTCTTAAAAATCACCAAAACTTCCGAAAAATGTTCCAAATGTTTGGTCCAAATTTTTTAAACTTATTTCAAAACACTTTCATCTTTTTGGAAATCAATTATCCAACAATAGATGTTCCAAATTGTAAATAAGTGTCTGAATCACAATAATTTTATACATACCTACTCTTAAATAAAAGTTCAAAAATTATTTTTTTTTTTTTAAACCAAAATCTTGGAATGTCAAAATCAAATTTTTCAATTCCCTTCATTTGAAAACCTGAAAATCAAAATTAAAAAAAAATACGTTCAAAAATTCCGATTTTTTCAAATTTAGGTATAAATTGTCTAAGAATGTCTGTCGAATGTGGTCATCTTAATTCTGAATTTAATACGATTATGTATGGAAATTTTTTGAAAACAAAAATCCCATAATATGAAAACCTAAAAATCCAATTTTCGAAAAATGAAAATCTGTCGAACTAAAAATAAATTATTTATTCTTAATTTTGTTTTTAAAAATTTGGCCTGTTATTTTCATGTTTAGGTTAAAATTTGTTTATCCATTGACTGGGATTTAATGTTACAATTTTTTTTCAAGGGCTGGACCCATTATTCTGCTGACCAAAATAAGATTTTACAAAATTTTTAATTCCAAGTTTTTGAAAAACCAAATAAAAATAATTAAAAATACAAATTTTCTAAAAAAACTAGAGATCCCAAATCGGAACGGCGCGCGGCGGAGCCATAAATCCAAAAGTTGGAATTTTGAAAATTCTACATTAAAATTCTAAAGTATCAAAAATCGTTAGTCAGAATTTAAAAAAAAATAAGACTACGAAAACTCTTAAAATCAAAAAAAAAAAAAAAATGTGAAAACCATCAACATAGAGGTTATTTTTTGATAAAATTTGTAACGATATAGATTTTTTGAATTATTTAAAAATTTGGACGAAAATCACATTAACATGTGGTATTTTTTATCCATTAATTGATGATCCAAATTTTACGTCTCTTTTGTATCCATCCAATTTTTCTTTTAAATATATAAATCTGAATAACTGAACATTTAAAAAAATCGAGTTATTTTTCCTATCAAAATTTTGATTTATTAGTTCGAAATTTCAAAATGAAGTACTTTAAGTTAATTAAGCTTTTCTTTAAGTCTTTGATAAAAATTTGTAAATTTATTTCAAAATTTCGACAATTGATCAGAGCCTGTTTGACAAAGTCTTATTAAAGTTCTGATTACTTACTTATTCGTTACTTAAAATTTTTGACATGGTCATAAGTCCACATTGAAAAAAAAAATTAATTTAATATTTATTTATTTTTACCTATACATGCTCGAATGTGGCTTAAACGAATTTTAAATTTTCTTCCTATAGATGACTTATGACCATCTGGCCATATTTACATAGTGTCGATTAACTAATCAGAACTTTATTCAGGCATTGTGAATCACACCTTAAGTCTACTATTAAGCTTGCTGACTGATAATCGGAATTAAATTAAGGATCGGAGTCATAATTCTGTAGGTACATATATACATATGTATCTACAGATGAGCGCGACAAGTCTGTGTCCAAAGTGATTATTCGAAAATTCAAAATTCATTCATACCACAATTTATAATTCGAAGATTCAGAGTCTAAAATTTCCGTGATTACTAAGAACTACTAAGCAGAATATTGTTCATTTTGTTGGAATCTGTTGGTCATACAGAATTTCGGAGTAGGCACAAAATAATGATCCACTCCCTTTTTATTGAGGTTTAAAAATAAACACTGTTAATCACACCTTCCCATCTTATTGCTTGTCCTTTTTTTATACTCACTTTTTTGTAACCATAATTTACGATTCAAATTGAGTTAATTTTTCAAAGAAATTCCACAACTTAAAAAAAAATCTCTATTTGCATTGACATATCTTTGCGACAGCAAAAAAAAAAAAAACATCACTCATTGAAGACCATAATTTTTGTGTAAAGTGTGCCCTTTCCCGGTCCCAGATTGTGGTCTTTGAAAATGTTTATACTCTTTAAATCTGACAAAATAAAAACATAAAAACAACAAGAAATTCCTGACTTTGGCTCGAGGCTAACACTTTTTTATTTTCAATTTCGTTTTTATGCAGCAATTTATGTTTTAAATTTCAAACTCTGAGAAGAACAAAAAAAAAAAAAACACTGACTCGTGTAAACGACCTATAAGAACAAAAACAACAGACTTAAGTTAACATTTGTACACATGTATACTACTTGTATCTCTGGAGATTTTCAACGATGACGTCTGACACACACACACACATAGCCGACACATAGTTAAGAACTACTTGCAAAAGGCTTGATGCTGCAATTATATCTTGCAATGATGTTTTCCCAAACAACCAAACCGACCTTCCTTTTACCTGTCTGATGCAATGTCTGATGTGCAGATGTGATTTTTCATATCACAGAGTGACAGGTATACACTACACAAGGTAACTCCTTCCTTCTCCTTACAGGTAGGTAGGTAGGAAGGTATACAAAAAAGCAAAAACCCTACGATTGCATGTTTCAGAAGATTTTGTTAATTTTATTTTTTTATGTTGTTGTTGTTGTTGTTTGGGTTCTCTGTGTCTTGTATTTTTTCTGGATGATGTTCTCTCTGTAAAATTGTTAATTATTTTTCGGTTAATCTCTCTGAAACAACACACAAAACAAGCAAAGATACACCAAAAACAAGGAAGAAGTTAACAGGGGTTAACACTGTACGCTGCATGCCAGCATGCCATCACCATGGCCAACGGTCGCCGCTGGTCGCTGGCCGCTACAGCGCCGATGGACTTAAATACACATTCGAAAACTAATTGGTTGTATGATTTAATTTTTTGTTGTTGTTGTTTACTGTGGATGTTTTGGAAGTCTTAAATTTTGAATGTTGCATTTGGAAGATGCTGAGATACAATCCATATCAATAGCATAGGTACACAAATCGTCGGTCAGAAGGAGATTAATATTAATTTTTCGTGTGAGTTAATTTTACTCACACTCGAGGTGTGATTTAAGAGAAAATTTGTATAGGTCTTGATAAAATTTGATTAAAAAACACAATTCGTCGGTCAAGTACAGATCCATATTAATTTTTCGGTGTGAGTACATTTCACTCACACTCGAAGTAAAATTTGATTTACAATTTAAATTTTGAATGTTGCATTTGGGAGAGTCTATTTGGGTTGAGATAAAATTTATATCAATATAGTAGGTTAACGATTTGCCTCTCAAGTGCAGATTTACATATATGTACATATGTACTAAGTTTTAGGAGTTAGGGAATTTCACTCACACTCGAAGTGTGATTTAAGTAAAACTCAGTATAAATCTTAGTAAAATTTGATTCAAAAACACAATTCGTCGGTAAAGTTCTGTTTCATATTAATTTTTCGGTGGGTAAATTTTACTCACACCAGCACTGTGTAAGATAGATCAAGGAATAATCTTACTAAAATATGATTCTTAGCATTTATTGACTACAATTATAATGATTAAAAATAAATTGATATTCACAACCCAAAAATTAAATACCTATTCAACAGAAGAAGACTGTATTAATTTTTCTTCAAGGCACAAAAAAGAGACCATGAAATTTGTTTTTATTAAAAATGCACACGCTGTTGTTTTCTTTTATTTTTGGTTTTTATACCTACGTGAAAAATCTGGTGGTGCGTTTAGGTGAAATAATGTTATACTATTGATTATCTGTTTATCTGAAAATATATACAACATTTTAACCTCAAGATGTTGGCGCTATAAAGAGAAGCAAAAAGAGGGTTGAATGACCCTTAAATCAGTAAAAATAACAAAGTTATCAATTAAAAAAAAAAAAAAAACAATCCCAATGAGTCTTAGAAGGAAAAACGAAATTTTTACCTACACCAGGAAAAAGATTGATTGGAATTGAAATTTCGGATACAAAAAATTTAGCTCTTATATTAAAAATGGAAAATTATAAAAAAAAAATTGTATATGAAAAATGAAAACAAAAATTTTATTAAAATTTGAAAATGAATTGGGGTGAATAGCTAGAGCTGTTTTTAAAGAAATCAGAAAGTGTACATCGCGTTGTTTTCAACTGGCGATCTAGACGTGCATTTTATTTGTATTTAATTTACAAAACAAATTTTTAATACATTTAAGTTCAATATTTATGCAAGATACTCTATACTAATCTTGTCCTCGAATATTAACAAACTAACGTATGTGTGTATGAACCTATAAATTATATCGTTTTATTAATCTTCTTTGTTTGTATATTTAATCCCCCTGTAATACTCGTAGCCCCTGGTGCTTGCTATTCACAACTAATAACTTTCCGGTCAAATATTTACTTCCTGAGTTGTTTAAATTAACATTTATTTAGGTCAAATCTTCCCGACCTACATACATACAAACATTTAAACATTTAAAGCTCCCCAGACATTGTCTATTTTAGTTTCGTAAACAAAGTCATATTGTAGAATAAAATGACAGCTGTTTATTCGATTTCTATCAAAACAAGCAAGTATCAACTTGCTTTTTTTTTCTGTGGGTTATATGTATTTTATATGTACCTACGTATGTATAAGTCCGTCTGTTTTACTGTGCCCGTCTATATGTGCGTGCATACAATGAGTTTAGATCTCCGTGGAAATGATAAGAATAATAATTGTTCTTTGAACTTTTTAATACAATCTCACAAATAAGAAAAATTAATCAAATTGAAATAAACAACGAAACGTCTTCAAAAACTAGGTCACATCAGAATCAGTATTTTGTTTGTCCATAGTAGATTTTCTGAACTTTCAACTTTCATTCGACTGCGCGTAAACAGTCGAAACCGGATATAGATAGTTAAAAAAAGGCAGTAGAGGGGGCTGGTGAATTCTCGTAGTTTATATCAATCTGCGTAAACATTGAAAACTGGATATATGTAATTCGTGAAAACACAGACATTTAAGTGGACTGCTGAACAATGTTAATATTTCGCTTTATTCATTAGACCAGTTTATACCAATCAACCCATAACTTAACCAAATGTGTAGTTTTAACATTTTTAAGTCCCTAGATGGATTTGATCAATGAAATAAGTTTTAAAATACCATTAGACCAGTTTATACCAATCAAAGCATAACTTAGCTAAGTGTTTATTTTAAACGTCCTTTAGTCGCTAGATGGATTTGAATAATAATATAATGTGACTTTATGAAATTTAATAACCATTGAATCTTTGTTGTAAAAAATCTGTTTAGTTTTACTGTTTATGCCAACCAATCAAATGGTATAACGAATAAATACTCCACTGTTCTTGTGATTATTTCTAAATCTTTTATATGAAAAGTGATCAAAAAGAAACTAAGACATATTCTTAACTATTGAAACTTTTGTAGAAAGAAACCAGTTTTTTATACCAATCAAGCATATTAATAGTGGAGGCTTCTTGTAATTATTTAGAAATCTTTTATTGTAAAAGCAAGAACAAATAACAACAATTTGTTATACTGTATTTTTTATTTGTTTTTACACATCCACCAACGTCATTAAGTGAAATGTTTAAATATATACTCGCTATTGTTTATTGGCTCAAACTGGTATAAAATACAAAGAAAATAAGAACACATACCAATTAGTCGAAAAAAGTACTTCAAAATAAATGAATTATTCCAATTTATATGGGTTTTACTGTAACTTAAAGTTTCAGACTTTGTGTATTCAATATACATTCATGGGTGACTTCTTATTTTTTGTTGGGCAATCTTCACACTCAATGTCAATGAACTCGAACAGAAAGTATATGAATTCATTTTATAGGAAACAAGTTGGAGACAAATTAAAAGAAAACAAAAATAAAAAAAAATATTTTCAAAAAATACTCACTACCTACTCAAGATTCGAATTCAACTTCGCTGTCTGCGCGGGCATTTATAAATGCAAATCTTTTTTTCCAAAATAGGTGTTATAAATTCTTGTTTTTGTTCTTTTATTCTTTATTAGTTTTGTTGTGAGATTAGGTACCTTTTGGTCCATTTGTGAGTTAGAGAGGCTTATATGTTATTAATTTCTATCTCGAATGTATTTTAAGTTTTTTTTTTTTTTTCTAATTCAAGTTGTCCATTATAGTGTTCTTTTTTTTTGTCGTCTCTTAAGACCTTATAGGGCATATCGAAACAGTTAGATTCTTTTAAAATAAAATAAAGAATAAATAAGAAATTAATTCAGAGAGATAGTAATGTAATATGTGGTTTTGTCGAAACTTAAGAAAAAGTTTTTTGAGAAGAATGTGGAAATGCATTCTTTTGTTTATTTTTTGTATTCATGAAACTTAGTAAAATCTTTGTAGTTATGCAAAGCAAAATAGGTTTGAATCTTTATAAAAGCTTTAATTTTTGTACCGATTTTTCCAAAGGGTTGTGCTTTTCTTTAATTAATGTATTAAGAATCTCTACAAAATCCAAAATTTTTAGAGTAGGTATTTTTTTTTCTTTGTATCGAAATGTTGAAAAATAAAATAAATGTACGTTAAAATATAGTTTGTTACCTATCTGTCAATCTATTAACTGCGAAATTCCATTGAAGGATGGTTACGATGTCGATGGATTAAAAAACTCTACAAAATCAGAAATTTTTGAAATTAAGATGACGCTTAACGCAGGCAACATTGACGGGGTAAAAAATCCTGCTGAGTCAATTTCGAGATACATTGAACTCACGCGCAAACGTGCAGATTGTCAATGTGTCCTAACTGCGTTGACAGGGTGATGACGCAGTCACACAAAATAATCAAGGCGTTAGTCCTAAAATTTGTGACAACGCAGTCGTCAACGCATTGACAATATTATGTGTTGACGATCACACGCCTAGACAATTTTGGGACAAAATTTGACTCCATTTTGAAGTCAGATGGTCAACGCGGTGAAGATTTGCGTAGCTTTAGCATGAAATTCTCCCAAAAATCTCTAAACTCCCAAAAATCTCTAAACTCCCAAAAAGTACGAGAACGCACTCAAATATTCCTTATAACTACTAAATCTAATTTGAAAGAACATAAACTATGCGATGTTTGTCTTTTATATTTTTATGCTCCTATACCTACTGAAATTTTGCTGAACTGTGAATTTCTGCCCACAGAATTTTATTGGAAATTTTCTTTGCTTATTATGTTACCATCAATCCCCTATTATTTTTCTTGATTTTTATTTTACAAAGATTATAAACAAAACATACATAGTTTTTCTGCGTAAAACTAACTTTTAAAAAAACCCACGGCCCAGTTAACTGTACATTTATTTATTTTGGTCCACCAATTTAACATAAACATAAAGAATAAAGAATTACAAAATAAATCCATAAAAAAATGTGAACCATAAATTTTTATTTTAATTAGGTAAAATCAATTCTTTATTAAGGCATATAAAAGATATGAACAGATCTAAAACACAAAAATGTCTCATAAAATATTTATCGTTTTTTTTCTCTTTTATGTTCTTAGCTTAAATAAAGGTGTTATCACCTTAATTTTAATTAAAAAATATTTATATACTGTATTTAAAAATTTCGTGTTGTAAATGTGAAGCATTTTTGTGTATACTTTGCATTAAGCATTCTAATCAATTTAAATGAGTTTTTTGTTTGGTATTTATTTGCATTTCTATAAATATTTTGTCTTGGTAAAAAAAGAATAAACATAAATAGAACAAACATGTGAAATTGGAATGAATACTTAAATTTAATCGAATTTCTAGATTTGGATCTTAAATCAAATCATAAATCTTCTTTATTTCCATAAAAAAACTTTTATTTTCATGGATCTTTTGATTTTTTGTTGATTATTTTGTTAAAATCATCATACACAGTGTAACATAATTTTTAATTTAATATAGCATTTAATTTAATGTTGGCCCTTAGAATACAAAAAAAATGTGCCATTTTTAGCATTTTAAATATCACTAACTAGACTTGCAAACATTGATTTCTTAAAAAGAAAAAAAATTAATTTTATATTAATTTATTTTTTTTTTATTGTAATTTTCATTTAAATGTAATTTTTTTTTTAATTGTAATTTTTTTAATTGTAATTTCTTTTAATTTAATTTATTTTTTTTTTAATGGATCTTTTTACAAAAATGGATTTTTTTACAAAAATTGATTTTTTTTACATAGCTAAATGGATTCTTTTACAAAAATGGATTATTTTTTACAAAAATGGATTATTTTTTACAAAAATGGATTATTTTTTACAAAAAATGGAATTTTTTTTTTACAAAAATGGACTTTTCACAAAAACGGATTTTGTTTTACAAATATTTATTTTTTTTTACAAAAATCGTTTTTTTTTTACAAAAATGGATTTTTCTTTACAAAAATGGATTTTTTTACAAAAATGGATTTTTTTACAAAAATGGATTTTTTTACAAAAATGGATTTTTTACAAATATTGTTTAGTTCAAATCGATTAAACGCCTTAAATTTAGCATTGCTTCATAGCGATTAATAAAATAAATACATTAACAGTAGAACAAATAAACAGCCTATATAATTAACGATTTCCACTTAGTGATGTACCTTTTTTATGGTATTTTTTTTTTTTGTTATAATCTGAAGTTAGATTCATGCGTCTGTCGTCTGGTCGTTATTGGACGCTCTCTGTTAACACAATCATAATAAATTAATTATTTATTTCAAAGAGAGCAATAACTCGATTAAGACGAGGGGTCATTTGTAATTCAATTTAAAAGCTACTCAGTACTGGATTACATTTATATATGAAAACTTGATCTAGAGCAGTATAGGGCCCATAACCATAACTTTAATGGCTTGGGACTAAATATTTGTTCGTCAATATTTTTTTTTAGAACATGAATTTTTAATTTGGTAATTTCTGACCAAAAAAAAACATGAGTTTTGGAAATAACAGACCGCTGTCGTGTAGGTGGACAGAGGTCTGTTATTTCCAATTTATTTTGATCAATTTTTCTAATTCAATAATTCAAACACGGTTTTTTAATTCAAAATGATTAATTTAAAAGAAAAATAATAATGCAACCTTTGAAACATAAGGAACAGTGAACAGGCCCTGACATAGCTTAATCCAGCACTGGAATTAGAAAATCCTTTTGTTCAATGCTATAAAATAAGTTGATGCATGAAAAACCAAATCGAGCTACATACATATATACACAATGAAAATTAATAGCATTCCAAAAAAAAAGGAAGAGACTACAAAAACCATTAAAATACATCAGCTCAACATATTAAAAATGGGCCCCATATAAATATAAATATATTTATTCCCCTTGTGACCCAAATGAATTTAGATTATGATGATGTGACAATAATAATGCATTATCTCTATAAAAATAGAAGCCGTCTCATCAACACAACAAAAATAAATTAAAATAAAATGATAATTATAAATCGGTTGCATTTGAAATTGATAATAAAAATTCTAGATACCTACGAGTAAGTGTTCATTGATTGATTGATTTGTTTCGAAGTTTTTTTTTTTTTTTTTTTCGTTCAAGCCCTCATGACAAAAGACATTATAAATTTTTAATGAGCCTGATGATGATAAGAGAGAGACAGGGATTTGTTTTGAGTGTTTATCTTTTAGTTTGTAGTTTTTTTTTTTTTTTTGTTGTTGCTTTCATTTCCAGTAAAATAAATTGGGGTAGAATAGGGTTTGACGATTTAGTTATTTCTAGATAAGCAAAGAAAATAAATATTTATAATGATAGCCTCCAGTTTATTGACATTGGATTTCTTAATTATTTTATGATTTCGAACATATCGCATTTTTTTTTTATTTTATGACGAAAGTGTTTTGAGTTTGATATTTTTGATAAAAGTTGTGAAAACATTTAATCGACTTGATTATAATCATTCATGAAATATTTAGCTTTATCAATGGAACTTTATCAGGCCTGTTGTGCTATTATACGCCTGGAGCGAATAATTCTATTAACCTAATCGATTCATTCCACTTAGATTTTTTTTGTTCTTTTGATAAATATAGATTTTCTGTCAGTGGGCAAACTTTTTTAAAAATTAATGTGGGTCTTGGGCATAATTTATAACTTTAGCAAGAGGAGTTTCCGTTTAAAGTGGGGACCTCGCAATGTGGTTCAATGCCACACCGATATCTACCGAAGAAGGAGAAGGAATGTTCAAAGAAAGCCCCAACAAGCAAATGTCCAAGGGCATTACATTTGGTACCTATCCAATAGAATTTTGGAAGTCCATTTTGACAGGTGGACAAAAAACACACTTCGCACCTCTGAACAATCTGTTCCATAATTTTGGAAACCCCTTTCAAACGTTTAATAATAATGCCTCCGAAGGCACTTTCGATGCATTTTGTAGCCCAAATTAACCCTCTTTGTGGTCATTCACCCAATCTGCCCTAAAAAATAAAAAAAAAAATTATCAGTCGGTCTAAAATCAAATCAAACTACAACTCCATTTCCCAGACTATTACTAATTGAGTAGGTCGTAGTAATTTAGATGGCGGCGTTAAAAATTGACAAATTATTGATGAAAAAAGATCTGTCAGAGAGGTCCAAATTTAAAATTACGACATCCGTTAAATGTTAGGTGTATGTACGTGTAGGTGGTGTATATAAGTACCATACATTATTTAAGCACATGAAACAGTTATATCATATACGTGATGTTGCAAAAAAAAAAAAAAACTTTATGCATGCGTGAGTTTGGCGGTTCTTGGTTGCCTCGCTTTTTGCTAGATATATATTTTTTTTTAACCTTCATCACTCTTTTGCTAGATATTTAAAGAGAGAGATACATTCTCACTTGTATATTATTTTTATTATTTATCTAGCTAATGACGACTTTTGTTTCCATACACAATTTTATATAAAGTTTTTTTTTTTTTTTTTTTGTCGTTGTTATTGGTGTTGTTGCAGAAAACAACAATAGTCAGGTTTTAAGTTGTTTTGTTGTTTGTTCCCTTTGGATGGTTGGTCACGCATTTGCCTCCCCCCGCCTCGTCCCACTCTGACAGAGGTTACCAGCTATAGATAGAAAAAAAATATATCTATATAATTTTTACTGCAATTGCGCGCAAAAATCATATAATGATGGATATGTACAGATAGACTCCAAGAGAATGTTTAGTTAATTTTTTTAACACTCAGGTGAAGAAAAAAAGGGTCAATTCTATTGCATAAACTTCAAGAATTCTTCAGAATGTTAAAAGTTTGCAAACAAAATGATCTCCAAGTTTCGAAAAACATCAAAAGTTCGAAATAAAATTTCGGAAACCCAAAATCCCCAGGAAGGATAAAAGTCAAATTTCATTTCATTAAAATTTAAGAAAATTTTATATTCGGTAAGATAAAAAAAAAACATTTCGAAAATAAAAACTTCGAAATAAAATATCGAAAATTTAAAATTGGAAAAAATTTTAATTCTTAAAAATAGCAAAACAAATATTTTTAAGTTTCGAAAAAAAATATCTAAAGTTCGAAAATTAAAAAACCCGAAAAAAACATAGAAGTCAAATTTTCGAACATTCAAAATTAGGAAATATTAAAATTCCGAAAGTTTGAAAAAAAAAAATCGAAATCAAAAGTTCGAATTAAAATTTCGAAAATTCAAATTCCCAAAAATTTATATTCAGTAAAAACGAAATGTCAGAAATTAAAACTCCGATAAAAAGTCCCAATTTCCATGAAATAAAAAATACAATTTTCAAAAAATTCAAACCACAAACAGCTGTCACTAATAAGTAATAAACAAATTTTTAAAGAAAAAAAAAAATAAAACTCTTAGAAGAGTCTGTCGAGAAAAATCATACTTTCAAGGAACCCAAATGCACAAAATTAATTTTCCTTAAATTCGGAACCTAAGAAAAATTAAAGTCGTAGTTAAAAAACAAACAAAAAAAAAAAGGAAAAAAAAAAGATTCCAAAAACGGTTCGTGATTGAGATAAGATCGAAAATTCAAAATCCCGAGAAAGTTAAAATCAGACATTAGAAAAGCTCCAAATTCCGAATGTTGGAAAATAAGAATGACGTTAATAAAGAATTATGTCCAAAATTAAAAATCCTTAGAATCTTCAAGCCAAATGAGTGTTCCCGTTTCCGAAAATGGTTCAGAATTAAATAAATCAAAATTCTTCTGACAAATCAAAACGTCGAAAGTCTTAAATTTCGAAAAACCAATTAAGACCAAGAAATAGAATTTAGTACAGAAAAACTAAAATTAAAAAAAAAATTCCAATCTATGAATAAAATCAGCTTAAATGAATAAACAAAATGTCAAAAATCTCAAAAAGTTCTTTTTGGTAGGTACATTTATTATGTTTCTAATAAAATTTTTTTAAAAGTTCCAATTTTCCAAAAATCAAAATTGCAAAAAATTTCAATCCCACGAAATCAAAGTGCCAAAATGGCTGTTTTTATTTTGTTTGCACTTGAGTGTAAATACACTCTGTATTAAAATGAATGAAACAGAATGAGACACAAACATGATAATGATGACTGTTGGTTTGTTGAATAAGTGCACCACCGACGACCGGTCGTAAGCGATGGCTGGGGGGCGGGTGGCCAGTGCGGTGCGGCTTGAGCGGATCAGTTCGGTTCGGTTTTGTCGGTCGGTCGTCTGTGATCGAAAGCATTCAATGTGAGCGGTGGTATAGTATATAGTAGTAAATATAAGCGAGTGATACTTGCCACAGTCTTTGACTAGAAAAACTTGTTCGCCATTTAAGCCATGTTTACTTGGTGTAGTTTGTGTTAGGTTTTTTTTTTTTGTGGATGTTTGTTGTTTTTATTTTTTCCAACGTTATTAAGGTTGATGGAGACTTTGAGATACTTGCGAGCATACAGCTGTATCTATAAAAATAATAATAAAATACAAAAAAAAAAACTTATTTCATGTACGAATGCGCGAATATATGCTTTAATAATTTCGATACTTTACAATTCCAGCTATTTTCTGCTTTACGATTGCAGCAGCAGCAACTGCAACAGTCAGCTTGTCAAGCAAAGGAGTTAAGTTTTATTATTTTTTTTTATTTAACTGCCATATAAAAACGGCATATGGTTTTTAGCTTTACCTATTTGATTTTATATATGAAGTTGGACTGCACTACAAGTTACATAACAGTTTGTTAAATCAACAACAAATAAAACAAAGTCGTTTATACTTATATTGGAATGGAATTTTTATGAAGCCTGTTTTGTTCTGATGATGTTTATGTGGCAAATGAAAAATAATAAGGATGTTATATGGAGAGTGCGGGACAACAACAAAACACCTTTTTCCTAATTAATTATCCATTTGCTTCTCTGTTTTCAAGTTTATCTTGAGAAATGAGTAATTCAATGAAATTGAAAAAATGGAAAAACCCAAAATTGACATTCCACATTTTATACTAAAACCCACAAAGCATCTCAAAAGAGCCTTCAATAATTCTAACCTAAAATTAAGTAAAATTATGTGTAGATGGCGAATCCTCCAAAACTCACGGAAATAAGATGTTAAACAAAATTCTAAAATAATTGGCTATTTCAAATCGTCTCAGATCTGCAATTCAAAAAAAAATTAAGTGAACTTACCGCAATAACCAACAAAACAAAAAAAATCAAAAATTGTTTATTTGTTCATTTAACGGTTCACTCCTATTGTAACGTTCTCACAGATCGTAAGCTCAATGTCTCGTTTAAAAAAGAGATATAATCATCATCATCGCCATCATCTTCATCTTCTTTTCATTCTCACCACCAATAACAACAATTTGCCTCGTAAAAGCAAAATTTAAGTTATTATTATTATAAGAAAAGGCCATGGCATCATTGGTACGATGGAAGAATGACCTGTCCTTAAGTGTGACGACCTCTTCGTCCAACATCTCAACCATCCACCACCGTACCAATGATGAAGAATTCAGCAAAATCTTCATTCTTTGTTGGTTGTTTTTTTTTTGTATTCTTTATTTTTTTTCACCATCATCACCAAGAACAATGTGTAAAGATCTTCAATAATATTCTCACTTCTTGCAAAAAGAATCTTTAAACAATAAAAAAAAAATAAAAAGAATAAAAATCGTGCCGATGAGCGTATTGTTTCGCAGATACAACACATTAAACAGGGACGGATCTTTTATTGGGCAAATAGATAAATGAGTATGGGCTCCGAAGGTATTAAGAGGGGCCCAAATTGTATTTAACTTTCTCTTACAATCGAATTTGATCTAGTGACATTTTTTCAGTTTTTTTTTTAAAGCTGTAAAGGCTTTTTAAACATTTTAGTACCTACATATTTTGAAGACTTACACGTGTGAGGATTTTTGGCAATGATTTTTCTGTTTTTAATGCCTTGCAGTCAGTTCAAGACTTTAAGTGTCTTAGAATATGAACTTAGAAACTTCTATATGACCTAGTCTGGCCCTGCAATGAAAAAAAGATTGATGAAGATGTGCTCAGTGCGCCCCCCTTCTGCCCGGAAAAGAATACAGAACATTGTGTTGTGTGTTCGCACAATGCTTGATGATTTGTTTTTTTGTTAGTACCTCTTTCGAAGGTGTGTATTCCTACTGACACTCCGGTTACCTTCCACCGCACATGTGATTGATAAAAATCTTTTA
Source organism: Epistrophe eligans (assembly GCA_951394125.1). Classification (NCBI taxonomy): domain Eukaryota; kingdom Metazoa; phylum Arthropoda; class Insecta; order Diptera; family Syrphidae; genus Epistrophe; species Epistrophe eligans. The sequence goes on from OX596031.1 coordinate 54,005,956, forward strand.
TTTCTTGTTTCTTTTTATTCAATTTATTTCAAGAGATCTTCACATATATAAATCTATATTGAGTGTTTGCCTGAATGTACATACATATGTTCCATTGCAGTTGTATGGAAGCTAAAAAACGGATGAGGAGGCACAACTCAAGTTGACCCAAATTTCTGAATCATTTTATTTTTTTTTTTAACATTTTGATTGATAGTACAAAATATGGAATACCTATACAAAAAAAAGTCCAAGTGGGAGCAAATAATATTTGTTTGAAAATCAATTAAATTTACGTACGAAATATTGACAACAGAAATTAAGGTTAGGCTTTATAAATTATAAATTTATATTTGCAGCTTGAAAGAGATATGAACCCAAAAAAATATTAAAATTTGAATAGATGCTCATTAGGAATTAGGTACAAAGAAATTATATGCGAATGTGCTCGTACCTGCTTATATGGGTTATAGAGAAGTTCTATAAAGATCAGATTTGGAGGTTTGATGTTGGTTTTAAAGAACTTTCCTTTTTTTGTACAAGATGTTGATTGTTGGGTCGTTAATAATGAATGAGCATTGATTAGGGGAACCCACCCACATAGTTCTCGACTTCATACAGCAATAGGAGCAAATATGTATGTGCACAATCAATTTAAAGAATATTAAAAAAAAATAAAATATAAAATATAAAATAAAAATAAAACAAAATAAAATAAAATAAAATAAAATAAAATAAAATAAAATAAAATAAAATAAAATAAAATAAAATAAAACAAAACAAAACAAAATAAAATAAAATAAAATAAAATAAAATAAAATAAAACAAAACAAAACAAAATAAAATAAAATAAAATAAAATAAAATAAAATAAAATAAAATAAAACAAAATAAAATAAAATAAAATAAAATAAAATAAAATAAAATAAAATAAAATAAAATAAAATAAAATAAAATAAAATAAAATAAAATAAAATAAAATAAAATAAAATAAAATAAAATAAAATAAAATAAAATAAAATAAAATAAAATAAAATAAAATAAAATAAAATAAAATAAAATAAAATAAAGTAAAATAAAATAAAATAAAATAAAATAAAATAAAATAAAATAAAATAAAATAAAACAAAATAAAATAAAATAAAATAAAATAAAATAAAATAAAATAAAATAAAATAAAATAAAATAAAATAAAATAAAATAAAATAAAATAAAATAAAATAAAATAAAATAAAATAAAATAAAATAAAATAAAATAAAATAAAATAAAATAAAATAAAATAAAATAAAATAAAATAAAATAAAATAAAATAAAATAAAATAAAATAAAATAAAATAAAATAAAATAAAATAAAATAAAATAAAATAAAACAAAATAAAGTAAAATAAAATAAAATAAAATAAAATAAAATAAAATAAAATAAAATAAAATAAAACAAAATAAAATAAAATAAAATAAAACAAAATAAAATAAAATAAAATAAAATAAAATAAAATAAAATAAAATAAAATAAAATAAAATAAAATAAAATAAAGTAAAATAAAATAAAATAAAATAAAATAAAGTAAAATAAAATAAAATAAAATAAAATAAAATAAAATAAAATAAAATAAAATAAAATAAAATAAAACAAAACAAAACAAAACAAAATAAAATAAAATAAAATAAAATAAAATAAAATAAAATAAAATAAAATAAAATAAAATAAAATAAAACAAAACAAAATAAAATAAAATAAAATAAAATAAAACAAAATAAAATAAAATAAAATAAAATAAAATAAAATAAAATAAAATAAAATAAAATAAAATAAAGTAAAATAAAATAAAATAAAATAAAATAAAATAAAATAAAATAAAATAAAATAAAATAAAATAAAATAAAATAAAATAAAATAAAATAAAATAAAGTAAAATAAAATAAAATTAGTTAGTACATATTTAATAAAATAAAATAAAACAAAATTAATTTTTAATAAGTTAACGTTTTGAAATTGAAACTACATATTTAACAAAAAAAAAAAACTATTTTGTTGGTACTGACTTATGAAATTTTATTCAACACAAAATTACATTTTTTAACAATTTTCGTTGATTATTATTTTAACATCCGGAAAGCATCATACTTACATATATTGTCTAATTTTACTCATACATCATTTTTCATCTAAAGATTCGTATACTTACCAACTTAACTTTAAAAGAAAAAATATCTCTTAACAACTAAGTGCAGAAAATTAATGTTTCTTCACCTTTGTACATTTTAAAAGTAATGTATGTACGAGTACAATGTACTCTAGGAAATTACATATAAAATACCAAATAAGTTCTTACATAGGCTATAATTAATTATCATGTGCGTGCCTTTATAACTCTGCCTAACGAGCCTTGAATAACTTAATTTACACAAACTAAAAAAAAAAATAAAGAAAATTGTTCGAAAATATGTCACATAATTGTCTGCATACCAATGGAATTAATTGTAAAATTATCACGTTGAAGAATTTAATGATCAAAAAGAAAAAAAAAATATATTATAACATTAAACAAAAAATTCTTTTCCCTGGTTATGTTCATATGGTGATCTTTCGAACTGGAAATTTGCTTGAATATAAAACAAAAGCATTGCTGGATTTAACCAAGTTGATGGCCTGAAAGCTAATCATGATTTTTTTTTATTTAATTTTTATTTTTTTTAATTTAATTTAGTTTTTTTTTTAGTTTTATTACTTATCTTTTTTGTATTTAATTTTTTAACTGTTCCTTTTTCGTGACCTTTTAGTTTAAAATGTTTGCATCCTAATTCAACAATTTTTTGTATTTTTTTTTTTAAACATATTTAACATTTTTTTAATTGTTCTAAAACATATTTCATAAATAAAGAGCAATGATCTTTTGTAGGTGTACCATCATTTACCTTTTGAAACTCTCTCTTCTGTGTGTTTTCTACAAATCCAGCACTGTGCAAAATTGAGGAGGTCAACAAGTTTGTGATTTAAGACAGACTATAGGTTCTGGTTTTAAACAATTCTATTTTACCAAAAAAAAATCTTACTGGCTTATTATTTATTCATTGTTGGGTTCATTAGTAAATTCCATGTTTAAATATGACAGCTTATAATGAAGTACCTACATATGTATATGTGTGCTGGACAAAGAAATAAATTGTTTTTGTCTATTTAAATAAAAAAAAATTATTATGTTTACATGTTTGTTAAGTATTTTATGCGCCTACGCATTTGACATTATTATTATTAAACGTGATTTATAATTTATTTTCTTTTATTTCTTTTTCATTGCAGGTAAGAAAAAATTCTTTTGGTCGTCTTAAATCGATAAATGGATGGCTGTGCATATATGTATGTTTTCTTATAATATTTAAATATTAAACCGAGACTATGTTAACTAGTTAACTTGGTATGCAGGTATGTTAGTTGAATTTATTTTATGAGACTTAAGTATTTCTATAATATGTGAGGAGAGAATTTATAGAAAGTTTATAATTTTTGTCTGAAGAAGTAATAAAATATTTTGTTATTTCAGTTGTTATTCTAGTTTTTAGAATTTATGTTATTTTCTACTAGCTGGTCGGCCTGGCTTCGGACTGAATTTTTCATACGTAATTTTAGCATTTTAAAAATTAGAAATAAATTGTATAGGGACTTAAAACAACCTTTTAAAATTAATCCTTTGACATGCTCCGACAATTTGTATAAACAAATGTAGCAGTCAGAGAGTGTAACGCCATCTGTTGGTGATCAAATTTTTGTGAAGGACAAAATTTCTGCTTCCCTTACAAAATGGAATTTTTAGATATCGCTTTCATTTACCCTTGAAAGTACGCATTTTACAGGTTTTCACGATTTACCAAATTTTGCGGTCTAAATTTTCAAATTTTGGTTTCGTACTGTTAAAGCCGAGTTAAGCGCGTACAAAAAAAACACATTTCAGGCCCTGGTCAAAAAACAAAAACAAAAACTTCCAATTTAATGACTAGGAATTCTAGTCTTGTTGGATATAGTTCACACTAGATATTCGTCAAGAAATCTATGTTAGATGAACTGAACTTAACAAAAAATGCGTATTGACAAGGTCCTCACTAATTAACTGATGAGTCCAAGTGAGATCACCGGGACGAAACGCCTAAATTTTTGTGGACTAAAGGCCGTTAAAAGCTATTTTGAATCAATAATTCAACAAGTCCAATTAAATAGTGCTAAGTCTTTTACTTGGCTGATGTATTTCAGTGGTATATAGAATTTGTATTATTACAAAAAAAAAAAAAAAAAGAAAAAAAAAACCTTCAAAAACACATTTCATTTTTGTATATTTAGATCTTGTTTGTATTCTGTATTCACGATAATAATTTCGGTAGAAATATTTTTTGATTTTGGTTTTATTTTATAGGGTGGTTCTCAAAGAAACGAAAAGGTTTCAAAAGTCTAAGATTTTCTTTCGTTGTTCACTGGTGAATCTTTATACAAATCAGAAGTATGAAAAAGTAACAAATTGGAATAAAGAAGTTATAGAGTTTATTCAACCTCTTTCACCTTGGCCCTTTGTTGCTTTTGCACTACCTTGACAGTATTATAAACAGTTTTGCAAAACAATTAAATTGCGTTTAAAGCACAGTGGATACTTATTCTGACATACAATGCAGGACTTACTCTAGGTTTTCATAAAATAACTATACACGAGTTTTGTTCGTCAGAAGTCGCACGAATTCTTCAGAACAGATCAATAGTAAAACTCAATTTGATTTTATTCAAAAATTTTTTAGAACTCGTGTGTCATCTTGAAATTGTTTTTTTTTTTTTATTATTGAAATTTTAACGAATTCACTGTTTCCAACCGCTTCTGACGAATAATTCTGAAAAAATAACATTAGAATTATATGCATAAGATTACGCATCTTGAAACCGTAGCCTTAAAGTACAAGTGATATGTACTCATTTTGTTTTTTTTTAATTAGTAAAACAATTTATCAATAAACAATACTGACTCATATTCAATATTATTCGCCTTACTCATACCACAAAATAACTCATTTTAAATCAAATTACATTTTTAATTGAAAATTGATACACCCAAAGCCTGTCACTGTAACTGTAAAACCCTGAAATGAAGAAATTCTAGAATTTATCGGTATAAGAATTTTTGAGAAATATTTGTTTTCATAATTTATTCCGGGCTTTTACTAGCATACAAAATGTACATTTCGTAAACGGGCAACCCAAAGTATTGGCATTGGCTCCTGCCTGGTGATGGAACACATACCCTAAGGTTAACAACAGAGGACCTTAAAAGAGAGTTTTAATTCTTGGAATCCGCGAAACCGATCAACGGCGGTATTGTTGTCCAGAAAAAAAATGTTGACAAAAGTCCAGAAAAATAATTATGAAAACAAAAGTTTTCGAATATTTATACAAGATTTGCTGAAAAATTCTAAAGTTTTACGGGTAAATTCTAAAATTTCCACATTTCGGAGTTTTACAGTAACATATGTATGGCTTACTTCTAATTTGTGTGAATTCTGAACGTTCACTGTAAATCGAACTAGATTTTCAACGGGTGAAACTTTTTGCTTTAAATTTGGTACATAGCAATTTTATTGATTCCATAGAAAATAAATTCGAATTTCATCTAAAAGAGGGGTGCCATAAAATATTTAAATTGTTTTTCCTTCGTTCGACTTAATTTTTGTTTTTTTTTTTTTTTTTTTTTTTTTACCAAAAACAAGATTTTAATAATCTCTTATCCTCTTTATTCAATTAAACCTACTCCAAATTGCCCAATAAAATATTTTTCATTAAATCTTTAGTTTTTACTTGCGAAACAGAGTTTTGGATAGACCTTACGATGATAAGGAAGACGAACAAAGTGGGTTTCGCAATTCTTTCCGTCTGCTTGTTCCACTACAACCTTAACGGATAGGTGGATTTTTTTTTAACTTTTTACGATTCTTGGAAAGAAAGAAACAAAATTTCAATTCAATTTTTTTATATGTATAAGAGCTTCTAATAATTTAGAATAAAATTTCAAAAAAATCAAGTTTTTTTTTTTTAGTCCAAATAAACAAAAAATTGGATTTCTAAAAATATTTTGGGTTTTTGAAAAATTTTGTGTTTTTAAAGAACTTTGGATTTTTAAAAAAATTAGATTTTTAAAAAATTAGAATTAAAAAATTTTATATTTTTGAAAAATTTTGTAAATATTTTAAAAAAAATTGTATATTTAAAAAAAATATATTTATAAAAAAATTATATTTTAAAAAATTTTTATATTTAAAAAAAAATATATTTTTAAAAAATTGTATATTTAAAAAAAAAATTATATATACTATAGATTTAAAAAAAATTGAATTTATAAAAACTTTTGTATTTTTTAAACATTCAGGTTTTTTTTTTTTTAAAGTTTGACTTTTAAAAAAAAATTGGAATTTTAAAAATTTTAGATTTTGTAAAAAAAATAGATTTAAAAAAATATAAAATTTTTAAAAAAATATAGAATTAAAAAAAAAAAAAATAGAATTTAAAAAAAAATATAAAATTAAAAAAAAAAATATAGAATTTTTAAAAAAATAGATTGTTTTTTTTTTTTTTAATTGATTTTTTTTTTTAAATTGTTTTTTTTTTTGTAATTGATTTTTTTTTTTTAAATGATTTTTTTTTAGTTTAATTTTTAAAAAATTACCTTTTTTTGAAATTTGACCTTATGTTGTTTATTTTTTTTTTAATTAATTTGTTTACACCGAATAAAAAAAATCGTGTATAGTTTTTTTAAAAATGTTTTCAAAATTTTTTACTTGAAAAAAGAATTTATAAGAAAACCGCTCTAGCGATTTAATTTTTTTTTTCTCATAAATTGAGATTTCATGCGACCCGGTCGTTCATTATATTTTTTTAATTGTTGAGGGAATTCCCTTGTTTTTCGTTCATTGGAGCATATGGCCGTACTACCGCATTTTTTTATAGAAATAAGCCTTTAGACCCTGTATTTAAAAGTGTGTGTTTAAATTTAAACTTAATTTTGTATAGAAATCCATCCAGTATAAAAGACATTGGACAAAATTACATCTCTCTTCAATATTAAACCATTGAATTGAATTAGCCTCTGCTGACAAAAAAAAAAAAATGACCCACCACATTGATGACATCTCCCACAGAAGCTGTCCGAAACGATGATGAAGCAGATTCATCTCAGAATATTTGCATATGATGCGGCCGACCAAACAAACAAACACAATACAACTCGGGTGGTTTGAAAATTGAGTTTGATGGATGCGAAGTCATCTCCTGTGTGCATCATCCATCGTTGTTCGTCTCCCCTCTTACTTGGATGATGGGTCTTTCCTTCATCTCTATTCAGATATATTTGTTCTATTATATAGCCTCTAGGTTAACATCTTCTGCATCAACAAATAATTGCAAAAATGCTAGCAAAAGCTACCGAAGCTGCAAGAACAGTTCGCTCAGAGAGTAGCTACATATACCTAGCATTTTTGATGTAAAACCAACCGCACAATCATCCATAATGCAATCATTTCATCTAAAGTTTCTATACATAGACTTAAAATGATTCAATCTCTGTTTATTTACACTGAAAACAAATTTAAGGCATTAATAAAAAATGAATTTATATAGAATTATCTGCTTTCAAATTCTGAGCTTCTACAGAGTCAAAAATCTTCCATGTAAATCAGGCTTTTGTAATTTTTTTGGTTAAAGAAGGACCACGCGATCAAAGCTTATTTATGTGTTTTTATTTTTGACAGGTGACAATTTTAACTGTCTTGCTATCCCTTTTCTTGACCTAAGAATATTCGGGGTAAATTCTTTCTTTCTTAAACTTTTTTGAGAGTGTTTCTTCTATATTTTCTGTCAGTGTAGAGACATTCAGTTGGTGTATCTAAATCTAAACCAACAAACGAGACGAAGATGAGATCCCAAGATTCAGCAAATATCTGTGATTTGCATTTATCTCCCTGGCTTCAGCGTAGCGTGCGAGGAGAGGAGTCTTTTGGAGTTATCGTTTAGCTTTTCACTCCGCTTTATCATTTTTTCCTACACAACTCTTTTTTTGGCCTTCATATACACTATTTGTATGCGATTCTTATTTGACATTTGGTGAGGCGTTTAATTCGCCAAACATCATATAAGATACAAAAGTATCTCAAAGACGTGTGTAGTCATAAGTCTGATCGGATAATACTGCTAATGGAACGGACCTGAGGAAATGAAAAGAATACAAACCTATCTACGCCTTTTTGTTGTATATCAATGCAATGATGGTCATGTCCGGTCGAAATGGGGAATCACCTCGACACCATATCTCCATATACAGGTACACTTGGCATGTCATGCATCCGTGATGGATGCTATGTCAGATGTTACGTAGAAGGTATACCTCGTCTTCTATACCTTGTTATTTGAATTGACGCTATGTTGCTGCCGGTGCGGCGGTGTGTGTAAAAAACTAAGGTTGGTAATTACTGATGACATGGATACATACAATATATACAATACATGTCTGAGCTTCAAGTGTTGTTATGCCCAGAATGACCCCGAGTTGCGCGGGCACTCCTCCAAAGTGCATTTCATAGTATCGTATCTTTCATTCAAAAACTTGGATACCAACCAGTTTTTTTTGTGTTTTTTGCTTAACCTTTTTTTTTCTAATTGTGGGAACGATAGTTTGATGATAAGAAGGGAGATGCAGTCAGCGGTATAATCTTTTCGTAATCTATTGCTTGCTATAAAAGACTGAATTGTTGTAAGTTGTACTTATATAGCTGCTGCAATCTTCTTGCACAATTTTTCTACCGAAATCGAAGTTTTCTTGTTGTTTTTTTCTTTATTTTTTTTTCTTCGTTGTTAACCTTTTCCACCAGCTGAGCTATTCAATTGGTTTTGGGGGTATTTCGTTTTTTTTTTTTTGGATTCGTATCTTTACATGTCCATCTCTATATATCTTCTATAACTAACCTATAAGGCATAGTTTGCTCAGTATTATGCGATTTCAATTTGTTGATAGGTTGATATAAAGCTTGAAGCTTTTTATAAACTCAGGATTTCACCAACCATCAGCTATAACCTAAGAAGTTACTTTTGTGAAATAACAGAAACAAGTATTCGCGTATAGAGTAGCAAACAGGCTTCTTTTTTTTGTATTATAGTATGGAATGAAATTACTGCTTCCAGTTGTTTGACCATAATAAAAAAAATGTTGCTTAGAAAAAAATAAAAAAAATAAATAAAAATATTCACTATGATGGGATTAAGTATCGTAAGTATCTTTATGGACATATCCGCTGCTGCCATTGATGTGTTTTTATCTAGATACCTATTATTGCTGCAGTAGCTTAGGTAGTTGATCAATTTTGTTTTTTTTTTTCTTGTTCTTTATTGTATTTATTAAGAAGCAACATTTTCATTTGAAAATGATAATCTTTTCATTCTTATAGGAGCTATTGTATAGAAAAGGGTTTATAGGTATATCTACCTACTCTTTTTAAAAGAAGTGGTGGAAATAGAGATGAGTTGTGTCATGTAATTTATAGCGAGGCGCAGTGTGACTTAAGAATAATTTTATGATGAAATGGTTGAACAGAAATCTATTTAAATTTATGAAATGAAATTTTTCTTCAGTTGTTTATTTCTCAATGTGTTTTAAATATTTTTGTAATATTTGTAAAATGTTTTTCAAATGTTTATATAGATTTGAAAAATGATACTGATGAAACATATTTTAAAAATTTCTGAAATATCTATTAAACGATTCCAAAGTGTTTTTAAACTAATTTATAAATTTTTCTGATGCAATGTTTAGATACAAAGAGTCTTAAATACTTTTAAAATGTTTTAACCTGCTTTTGAACCATTCCTCCATGGTTATACCATTTTTCAGGTTTCTTAGAAGTCTTAAATATTTACGAAACATCTATTTAATAGTTCCAAAGTATATTTAAATTATTTTCTAAATGTTTCTGATACAATGTTTAGATACAAAGATTGATTATCACATTTTTCTGATTTCAAAGATGTTCTAAATATTTTCGAAATTTCTATTAAATAATTCCAAAGCATCTCTAAACAATTTTCTAAATGTTTCTGATACAATGTTTAGATACAAAGAGTCTAAAATACTTTTAAAAATGTTTTAAACATGTTTTTGAATCATCTCTATGGTTATAACATTTTTCAGATAACTTAGATGTCTTAAATATTTCCGAAATGTCTATTTAAAAATTCCAATGTATCTTAAAATTATTTTCTAAATGTTTCTCATGCAATGTTTAGATACAAAGAGTCTAAAATACCTTTAAAATGTTTCAATTTTGCTTTTAAACCATTATTCTAATGATTTTCTAGTTTCTAAGATGTCTTAAATATTTCAAAAATATCTATTCAACTGATTTTGCAAATGTTTTTGTGATTTTTTTTTCAATGTTTAGACACATGTATATTGAAATCTATATTATAAAAAATAAAATTTGTCGAGCGAGACATATGATTTTTTTTTTGTTTGAATCCGCCCATTACCACACCCACTTTTCTTATATGAATATAGTTAAGTTGAAATGTTTAATAGGTGGCGCTGCGAAGTGTGCAAGGGTTCAGCTAGTTGTTTCTAGGATTTTCTTTTCTATTTGTTAAGTTTATTAAGAAAGGTTAATGTTTTTTTTGTATTCAATGTTTTTAAAATTTTACTGAAAGGTATTTTTTTTGTGTGTCGATGAATTCCTGAAAATTTCAAACTTACAAGTCATGGAATATAAAAGAGTAAAGTGTTCTAGTTTGTTTCTCTTTTTTTATCTATTTTCAAACAAACGTAACTTTAAAAATTATCATGGTCACCTTCAAACACTGGTTAGCGACTATGAAGTTTTAAGCATTTGCCACTCGCAATAAACACCATGCAACTTTCCGAAGGTCATCATATACATATCCCTAAGGCTATATAGCCAAAGCTCTAGACATAGTCGGTTAATCAATTGGCTTGGTACTTATAATGTCAATTTTCATAGCCAACGTCAAGAGCGTTGGGAATAATTAATTAAATTAAAAAAAAAAAAAAATATGAATAGTAAATGAATCGAGTTATTTTTTTTCCTTTCTGATAATCTCATGTAAGTAATGCAGATGCAATTGTATCTAATTATCGAGTCATGTGTTATTAAGTTGTTGCTGATGAATTTTATTTTTTTTTGCCTTTTTTTCGCATGAAACAATCAACCGGGTTTTTTTTTACTTATACAACAAAGTAAGTTAATAAAAAAGAAAGAATGTGGGAAGGTTTTCGAGTGAATTTAATTACTAATAATGTTGTATATACATGATAGTGGGTACATTGTTATAATTATAGTTGTTGCAACATCATGTGCACCTATATAAGATATTTTTGACGAATGACAAGGAAGTGCTTATACATCAGGTGCCACGATAAAATTAACAACTTGAAACAATGGCAATTTTTATTTCTTTGAAATGTTTAATAAATATAGTTCACGCTATGTTGCTATTGATTTAAATGTATACATACATATACATATCCTACATATTAAACAAAAATCAGAAATATTTTAGCAGAAGAACAGAAATTCAACAATTTAACAATGTAAAACATTTAAGTAAAATTTCTAGAAGACTTGGGATGTATTTTGGATTTACATATATATATGTATTATAATTAACATGTTGATAAAAACACATTCCAAATGTTTCAGTTATTTCAAATGAAAAAAAGAATAAAAAGAAATAAAACACTTATAAATACATATTATGTTTTACAAACGAAATTTAGAAGGATTTTAGACAAATTTCCACATTTAAAAAAAAAATCAAGTTAAGAAAAATCTCAGCAACATTGCTGCTGTTGCCAAGTTGGTATTCGAATTTTTCAAAATTGCAAAAAATGCTTAAAATTAGTCTACATACTTTTACAAGGATGGCCTTGGGATATGTATGTATGACAAAAAAAAAAAATACCAGACGTTCTGCAAGTGTTGGTCAGACGATCCTTAATTTTGTACCCTCTAAGAAATGGAATAAACTTATTTGTGAAACGTGTGGGATATAAGGCTAAAACTTTGAGTATACTTTGTAGGTGACAAGTTACGTTAGATAATTATGTACTGACAGGGTTGCCGAATCCTGGAAGATTCCCAGAATTTTTTTTTTCAAAATTTTAAATAATTACCAAATGAATTCAAGCATTCTTATTCATACAAAAAAAAAATTCTAGATGAGTTTGGCGGTTGCATTTTTCATTATTTTTTCATTATTTTTTTGTTTGAAAAGTCCTTTATTCTTTTTCTGCAACTGACCAGATAGAAATACTCAGCTTTGATTTGAAATTTTGTACGCCTCCGATGATGTATTGTTTTCAATTAATATTTTTTTAAAGTAGACTCCAGCTTTAAAAAAATTCAATTTGTAGGAATTGGAGAGGTCACCAATTCAACAATGTATTGTTTTAGTAAACGTTACTTTTGATCCAAAATTACTCCACCAATATTTTGATTTTTTTTAGAGCCTTGTAAATAGTTTTGACCATTTGCGTGCCTCCCTAATTCAAAATAAATATTTTACACCATTCTTCAAGGCCCAGTTGTTGTTTACTACAAGTTTTTTTTTTTTATACCTTTATAAACACCCTAGCTAAAATAAACAACGACAATGAGTCTAGATTTTCCTTGGAATACAAAATACAAGTCTGACAACTTTTATTTATTTTTTTTTAAATTTTGTTTTTGTTTTCAAAATACCACAATTTTATATATAATTTTTGAAAATCTAAAAATAAAACACTTCACTGTAATTTGGATCGCATAAATACGAGTGTATATAAATATTCATAAATTGATCTGTTTTTAAATCAATGAACCTTATAAATAACAACATTAAATCGATTTGCTTATTTTTTTTTTAATGACTACTTAAATCTTCGGCTTCGTGGTATTTTTTTTAATTTAATACCCTTTCTCATTTAATTCCATATACACAAAAAAAAATAAACCTCTCCAACTAATCTACCTAATTGAAATCAATGCAAGTGAATAAATTATTTGGTTGAATTTTTGGCCTAAAAGAAATGATGCCTTACGGACAATAACCTGTGCATAAGATACAAATTACCATAATTTGATTTTTAATCGGTTTGAGATTTAAATATAAGCTCAACCGGTCTAGAGATACACAGTGGGATAGAATTCTTTTAAGATTGGAATTTAATCGAAGATGAACGAGAGAGTTATAGGAATGTTCAAATTGTCATGTTTGCACTAAATTAAATCAGACAAACAAAAATATTGAGTCTTCGAGATGTTTTTATGAAAACAGTCATTTGATCTGAAATCACAATTTCATAATTTTCATAATATTTTTAAAATTAATTTTGTTTCAATTTGTTTTTTTTTTTACGCTTGAAATTAATTTTTAGTTTAATTAATTTTATGTGAAGGTCTGGGCCAGAATAGTTATTTTAAAAAAAAGAATGTACAATCAATTTTTTATTTTGTTTTCATTATTTTATACAAGTGACCCCACTGTGCCATGAATAACAAAAGATTAGATTTGAGTTTCTGATATTTTTATTTGTATGCATAAATGCCTTCATTAACTGGATACAAAAAAAAAACACCATAGTAGATAATTTGTAAAGTGGAAACGCCTTTAACATATATTTTTTGAATTTTAAATCGAATGCACATCAATGACTGTATAAGATGCATTTTTAATTTTTTATTATATTTTTATTATTCAATTTCTTATTTTTTTGTGTCTGTTATCGATGCGTTCAAAATAATCAAACTTTCTCCTTCTGAAAAGATTATCAGAAATTATGCGTCAAAAGTAACAGCACATATATACAAACATATACGCGATCAAAGATTATAACAAATATTTATGTACTTAAGTGAAAATGTTTCATTACAAAATGTTGATGTAATAATGTTTGTGTTTCTTGATTTTTTCAGGAATAAGAATGATTTTTACAAATTGGGCTATAATTGATTTTTTAGTGTTTTGTGTGTATTTTTTGATAATCTTCAGGGGTTGTTATTATGAAAGTATGATGATTATTCTTTGAGATCACTATCACCCTGACATAATGTAAGAAATTTTAGACATCTATTCAACAATTCAAATACTAAATTAATATTTCACGAAAATTATAATATTCTCTTAGAAGGTGAATCCTAATTTTGTGGACTTCAGGTTTTTTTTTTTAAATAATTATCATGTTTTTTAACGAGCTGCTGTTTTGTTTATTGTTTGCTGATATATGCGGGAGGTTTTAAATGTTATCTTTTTTCTTTAATATTTTTTTCAGTTTTTTTTGTGACTTAAAATATTTTTAAAATTAATTAAGAATCATAGTTCTTTTTTTAGACGGTGGTGCGGTTGCTGGCAAGAGACTTGATGCCCACAAAATTAAGATTCAACTATTTTGAATTAAAATGTCACGTTAAAGGAATATTTTTTCTCTTAGAAGTAAATTCTCCCAAAAAAAGTTTCAAAGTAAACCTCCAAAAATATCGAAATTCAAAAACTATTATTTAAAAAAAAAAATATTATTTCGAAAAATCGTTGTCCCAATGAACAGCACTTCTCAGAATTTGTTTTTTTAAATGGTATGAAATTTTACTACTGAACTCCCAAAACTAAAATTTCAGATAAATATTAAAAAAAAAAAAATCAAATAAATAAAAATTTCCATAAGATTTACAAAATTAAAAATGGCACAGCCAATGAAAATTGAAAAAACTGATTCGTGCAATAAAATAATTTTTTTTTTAAATTCATTCAAATTAAATTTGATAATTTTCAAATAATTAAATAATTAATTTGGAAGGAAAATAATAAAAAAAAAAAATTAAAAAAAAATATAAAAAAAAATAATAACAAAAAAATAATAAAAAAAAATAATAACAAAAAAATAATAAAAAAAAATAATAAAAATAATAAAAAAATAAAACAAAATAAAAAAATAAAAATAAAAAAAAGTGAACATAAAAAATATACCTAAAACTAAAAAGTCAAGTCTCCCTTATTGTTCCGCACCATGGAAATAAGCCTCATTTTTTTCAAAAACTAATTTTTAAGAAAAAAGTCTAAATCTTAAAAATAAAAATCAAAGTCTCATAGGTTCCAAAGAATAAAAATTCTAAAAAGACTTACTCTCCATCTTTTATTAAGTATCTCCCATCTATCCCGTAGCGAGCCGATGTGTCATCCATTTGCGCATTGCAAGACGCTTCCAGTGTCCTATAGTATAGGCCCCAGGGTATCCCCCCTCAACGAAAGCAAGATCTCCTAAATTGTCGTCTTTCATAGAATGTGCACTCCAAAATGGTTTTCAGAGATGGCTTTTTGTTCATATGAGCTAGATGACAAGCCACCGTAGTTACACAGAGCTATGTACTTATAACTATTTTTAGTTAGATCGTGCTTAGGGATTTTCCTCTTTTTGTGTCAAGATATCATGTCAGGTTTAACGTAATTAACGTAAAGAAAAGCTTACAACAGTTATAGCTTAGAGTATATCCCGAAAACTATTAAAAGGTTTAAACTAGAAAATTTCAGTTTGACATTGTTTATCATTTTCTCTTTTCTTATTCAAATTGCCCTTTCGAGGTTGAACATTCCATTTCATTCTTGAAATTGGTGCCAATATCATCAAGACTTATTTCGTGAATTTTTTTTGTGTTGATCGTGTCAATAGAATTTACAATTTCGTAAGTAATATTCTCAAGCCCTCAATAAAAGAAATATTCCCACAAATATTTCTCGATTTCACTACAATAATCCCTAATAACATTGATTTCTGGAAACAAAATAAAAAAAAAGAAGACTAACTTAATGTCCTCAAGGGTCTTCATCTTCGGCATGTCTTCTTGGATTTTAAATAACCATAATAACTACATTTTCTATATGTAGGAACATATATTCGCTAAGCCCTCGGTATCGTTATTTTACAATTTTCTTTTTCTTCAGATTTATCAGAGCCTTTAAGCTTAAGGCAACAAGTAAAAATAATTCTTCAATTTGACCTCTTGACCGCATGGACAATTGCAAAACTGTCCAACGACGACGACGACGATTCACTTTATAACAATCAAAATGCAAAAAAAAGAAATTATATAGAAATAATAAAAGGCACACGTTCCACTATTAGGTTACGGCCAAGTTACAGTCAGTCGCGCAGCCTCCTCGTTTATTGTTGTATTTATGTGTATATGCAAACTCTGCGGTCAATAGGGTATCTCTTGGGCCCCAAGCTTTCGAAATCCCATAAATCTGCCAATCATTTCACTTGGGCACTATTCCTACACTGAGAAAAAAAAAACACAACAAAAATAACTTACCATATCCTCAGTTAAGTAATAATGAATGGACTTGAGCGCAAAGAGACTAATTTAAACGTAAAGACCATTCGGTCTTGGTCTTCGTCTTGCTTGGTTCCCCGGTTTTTTTTTTGTTTTTTTTCTTTTTTTTATGCCTTGAATGTCAGCCTTTATTTTATTTTATTTTATTTTATTTTATTTATTTTTTCACGAACAATGATTGCCCTGGATCGAGGTATAAAGGTGTCCAAATAACGGTTGCCATTCGCCAGTGTCATTCTTTATACTCAGAAATCCATTCTCCACCTTTCTTCGTTCACTTACTGTAGGGATATAAAAACGTCTTCATAAAAATACTGAAATAAATTTTCTTCTCGTTGCGTACTAAATTCCGAATTAAGAGTTTTGGTTGTTTGGTCCTCTTCATTTTTTTTCTGTGGCACATATTTATTTTTGCACCCGGTCGGTCGTTTGGTCGCGCGGTCACGATAGGAGGGCATAAAAATGACTACGAAAACACTGTGTAATCATCATCATTTCCCATAATATAGAACTGTGGAACAGAAGGGTCTATAAAATTGGAATAAAATCATACTAAAGTTTGATTTTTGGTTTATTATGTTTTTATTATTTTATAGCCCAAACGAAGACATTTGAACCTGAACTTTTACAGTTTAGTAGAATTTTTCAAGACACTGCTATCAATAACAAAAAATAATAAATTAAAAATCAATTTATTCCCGCTTTGTTATTTAGGTTGCCCCACTGTCTATCTGACATTTTGTGAAGATGTAGGTACATTAAAAGCACGTGACCCGCTTTTTTAGTGACCATTATATTACGAGCGTAACTCACATTGCAGCTCAAAAAATAACCCATTGCCTTGTCATTCTTTTAATACCGGCAGACTTTAATGAGGAATCTTCATTACCCGACGAGTTATTTGCTTATTTATGGGCAAAATGTTAATATTGACAAATAGTATAATGCGAAAGGGGCAGGATGCGTCCAGTGATGGCAGAGACGACACGCCTGACGACAAAATACGCATTAATCTTTACCTAAAGCTATTGATGCTCTCTTCGCGTTAATTTGAAATGAGTTATGGTGGGCTAAACTTCGAATAGATGAAGGGGGAGAGAGGGGTTTATTTCGTCTTACGGTTTGTAAATAATTAACTAACTAACTAATTTGTAATAAGTTTCTCGATGAGTTACTGTGATTTGTATCTAATGCTAATGTTTATTGTGAAATTAATTATATAAAAAAGAAAAACAATTAAAAACTTAATTGCTCGATTAAGCGAAGGGATTTATCATTAAGTCAATTAACTAACATTCCTCAAGTGCCCTTTTAGTACCCAAAGCCTTAATGGAAAAAAGGTATTGTAAGTTCAGATTGCAGAGGGAGATTCTAATTTAATTAATTTTTTTATAATTGTTTTTTTTTTTTTTTTTTTTTTTTTGTCAAGAGAAGCTTTATAAATGCG
This sequence comes from Epistrophe eligans, assembly GCA_951394125.1. Taxonomy (NCBI): domain Eukaryota; kingdom Metazoa; phylum Arthropoda; class Insecta; order Diptera; family Syrphidae; genus Epistrophe; species Epistrophe eligans. The sequence goes on from OX596031.1 coordinate 54,023,771, forward strand.
TCTGTAAAAATTCTGAAGTGATTCTAAAATTTTTCTGAAATGTTTCATAAATTTTGCACAATTTTTAAACAATTTCAATCCACATATTTTTCAAATTAGTCTTAAAAGTTTTCAAATGTTTCCAAAATATGTATTTATAAAATATTTGTAAACCTTTTTTAATATACTTATTTCCAAAACACTCTTTAAATGCTTTCAAATTTTCCGATTTTCTAAAATTTTTTAAATGTTTATTTGACATTTATAAATATTACTTCAACATTTTTAAATGTTTCTTCAAAATTTCTAAATGTTTCTTCAACATTTTTAAATGTTTCTTCAACATTTTTAAGTGTTTCAACATTTTTAAATTTTTCTTAAATTTTTTTAAATGTTTCTTCAACATTTTTTAATTTGTCTTGAAAATTTTTAAATTTTTCTTCAAAATTTTTAAATGTTTCACCAACATGTAACATTTCTTCAAAACTTTTTAAAATGTTTCTTTGACATTTTTAGATGTTTTTTCAACATTTTTAAATTTTTTGTAAACATCTTTAATTGCTTTTAATATTGTTAATAGCTTTAAGTTAATTAGTTAAACGATGACAGCTGCAACTTAAACTGTTATTCTATTTAAGTGCAGCGTAACAATTTATGTACAACAAAACAACAAAAAGTCTTATGGTTACAAAATTCTAGCGAATATCAGCATCAAACCTAATCCAAAAGCAAAACCTTTGAATGGCTTCCATATAGTACTGTTGGGCAATAACCCTCAACCATCAATTATGTACATACATACGATGCACATCAATTTCAATTGAGGCTATTCAATCGATTGAGACTTATGTTCTACACAAAAAAAAAGAAGCAAACGTCGCATTTGATTTCTTGTGCATTAAGTCAATTTGCTAATTCAGTCAATTCTTCAGCACTCCTCAAATAAATTCCCTTGATTCGCAAAATTATCTTTAAGGCCATTTGATATTTAAATAATTAAAAAAAAAAATTAAACATCAAATTTGTGCGAAAAACATGCTCCAATCTAAACATAGGTATGTGAATTCCGATTAGACGAATAAAATTCCTCTAGCAACATTGTATCCAAAAAAGGCGCCTCCAATCTACCCACAACAAAGATACAAAACAAGAAAGAAACACAAAAAAAAACCCTCACACACAAAGCGATCTACATATATCCTCCTCGCCTCCTACCAGCATCTTTTTTTTCGAGAGCGCACCAACAAAGCAGTAAAAATTCTTTGCATATGACCTCAATTTCAAGGCTTCGCGCATATCTACAGGCATTCCAGCACCATCAGGCACTCCTTTTTGTCCAAGTCCACCTCTGCCTCGTTCAATAGGTAAAACCAGCATCACCATCAGCCAGCAAGCAACCAGCAACAGTAACAGCACCAGCACATCATTGCAACATCACCGCACAGCGCACACAACACAACATGATGTTAGAGAGATGGCTCCATGGTGCACATAAACAACTAACGTAGATGTGCCCGTAAAAGCAGGTTCCGTAAGCTCGCGTCCGAAATGGCGAAATTCTAACATTATACCGTAATCATAATCAAGATTGAAACCAAAGAGGGAAGGACACAACAACAAAAAAAAATACAAAATAAATACACACCGAGCCTTCTTCTTTTCTGATGCCATACAGCATACAACACACTCCTCTGGGGGAAGCTCAAATTAATCGCTCCACAGCTAGAGTTAGAGCTAGAGAGTCATGAATGCACACATCAGCATTTGGAATCATCGTCATCATCATCATCATTAAATTTCCTCGCATCCTCTGGAGGAGCGTTAGAAAATTAATATCATTCCCAGGAGAGCGGTACACTCCATAATACTGCTGGCTGGCTGTTGACTGGTCAGTAGGAAAGGAACACTTGTTCCGTGTTTTCTTGATGGTTTCAGTTTTGGTTTTGGGTTTATGTCGCGCATGCAGAGAAGGTCATACCTACTGATGATGCGTTACAGAAAACTCATCTCTATGGGAAGAGAAGATTTGCATTTCCCATGGACAGAGTATTATGGGTAGGAACACCGGCTGCTGTTTCCAGATGATGCTATGCTGCTCAATGAACTGGGCTCGGTGTAATCTCTCATCCTGTTTCGTCCCTTTCCTGTGTGCGGAGCAATCGTTGTGGACATAGTGTCGCAACTTTTTCCTCCTCTCTATGTTTTTTTTTTTTTTTTTGTTCCTTAATGCTATACTCGTACAGCCGTTGCGATAGTAATCATAATTTTCTTGCCGCACGGTCATAAGTTGGTACAAGAATTTTGGAATTCTATCTGTGGCAGTTGCGCGTTTGCGGAGCGAATATGTACGTTGTCGTGATGTTCAATGGCGAGTGCAGGCATGTGTGAGCTGCAATCACTTCCTTCTTGTAGGTTTTTTCTTTTCTAATTTATCTGACAGATAAGATAACATGAATGACGATGATGTAAAGAACATGATGATGGTTAACATCAGGAGGATAGGACACTTGGCTGGTAGTTAATATAACGATTAGATTTTTCTTTTTTTTACAGAAATAGAGAAAGGGAAAGAGGGAGAGAAAATGCACTTAGAGTGTATTTTTTAATGTGACTTGAAAACATTTAAATTGAACGAGATGTTAAGCTTCGGTTGAGAAAAGTTGACGTGAAATAAGTTGGGGGTTTACGGGATTATGAAAACAAGATTGTAATGGTCACAAGATGGGTAAAATATCCTTAATTTAATAAACCTTGTTTTTTTTTTTGTATAAAGGTTTATCCAATTTGAGATTACAATTTTGACAGAATTTTAATTGCAAAATGGGGTTGATGACGACTGTTTTTCCTAACCTAACCTAGATTGTAACAACATATTTAGGAAATGGATCACCTTACTCTCTGCACGGATAGTTGCCCGTGGAGTAATAGTTGATGCGTAGGACTGTTGCCCCGAAGGTCTTGGGTTCGTTTCCCAGGTTATGTCACCTAAAAAGACTTATATCTGTTTCACGGGTTACTGCCTCTTTCGAGGAATTGACAAAAGTGTCTCTTGTCATGTGCTTCTCATCTTAGCCGTTCGGATTCGTTAGAAAGTTGTAGGTCCTCTGCATTCCAACCAACAACACGCACACAGAAATGGTTGAGAGTTGTACATAAGTCACCAGGCCCTGGTTCTACATAAGCTCTTGCGTCAGCCAATTTATGTATTTATCTTTAAAAGGTATGGGACTAGATATGATAATAAATATGGAGCTCGATGCACATTTTCGCACCATCTTTGTTTGGGGATTTTTGTCCCGGTGTGGTGCAACATGAGTCTCAAATTCTTTTCTCGACTTATACCCCGACTGCAGAGTAATAGAATAAAATATATAAATACATACATTTGGTGGCGTCACAGCTCGTGGAGAACCAGGACGCAGTGACTTAAAAGTCTCAAACATTTCTAAGCTGAATATTGACGACATTTCAGTGACGTCAAGGACTCAACGCATTGAGGCAAGATCAAAGCTACAATTAATAGGTGAAGGTAAATACTCAACGTCCTTGCTGTCTTCAAAACGTCATCAATATTCAGTCAACGTGGACTTTGCCACCGTATGAAACGTTTACGGTCACACGAATGACGCCAATCCTGATGTCCCAAAATGCGTTGACACGTAAAACTATGAAGAGAGTAATTGAAAAAATCAGGAAGACTGGATCAATTGGTGTTGCTATATCCATTAGTCGTCCAAAAGCAAGCTGTTAAAATGTCTAAAATGTCAATATCGAAGCAGTGCGTGAGACTGTTGGTTAAAGTCCAGAAATATTGAAATTTTCGATTTGTGGCCGCCAAACTTTCAATATTTTTGAAATATTGTTCAACAATCACAGCATATTGTTCTCTCGTGTAATGCTCCATTTAAAATGCCTAAACTGTCAAAACTCTCAGCTGTCAAATTGTTTTTTTTTTTTTTTTTTTTTTTTTTTTTGTAAGGTTGCCAACACTTAACTACAAAAATGGCGGCAAATTCAAATCTTGTGTACATTTTGGTACACCCTTTAGTTATCATGAGAGCTCTTACAATGGAATTTAAGTCATAAATTCCGTGAAAAGTGCATTTTTTTACTCCATAAATTTCTGCTCCGAAATATCGATAAAACTTAGATTTTAATACTGAGCCGTGCTGACTACGCCAACTCGTAATGCAAATCATAAAAAAAACATTTTGTATGTGCGATTTTTAAGCTTACTGTACTCAGATCTATTACCTTTCTTTTACGATATTTTATCTCAACCTAGCCCTTGAAAACGATGATACGTCTTGAAAAAAAAAAAAAACACAGCACGAAATAAAACACCTAAATAAAATCGTGATTCATCGTTAAAGATATTAAAAAATTGGTCTATCCCCATAAAAAGAAATTACCCACAGCAGGTTTTTCTCAGACTATGAGATGATGACTGATACTGTATGTATACTCGCATATAGTCCCTATAGAGTCCAGGCTCCAGGTCTCTCTCTCTGGCAATCTTCCAATGCAATCAATGAGATCACACAAATTTCGTGGCGCACTTTATGCCGCCATTAAAAAAAAAAATCCAACTTGACGAGAGATCCCGAACGGGCGGCGCGGTGGGCTATGTTCTGTATATGTAGCTCTGTAGTATATTGACTCTATGGCATGTGCGCTTTTCCTTTGTTTAAGTTCCATTCCATTGCAGCAGCAGTAATACCTTGTCTCGTATAGAAGTTGTCTGGCCAATCTTAGATTTGCATGAGGATAAAAGTGCTTAGCATGTGTGTGTCGTCGTCTTGCTGCCAATTGGTTTCTTGGTATCATTTTTTTCTATCGTCAAATGTGTATCTATTGCTTAAAAAAAAAGAGTATCTTTACTTTCATATCAGCATACGATGCGCCACGCCGCCAGTTGCCGCCACCACCGCCGCCGTTGCCGAACGGAAATTGGCTACAATTTCGTGGATTTCCTTAAGCTAGGCATTAGCTAGAGAGAGATACAAACCGAACAAGTACTGCACTATTAATCTGAAAAAAAAAAAAAAATACACATATGGAACTCTGCCAATTTCCCTCTATTTTTCCGTTATAATTCGAACATATATACATATATCCAAACTAAAAAAAAGGAAGAGAGTTTGTGAAAAGGGGGTTGGGGCAAAGAGGGAAAATGTGGATTAAACAAGATTCAAGATAGAAAACAAAAATTTCCTTTTCTATGCAAATTTTTCGTGATTTTCACATAAGAATCTTTTTATTATAATACGTATGCCTTCTCTGCATAAAAATTGAAGGGCATATAACTATTGAAGGCGCAATTGAAGAGAGGTTGAGGTCTTGAATAAGGTAAAGTGTATATTGTAATGGTTGGTTTCTTTCTGATTATTATTATGATGGTGTGTTGAGAAATTTACAAAAAAAAAAAAAACAATAGGCGCTTCAATCTCATCTCACATGAAACAGACAAAAAATCCTGATATGATGATGATGCTAATGGAAATGATTCCCAAATGATGTTGAAGTTTTTTTTTGCACATTCACTTGATTTTTTTTTTGTTGTTGTGGCAAATTTAAATGCAATTCTGCAATTCATTATGCAAATTTTTGTTAGAAAGTAAAATTTAAAAAAAATGTATGAATTCCTATGAGGTGCCTGTTTATTATCATTCGTAAAATTCCGTATTCAATGTTATGTGTGGTTATGAAAATTTATGGAATTTTTTTTTTTTTGCGATTTGAAGAAAATGAAAGGCTGATGGAATTTAGCGAGAAAGGATGTAAACTTTGTGTGGGTAATATTACAAATAATTACCTTAGGAATATTTATATATTTTTTTCGTGTGTAAATTGTAAAACCCTTCAATCACCGCACTTGGCTGAAAGTTTACGAAATAATTTTCTAATTTCTTAAAGAAAATAAGCTTCAATTTCAGTGAAGGGAATTTTTTAGTAACTGGCCGATTAAGAGAAATTTACCACAAATAGAATTTCACATTACTGTATTTTTCAATCTGTTAATTGCACAGTCTATAATGTTTGCTGGTAATTCTTAACTCGTAAAATACAAATTTTGAGTATTTTTTTTTTTGTAAAACATTAAAAAAAAATTTGTTTTTTATAACATTTATTTATTTTTGTTTTTTTTTTTTTCTTTTCAGGTAAGCTTGATGATTTTACTGTTATGTCAATTTGTGTGACGTGAGTACCTTTAATGAAATATTTCACATCCACATACATTAAATTTGTAATCGAAAAACAAATACTTACAGTGAAAGCTCTAATAAGTGTACACTCATGGTCTTCCATTTTTTGCCCGGTTATGAGAACTGTTTTATTATTAAAAAATAACATCGCTCAAAATGTAATGGAACGCGATGAGAAAGAAAATCATATATTTTCAAAATTACCTACGACAACTTAGTTTCTCGGGAAATCCCCTAATAGGCTTTCAACATAACATCGCTCATTCCGGTTATTAGAGTTTCGCGTAAGGTAACGCCCCCATTGCACAATGTATCTACATATACACTGAATAATAAGCCGATTTCTAGCGTTTGTTATGACCCTTATAAGCATGGCAGCGGATATGTACATTATGTAGTTTCTTCCCGGATGTTGGGATGCAGATCTTGAAGGGTCCTTAGACGCATTAAAAAAAAAAAAAAAAAAACTGAAAAAAATCGCAGGTGATCAAATGGGGGATATGGGCATTTGGAGTAGCCAGTCCGTTTCTTATCAAGATTTGGCACTCAGGCAAATGTTTCTTCATAACAGCCATCAAGCACTTGATGTGTAAGTTGTTGATTATTTCTGTTGAAATCAATTTCATCAAGTCTCACATATCACATATCACTATCACTGAAGCTCTCACTGCCTCAATGTTCTCAGGTAATCTGATAAGCCCGAGGGACATCAGTTCTTCATCTCTTCATACTCCCGGTTGTTTGACCGTATAGTGACGCATATAGTGACAATTAAATTCCGGTCCAAGACAGGGCACAACGGGGCTTAGGTTAGGTAGAAATGGGTGTCGGCGGCGGAGAAACCGACACACTTAGACCAATTGTTGGCCCATTGTTATATCACACGGATCTAAAAAAGCTTTTCCTTACTCATTAAACCATTTTGAGCTCCTTATGAAGCGTGTAAGACTACTTATAGAAGTAATTGTCAGATCACACGTATAGTTGTAGTAGATGTCTCTTAAATGGAGTTTACGTCTCTGTGACAGAGCAGGACAGGTACAAAGAAGGTGAGGAATTAGGGGTGTTCAAGAAAATAAGATCTCGGAGATCTCAGAAATCTTAGTTACATGAACAGGATTTCTCATCAAAATTGTCAAAACTCTGAGGAAACAAATTTTGTATTTGCTTGCTCACTTTTTGAGTAAGAAAAATCTCTGAGATGTCATTTTTCTGAACGTGCCAATTGTTTCCTCCTCTTTCTCATCCATGCAGATCCTGCTGAAATCAGTAGACGCCTAGTCGCCTGGCGTGCCTATACCTATTAGACAGTGTCCGCTTATGACACCTATTACGGAGGTAATGTGCAATATGCTTAAAGATATCAAACGCTTAGAGCGCTTCAGGTCCAGCATTGCCCGGATTTGCTTGCAAGTGGTTAGGTTGTTCCATCTATACCCAACGGGACTGCCTTGAAGGGATTTCGGAAAATCCGATCACGGAACATTTGTTCCAAATCACTTATCAGCTCTATGCGAGTTTTGTGTCTTTTAACTTTTTGAAACTTTGGCACAAAACTTTCTTGTCTCATTTTTCCAAAGCATTATCTGGCAGTGTTTGTGAAAGCTATTTGATCTTCATTTCTTGTCAAAAAGTGTGTGTTTTAAATGGTTTTAAACTTCTTTAGTTAAGGCTTGGGCAATTGGGGAAATTGACAACTATTTTCTTTTCTAGCTGGAAATGCCAAACATTTAGTCCTAACATTAATTTGACAAAAATTGTTTTTGAGCCTTTCATCAATTTCTTCAATTCCAACTTCCATTTTCTGATTTTCTGGTCTATTTTTGTGACACAAAAAAGAACACACATAACTACCTACAAAAAGCAACATAAAAATTCCCCATAAAACCAAATCAATAAAACATTCCTAAGAAATCACTTTTGAAGATCTTTGTTCGCCTCTATAGAGTCTTAAACAACCTCGATCTCGAAAATTGTATAAAATTGCCATAAACTCAGCGAAAAGTATTTTCTATGCGCTATAAAATTTACAAACACACACATTTTACCGTTGGGTTATATGCTACTATTTTTCGTGTCCAAACTAAAGTGCATCCATAAGATACTCTCCCAAGACTCAACTTAAAAGTGATTCTGATTATACCTACATACATATGTATGTACGCCGCCGCCGATCTGGCCCATCAGTAACTTGACTGAGTGAAGCATAGGATCTCGTCTCATTCTATCTAAGAAATAAATTTCAATACTGCACCATTTAACTGTTTTGGATAATTTTCTGCAAAACAAACCACTGCAACAGCAGCAACTCTTTACGGTATAACAGTTACACTGACCAACAAAATGGCCATTGCAATAAAATAAACGCATAACGTTATCCGTATGCGCGATATATGTACGTTGATGTTGGTGTAACGCTCAATGACACAGAACGTTTTTACCTTGCTCGGTGGTGCGGTTGGCGCTCGTCGTCGTCGTCGTTGCCGTCGAAAACAAAGGAAAACCTCCCCTAGGGGGAGAGATTGATGAGGAAGCTGCGGCTACCGATCGACCGACCAACGACGACTAGGTAGGTATAGCTTCTCCCAGAATATCTATTCCTGTCCCGTTTCCGAAGTGATATTGGTTTGTTGTTCGAGCACACAATGACGAGTCAAATGTATTTAACTGAATTTGACATATTTATTGCAAGAGATATGTATGTACCTACTCTTTGTGGTGAGTATAGGAAAATTTTTGTGGAAGATTTTCTTCACGCATCCTTCTTGGTTTAGTTGTTTTTTTGTTTTGTTTTATTTTTTCCTTTTTTTATTTTCCCGTTTCAACAAAAAAAAATAAAAAAGAGTTAAATATAAGAATTTCCATTTTCCTCCTTTTGAGACCAAAAATGGTCACTCTCTGACCATAGAAGTTTATACTTGGTCGTCCTTCTTCTCTTGTTCAAGATTCTACGGGGCTGTATTTTGTATTTTTTTTAGAAGCCCCAGGTAGGGTTTTTTTTTTCAAAAACTAATATAGAGCTGTTTAAAGCCTTGAAATTAAAAATAACATTCGATAAACCTAAGAGACATACATCAGTCGTGGTAGAACAGAGATTTGTAGATATTCAAAACTTAACAACTCAATAATAAAAATAGCCAATAAGTTGCTTAATTTTTTTTCGGTTTGTATGTCCCGGATAATTTCAAAAACCACACATGTGATTAAGCAAATTCTTTTTGTATTTAAAAGATTGTGTCAAGAGGATGGTTTTAAGGCCAAATATTTTTCCAAATTTAGCTATTTATAGGGTGAAATGGGGTAAAAACAAGAAAAGGTTCAACCAATTTAAAAATTTCCTTTGTTTTTAAAAAGTGATATTAAGAGGATGTACTTCTGAGATAAATTCAGTGCTTAATATTTTTAATAATTTAGCTATTCATAGGGTAAAATGGGGTAAAAAATAAAAAAATGGACTTCGAGGATCTACTTATGGACTTGATATTGAAAAAGATATTCTATTTAAAAAATAGGGGCTTTAAACTTCGATTAGAGAATTCTGGACTTCGTTTTCTAGTTCACCTAGGGAGAAAGAATCCATCCAATATAGCTTTTTTCAAGACCAAGTGTAACTAATGTATTTAAGATTTCCTCTGGTTCTCCTTCATTCTTATTTGGCTCGCTATATATCATCTCATAGACTGAAATATCGTTACTAACTTTTCGTCCCTGTGACTGCAAATCCACACCTGGAAATTATTTCAAAACGCAAAATCTCAACGATGAGATCATGAAAACAAGCATCATGCTCCGGAGCTAGTGCAAGCCGCACGATCGATCGACAATCACCGAGAAAAGAGATTGATTGACAAGTCGGTATGTGGCCCTGGGCACATATGGGAAGTTTGCCATTTTTATAAGGATTTGCTTGCTTGCGACCGGTTAACGGATGCGTCGTCGCATCTTTCGTATATATAGTTTTGTCGTGGATACCCATGCAATTCGTATATACTACACATGAGGAGCTGAATCGCATCAGTTGACGTCTTATAGAGATCTACAACGATACAACAGTCTACCCAATTCTTCCCGAATATGGCTAAGACGGCATTTTCAGAAATGGGCAAACAGGAGTAGGGATTGTGAATCTCGATCGCCGCCACCACCACCGCCCGCCGCTAAAGTAGCAGCCTCCCAGAGAAGCGCGCATCCATCCAGGAATGGAACGCAACAACTATAGACGTTTGCAACAATATGCTGCAATCGACCAAGCAACAATGTTAAGTATCCCTAGATAGATATTGTAAGTTGCTACATCAGGGAGGTGGTGCAGAAGGAGTAGGTAGAGTGAGAGGCAAAGGCAGACGCATAGCTCTCGCGGATCATTGTGGCAGATGAAGGTATATATACGCAAGAACTAATCTTCCATGGATACGCTTCCGTGTGCATAATTTAAAATCTATTTTATCTTTCCTGGTTTTCGTCTTTGTCGTCGTCGTCGTTCTTTAAGGTATTTGTGCATTTGTGGAAGCAGAAGAACTTTTTAACCGGGCACCGGTACCGGACAGAAAAAAAAAAAACCACACACATTCGCACACATTCTCTCGGCTTATAAAGGTTTCTCAACATCATTTCAAGAAATCTCTACCGAAACAGCCTACAACAAATTGTGACTTAGCTTCAAATGAAGCACAGAACACAGGGGTTAAGCGGAGAGATTTCCTTTAGAGTGCTATAGCAACACATCTCCACAATTGGCAAATGAATACGTTTTTTTTTTTTTCTTTTCTTTTTTTGGTTTTTAAATCTCTAGTGATACCGAAATGGGAAAGACGCAGCATCTAGGAGACAACAAAAGCAACTTATGTGATCCACTTTAGATTTGGTGGAGATTCAATTAGAGAGATCTTCGGATAAGAAATCGAAATAGTGTACCTACCATAGACTACAATGTATAAACGGAGACAAGGAATGTTGTATGAGGGTTAAGCGATAGATGGGCATAGGGTATAGTTTTGGCGGGTTCAAATTGCTTAGGTGCTCTTGGATTGGTGAGATTAATTAATGGTGCGAAATATAATGTTTTTTTTTTCCACCGGGTGTGGGTTTGGTTCTGGAAGACTTCTATACTGTAATTTCTTTTGGGACTTATGTCTAACAAAGTGAACATTTTTCAACGTCTACTCTTAATTTTGATTTTTCTAATTTTAACTTAGATTACTGGGTCCCAATACCAACTGCATGATCTCTCAAACTTATTCACTATAAATCCCACTTCTGAGTTTTGTAGGCTTAACTTTGTTTTGACAGTAGAAGTTAATTCATTTGGTTCATACGAGCTACGGAAACTTAAGACAGCGGGATAGTTTGATGATGAGAGTTTTTGTATCTTCTTTTTTTTCAAAATGATATTCACAGCCTTTTAGCCATTTGGAGTTGCGTTTTTAAGGAAATGCGTTAGACATAAAAAATAAATAAAATGCAATAAAAGTCAGCTTTGTGAAGAAATTGAGGCACAAAAAAAACGTTTCCCATAAATCACAATAAAACCCCCGTCATGATTATCACTTACCTTAAAATAAAAGACAGAAGTGTGGCAATAAAAAAAACCATTATAACCACCCAAATTCAGTGAACCATATTCTGTGCCCCGCTTCCCCCTTTCCTGTAAAAAAAGCTACCGAATTTTTTTCAACATTCCATCAAGTACCATTATCAAAAAAAACTCATTATATCCCACATTCCATAACCTAATCTAAATCCCCGCACCTTTAAACCAACCATGTGTTGTTTAGTCTTGAGAGCGTATAGTATGTATATACCTACACTTCTGGTGGTCAATCTAATTTGCAGTCATAGCACGCGGTGTCGGTGCCGCACCAGTTCCAGTCGGTCTATAGGGCACTATCTAATACTTCTTAGTCTGCTTCTTTTTTTTTTGTTTCGTTTTGTTTTTAGGTAGGTCACGACAATCCCAAACAACAAACAAAAGATCGTTACTCATACGAAGTACGGGACATTTGTATCCCAAAAACCCACTGCCCGACAATGATTAACCATTCAACCAGCTCGACGACCGACCGACCAACGCGCAACGGTGGCGGCCGTGCTGGCTAGGTTTCCATATAGATCGTAAGTATCTCTTTTGGTATTTTAATAAACTCAAAAAAGATACAATAGATTGCAGGGCCGTATTATCTAAAATAAAAAAAATGAAAATAATAAGAAATTTATTTAAGGCCCAACGACACCACGGCATCTCTGAGAAAATATTAAGCCACAAGTATTTTCTACAAAAAAAATCAGACTGATTACAGATTACAGGAAGAAAATAATTGTGTAGAAAATATTTCCACACATGGCCCCCTAATTAATAAAAAATTGTTATTGGCAAAATACTGAAAACAACAACAATCTAGTCCACATCCCTTCTAAATTGCAGTGAATGAATCCACTTACTTTCCCTGGGCTTTTTTGAATGAATACGTTCCACAAACACGTTTCTTTTTTGACTTATGGATTGTGTGTGGAACGTATTCAATTTACTGGGTTTAATTTTGTCACTATATCTCCATAGCTATATTTTTTTTGTGGATCATATATGGAACGTATGTGGATCATATTTTGAACGTATGTGGATCATATGTGGAACGTATGTGGATCATGAGTGGAACGTACGTGGATCATATGTGGAAGTTCCACAAATTAAACTAAGGAAAGTTTTTAAAAAGAAAGCCCCAAAACTATCAAGGCTCCTAACTTAGCTTATTCCGCCCCAGGTAGCGTAAATGTATTGCTTTGCAGAAGGAACAGCTTAACACACACAATTTTTATTGTCCATTGTCTTGCGTATATCTTAGATAGCCATAGCCGAACTGTATAAGACAATAATAACTGTTTACTGGTTCACCGCTTTTCTAAGGAGTGTATAAGTGCGCTGATGATGATGATGGCTGGCATGTAAGTTTCTTCTCCAAAACGGAATTGCCACGCTATGGCATGATTGTGGCATGAATCAGGTATAAGTCACAATATACATAGCATCAGTGATTAGGTATGGTACAAGGAATGGTTTGTTATACGAAGAGTATAGCTTATAAAAATACGCATCATGAATGAAATAACCAACCCAATCCCACAAGCCTCACATGCACATCAGAAGCAAAAGATCAACGCAACATCAGCAGCAAGAGACGCACTAAGCTCCTCTTCTGATCCAATTTCTCATTTAATATTATTATTATACTTATATCGGATAAAGCTTGTGATGGGGAAATGTGATGATATGAATGCGTGTCTGCACGTGACATGTTTTACTAAAATTTGTAACACTCGCAGATGAAGTGACAGAGAATATGCTGGGCATACAAAAAAAGAGAGGTCAATCTTTTCTGCATCTTTGTCCAGGAAATGGATCTTTATGTATACACTTTCTATAATGAGTCTTACGAGTGTGTTGATATGGAATAAACTCCGGAGTTACAGAGGAGTCCCGCTTAAGATAGTCGTTGAAGTCAGAGTCAGAGTCAGTTTCCAACTTAAGTCTTAAGTGGAACAAATGACACTTTAGCAAAGAGGAATTGCCGCGTGAGGCATTATGGATTATGGTAAAGCAGGAAAATGTTGTATTTGGCAGTTGTTGTGTTTTTTTTGCAATGAATGGAGTTGTGCTGAGTGTGTTTTATGAATGGCGATTGGGTTTGCTGGTTGTAAATGAAGTTGAAGTAATGTTTAATGAACAGATGTTAAGTTTTTTTATTTTTTATTTTTAATCTTTGTTAAGTTTAGTTTTTTTTTTTTGCTTTTGCAATGAAAAACGATACAGTATTACTCTTGTTTAACAATGACAAATAAGGTTAAAGAAGTCAGTTATAGGAACGTGTAGTAATATATTTTAACAAACATGATATGTAACACATTATTTTGCACTTGGCAGCACCGATTCTGACAGCGTATGGATATCAAGGTTTCGTGTGAGATTAAAAATAATATATCATAGAGAACAAAAAGTGCAGTTTTATATAGAAAACAAATTTAATCAAAGATGATATTTGAAATGAGCATCAAAATTAAATGGCGCCCGGGTAACATTCTTACTCTATTAACTATCATCGTTGGTTTATTGAAGAGCCATAAACGAAATTTACTTACTTCTGCAATTACTGATCGACTTTTTTAATGTTTTTTATTTGAAATTCATTTGAAAGTAAAAATATGTACATTGTACAGTTAAAATCGTCAACTCTTTAGATGAAATAGGCTCTAAAATGAAGCAAAATTTTTTTTGCTATTTTACTTCCTTACTTGGAAACAAGTTTAAGTATAAAATTGTAAATTAAAAAATTGATTTAATAAAAACCTAAATTGAAGAAAAATAACAAAATTAAACTATATAGTTTTTGATTTATTTGTCTAAATTGCTTTTTTCACATTTTATTTCTGAATATATGGGTGTTGACCTATGAAATAGTAATTATAAGTCTAGAAGTAAAAAAATCATTGTTATTAAAGTACATAGACACCTACTCAAAGTGAATCAAAATATGATTAATTGAAATAAGATTTTTTTTAAATGGCGCCCGGGTAAAACTTGTATAAAACTTTTTTTTTTAAAAGAAACCCTTAATTGTTTTCCAAGTTAACTGAAGTTATTTCTTGTTTCTATATTGTTTTGCTCAAATAAAATTTAATCGGAAAGAATTTCTTCAATGGGTATTAATATTAAATGGCGCCCGAGTACAGACTTGGTCCAGTTTTTCAAACTTTGCTAAAGCGTTATTTACATTTTAAAGCATATTTTCATTTTCTTAAACTTCTTATATGTATATATATGTATATATATATCTATGTATATATGTATATGTAAAATTTAGAGAAACCATCTTCTAACTATCCTACTCCTCCTGAAAAATGGTTGTTTTGTAATTAAAATAGTTTGTCACAATGGCGGACGTTATGTCACATTTTTATACTTTCTATTAATTCAGTTATAGATTCTTAAGCTTGAAGTTATAAACAGAAAACGGCTTGTTCTTCTGGAAAAACATCAAAGAAACAAAATTTACTTTTTCTTCTCTCCTCAAAAACAATATTTCTAGAAACTTAAATCCAATCACACATTTTTTTCTCATTCATTAAATGTTTTTTATCAAAAAATAGCACATCAAAACTAAATACTTATACACGAATTTTTTTCTGTTCTCTTTTCAGGTAAGCATTATCATTCATCACTTTCGCCGTCAACCATTCTAATTACAACAACAACAAAAAAGTCCAATTTAATCAAATAAAATCGAGATGAACTTTTAAATTGAAATCTACGTATATTAAATGCTTAATTGGCATTTCGCACGCATCTATCTATTTATTCTTAACCATTTTGACAGAACGTAACTAGCAACGCATCGACAACGACGACGATGGCTCTTCGGTGCGAAGTCTTGGTGTCTTGATGTATCTTCTGTCTGACTGACTGAATGGATCTTGATAAAATCACGATCATTACACGACTCACTATTCGTGCAATAATTTAATTTTTTTTTTAGTTTCTTAGTTAAGCGAAATATTTCTTCATAAATATATACGAGAGTATATCTATGTGAATAATTTTTTTTTAAATGTGAAAAAAATAAAAATATATTTATGAAGTCAATTAGATTTTATTTTCGCTCTTTGTGTGTTCGACATATAGATACTTACATTTACCTACACAAAAATGAACAAACATTTATGCGCGAGAGTATAATACGAGAGTGAAAACTTAAGTGCACCAATTGATCAGGGGTGGATTTAAATAGTAGCAAAGTTAAGATAAAGCTAGAGCGCCACGTTAGAACCTTTTTGCGATTCAATAACATTGTTACTAACCAAAGTAAATCAAAATATTGTTGAAGTTTAATTTTTTTAAAATGGCGCCCGGGTAAGGAGACTTCTTGTATTAATTGCTATCAAAATTACAAAATAACTATATTTTGTGTGGAGTTAGGCTATTTCTATTCAAATACAAAAATATTTATTTTAAACGTAAGGGCATAGAGCGAAACCTCCCTCAGTCTACTCCGAAAAAAAAACGAACATTTTAGAATTCTTTTCTGCATTATTAAAAACAAATATCAAGACAGAGGTAAATAATTCAAAGTTTAAAAATATTCTAGAAAGCGCCCTTCTCATTTCCAACTCCGAACTTGAAAGTATTGTAGTTTTGCAATTTTTATGAATTTATTCTTAACGAATTTACAAAGAAAAAACCATTTTGCCTTTCTGTCAAAAAAGGCCCTTCTACCCGTCCCACACAAAATCCATCCCTGAACATGGGTTACATTGATAAAAGTCTTGCGTGTGCGCACATATCTGTCGGTCAGATGAAAACAATTTGTATCTTTAGATTGTTTTTCGCTGTTGGGATTTTTTTTTTTAATTTATTTTATTTTTTGTTAGTATGTCGGTGATAATTGCAGATCCAATACAAAACACACACGAAAAAAAGACACTTCACATGTTAGTGAAAGTTTTTTGCAATATAGAATGGGTGCAAAGGTGCTTTGTTCATTTGTCTAGGATTTCGTGATTGGAAAAATATTTTTGTTTAATGAATTTTCTTTAACATTTTTTAATATTCATATAAAATCGCGAAGCTTTCAAAGCAGCTTAAGTCTTTCTTAACAAATGTTTTATAGAAAATTGAAAACGGCGGATTTAAAAAACGAAAATTGGGACATTTCCAAGAAAAGGGATGAGTTTTTCCCATTTTCTCCCCATTCGCGGAACATATTCAAGAAAAAAAAAATACAGGAGCGAAGAAAAGTAAACACGGTTTTCTTAAATGGCTCCCGGGTGAGACACTTGCAAACTTTTTTTTTTTTTTTTTTTTTTCTTTCTAATCCTTAATTTCTTTTAAAACTCGATTATATTGATCTCTTATAAAATTTAATTGGAATTGATTTCTAAAACGGTTGGGTCAAATATAAATTGGCGCCCGGGCAATGATAATGATAATTTTCCAGCAATTTACAATAAGCTAAAATTTGTTTTTGAAATTTCTCCAGTGAGCTGCTTTTAACGAATCTTCTAACTTCTAAAATATTCATTTTGTCAAACCGAATTTTTTACAAATAGAATTTTATGAGTGCCAAACAAATTACTTAAAGAGTTCCATTCATAACTTCTGTTTCAAATTCAATCAAAATGCATAAAGTGACTGCATCGTGTTAATACGTACTAAAATCTTTCTTTTCTTGTTTTCGTTTAAAGAAAACCACAAAAGAATTCATTCCACTAAAAGTTAATAGTCTTTCATATAATCGTATATACATAAAGATGCATATATGCTTAAATATGCGACAATAAACTTAAAACGACACTAAGAGAAAAAAAAAAATATTTTAATGAGATTCATGTGTCAAAAACCTTTAAAAATATTCAAAACCCCATCAGCAGAAAAAAATAACCAATAACCAACCATCTCACGTCGTATAGTCTTTAACACAGCAACAAAAAGCAAAATAGATTTATCTTGACTTAAAAAAAAAAAAAAAAAAAAAAAAAACACCTGTAACCGAAGAAATGAGAAAGTTGACACCTACCTACCTTTTAATCTCTGCACTCTCCATCAGAGCTAGCAATGAATTCCTCGTCTAAACAATCGACATTAGCATTAACCATTGACCACGAGTCTTGTGAGTCTTCTTGGGTCTGGGTTTTTGAGTGGAGTCTTTAGTTTAGAGTGTGTGGTGTGTATTTGTGTTTAAATTAAATGGCCCGATAGACAGAAAGTGGAAAAAGTCTTTCTTTCTTTCGTTCGTTGGTTCGTTGGTTCGTCTTCCGCCAAAAGCAAGGTGGAGTTCGTTGCATGCACCGAATTGAATCGACAACACAACACAACTTCCTTCCTTCCTATACCTACCTACAACATCTCCGCAACCAAAGTTGTTTGTTGTTGTTGGTGCATGAAAAAGAAAAAAACCGTTCGATGGTTTCATAAGCTAAATCCACCATCATAATAATCATCATCATCATCATGGGTTGCCTAGTTTGGGCCTACACACGTGCAATCATTAAAAACAGACCCAAACCTTAAACCATCAGCAAGCAACACACAGGCCACAATGTGTATCGCACATTTAATAGTTTGTTTGGTGAAATAGGAAAAAAGTTGCCAAACAACTTTCCATCATCAACATCTCATCTTCTATATATTTAGCTTGAATGTTTAGATTCCTAAACTCTTTTCGTCTGGGGTTTCTTCTTCAACGTCGTCGTCGTCGTCGACATTGTTGTCTTCTTCGGCATCAAAGCCTTAAGTGCAACTTCCCATGCCCATGAAGATCATTATGATGATGGCGGTGGACAAGTGAAATCTTTGTTTGACATTGTTTGGCTTTGGGGGGCTTCTATTATAAAGCTTCTGAATTTATGGTATGTTTTCTGGAATTTGGAATTTATATGCCTCTGTTTTTGGAATGCGTTCTTTTTGTGGAATTTTAACAACCAATTAAAAAAAATAACTACCATTTGAAATTAGGAAAAGTTTTAAGCTTCACTTCCTGGCAACAATTTGACTACCCCACCCAGGTCTACATGTAGGTCTAGGTTTAGGTCTAGGTCTAGGTCTAGGTCTAGGTCTAGGTCTAGGTCTAGGTCTAGGTCTAGGTCTAGGTCTAGGTCTAGGTCTAGGTCTAGGTCTAGGTCTAGGTCTAGGTCTAGGTCTAGGTCTAGGTCTAGGTCTAGGTCTAGGTCTAGGTCTAGGTCTAGGTCTAGGTCTAGGTCTAGGTATAGATCTAGGTCTAGGTCTAGGTTTAGGTCTAGGTCTAAGTCCAGGTCTGGTCTAGGTTAAGACCGGTCCTGTCCGTTCTGGGCGCCCTGCATAAAACCACTCGTCCTATCTCGATCGCCAAAAACTGTCATGCGTTAGCAAGATAATTTATCTACAAAGTGTTTCCCGAGCACTTCTTGTAATCAAACATTTTTCATAGAGCTCATGGAAACAAAAATATTCCATAGAAACTAGAATGCAAGATGGCGGACCTAACTTCTTTAATTTTATTTATGCTTTAATTATCCTCAAAATAAAAGAAAAAAAGATTGATATGGTCAAGAAATGAGTCACTCACGCTTCGTCTCTTCTTCTTTATTCACTAATGATTAACAGCAATATTTTAAGGGTCGGGCGTCTATGTGACAGTTTCTTTCTAGCAATTCTATTTCCCTCCTGCTTGAGTATGCCAGTTGTTTAATGGAAGCCTTACTATTAAACAATTTTTTGCCAGCAGCTTTTCTACATAAAACACGAATGGAATTAATTGGCAGGTGCCCTACTATCCCTAAGTGTGCAAAATGATGTGACAGCTGTCACAATGATGAAGACCCTTCTTAAATTATTGTATTTCTGAAAATTTATTTTCAATTAACAATTGACGTTCGATTTCCGTTAGTTTATTTAAAGATGTCCCAGCATTCGTTCTTGCTTCTTGTAATTCTTCACATTTCCTTTCAATTTCGTTTAGACTTTCGCTTACCTATGCCGCCCGACCAATATCTTGTGTCTCTAAAAGTAACGTCTCTTCTTGTTTGGCTGGGAAAAATAAAGATCGTGCAATCGAGAGGAGATTGTTTTTGTTTTTTTTTGTGAAATTGGTCCTCGCTCTGCACTCTGTTACTATATAGGTTTAGTAATGCTACTGTGTACAACATCGTTTAAGAGTTCGTCGTCACCAACACTGATAATGACTTGGCCATTAATTCATTAGCCAACAGTAAATTTGAGACAAAGTTAAAAAAAAAAATCGAATGTCATCATGCCCAATTGATCGAGAGTACTGATACTAAAGAGAGACGAACAAACCGAATCGATCGATCGATCCATTCCCGTTTTCGTCGATTGATCGTGCCCTTGTGTGTCAAATTGATCATGAAATGTCACTGTCGTTTGAACTTTTGACTGTGCAACTAACTGCAAACTTGGGAAGCAGAAGAGACAGTAAAGTTGTTTTCATTTTTTGTTGTTGGTGTTTTATAATCTCTTTCTCTTTCGTTCCATCGAAGGTGATGTTTTGTACTGATTGGTTTGTTTCTTTCTATTTGACATTGCAATTGCAGATAGAAATGCCTTGTCAGTGGTGATGAATTCTTAATGAATTTATTTTGTGACGTTTTAAAGACTTGTCACGGGATATAATAATGTTAGACTGTTTTTTTTTTTTTTTGTACTTTCATTTTCATCGATCAACAAAAGATCATCAGTGAAAGTCAAAATGAAAATTATTTTTAATCAGATTAAATTAAAAGATTGACAAATAAGAAAATTGTGTCACTAGATATTTGTAAAGAAGGAATAATTGGTGAAAATTGATAAAAAGCGGAGAGCATATTTTAATTTCTGGCAATTGACAATTAAAAAGCTCTACGAAAGCTTCAATTAAAAAAAGTTGTGTACCAAATTTTCAATTGTTATATATTTATTCAATTATATCATCAAACGAATTTTTTCTTTCAGTCAAAACACAAATATTTTCCCATTTTTTTTTTATTGAAAATGAAAGTGAATTTCTTGACTTTAATAACAAAATTTTATGATTCATCTGAAATCTCCCATAAAATAAATAAAAAACAAGTATTTCAATCCATCAACTTCAAGTAATCTCTTAATGACAAACAATTTGACTGAAACTCCTTAAAAGAAAGCGAAGAGCCAGCCAATATTGTTATAACGATGTACAAATATACCTTATAAGTTCTTAAGCCTCAGTACACCCATATTCACCGCCAAATCAGCTTTAAAGATTGATCTTGATATAACTGTCAAAAAAAAAGCTGCTTAATAGCACGTAATTCTTCTTTGCTAATAACTACCTTTTGATTGTTTTTTTTTTTTTTGCGAAATGCATTTATTTATTTTTTTTTCTGCATAAGACGCATATAAAAATTCCAAAATCGCTTCAGTGCTTATTATCTTAATTTTTGAACGCATTAAATCTGATGACGAAACATTCGCCGCCGCCGTGCCACTGCTGCAGCTCCAAAATAATCAACTCAACTTGCGTATCGAATGCCAGTACGATATCCCATCATCTCTGACAAAACAGTGGGGTACTTTTAACCTCAAACATGGGCATAATTTTAATTTTTTGTTTTAATAATTAAAAGAATTCGAACTTATTGAGTAAAGCAACCCAGAGATTGTCAAAAAATACACTAATACACCAAATTCTTAAATATGCAAATATGAGTAAATGCTTGATTTTGTTTATATTTAAGTTAAAATGGTGCCATCTTCGTAGGTATGACCTTTCTCTTCAAACTTTGTTATTGTAATTCTGTCTTTTCTCGAAGAAATACTTTTTTTTTTTTGAAAAATAAATGAGGTAGGTACATTTAGTTAGAATTTTTGAGAATTTGCTTATTTTTTAAACATCCGAGCCAAATAACAGTATGAATAAAAGTAATAAGTTTTGAGTTGGTGCTCGGCTCAACACACGGATTGGATATAAATACGTGCATCAGCAGCTACTACTTACATAAATGAAGCATTTGCTTTGAGCATTTAGTTAGCATTATTGAGTACTTGCTCATTTACGCGCCAAAAAAAGGATTTAGCAGGTGGTCTGTTCAACGAATATATACAATTCGCGAGTTATTGCATTTTCATGAGCAGCTACTTGGCTATTACATAAAGCATTTACTTTGAACAATTGCTCCATTTTTTTGGCATTCTCCCAAAATTCTACATAAGTATTTTAAATTTGTCAGAGAAAACGTGATAATTTTTAGAAAAATGATTTTTGTTAAAAAAAACGTCTTTTCCGTCAAAACAATCCACTGTTGAAACGCATGAATGCGCGAAATCACTCAGTTCACCTGACCTACTCATCGCGATAAATCATTTCGCCAAACAATGTGAAAAACGAAAAGTAATCAAACAGAGCCGTGATGACGGTTATCGGTGCTGATGGCGGCGGTTGATCGTTTTCCGGTTCAACATTCATCAGAATTTTTGCACAAATCGTTTCCAATGGGGAACACGCAAGATATTCCAACTGACCGACTCTAGCGGAAGATACTGCTTTCATGTTGAATTTTCTCATTTTATTCATTCATTAACCCAGTCACAGATTCACTTGATCAACATTATATGATGCCGACGATGACGACGACGCACGCCGAAAGACCGCGATCACGAAGATGAACTAAAGAAAAATGTCTTCTTCACTATAATACTCTTGAACGTACTTCTTGACATTTTTGGCGGTCGAATGTTGTGTTCTGAATTTCAGCTGCGACAACAGACGTCGCATCGCAATCTTATCTCTCAACACCACACCGCACCGCACCATACCGTATAAATATTTGTTCAACTTTCTTTATCTTTTATCGATGACACAAAGCAATTCAATGAAACATTTCAGATGATGCTGTGGGAGATGCTTGTGAGAAAATGAAAGTGGATAAGTGAATTTCTCATGCAGCAAATGAACGAAACTAACCAAATCAAGCATCGGAATCTGAAAACTGGTTAAATTGGATTCTTTTTGAATTTGTAAAATCGAAATGATTTTTTTTTTTTTTTTTTTTTTGAAAAAGAAAAAAATATTTGGTGGGAAATATCTTTATATTTTATTGCATTTTTGGGAATTTCATCATGTTCTCTACGAATGATGACGCTGACGACAACAACAACGATGTAATTTGTGGCGCTTAATTCGTTGGTTCAAAGGAATTTTGATTGGAATCTGTTGGTTGGTTGGTATTTAACCAAAAATCACCGTGTAGAGAAGATGAAGTTTTGAGTAGAACATGAAATTAAACTGAGTTGTCGTGAGTGACTCATTTTTGAAAATGAGTTTGTACCAGTTTTTGATTTAAAATTCGAAACCCATTTTACCGATGAAAATGGTTAATAAAATGGATAATATGCCTGGCAGAGCTTCTTCCTTCGTAAAGGCAATATTTCTAACTCCGGTCGTTCTTTTCAGGGTCGCGTAGACCCACTATTTATCTGTATTAGCCCCCCTGAGCAACGGGAGTACAATTAACTCCCATTATTTTTTTTGTTTTAGGAGAGTAGTGATACTGTTTTCACACTTTTTTAAAAACCACCATCTAAAATATGTGTCTATTGGAAATTTTTCCTTCACCTACGACGATACGACTTGTTCTTCAGCATCATTTTGAGTCTCTTTTTCTTTAGAATTCACACAATATCTGGGATAAATATCTATTTTTTTGTAAAAGTGTCTGCTAGAGATATATTCACAAAAAAAGTGTTTTGGGGACCTTTAACCCATCCCCCTAAAATTGTTATTATTGTTATGATCAACATATTTTTTGTAGGAAATTTTCTTAGCTACAAATAAGTTCTTTCATTTTTTCTGTGGAAGTGACAATTACGGAGATATTCCTGAAAAACCAGTTTGGGGGGCCTTTAACCCCCCGTAAAATTATAAGTGACGCCCATATCGATGGGAGTTTTTTTTACCAATTTCTTAAAAATACCGTATTTCTTAACCGTTATTTCTTAAATATGACTAAACTATGATGGGTTCCAAAAATTGAACCTTTTCTGTAACATTTTTTTTTTTGAATGACCTGACCTGAGTTGCCGTACATACCTATTTATCTAAAGCACCTTTATAAATTTGTAAATTTGACCCGAAAGTAGTTTAAAACTTAAAAGAACTTAAAATATTATTTATCAAAAGTTCAAAGACTTAAATGAAAAAAAAAAAAAAAAAAAAAAATCTTCTCTGAACTTCTTTAACGGATGTTGATAATTATTATTTTCAATTTATTCCTCTCTTTGTCTTCACTTGAAGATCTAAACAACGCCAACCAAAGAACCCAACCCATTTCAATTTCATATTTAGTTTTTTTTTTTTCTTATTTATTTTTTTTTATTAATCAAAATGAAGTACCTAGTGACATTTCAAAGTGTAGATAAATACTCGTAGGATAGAAACAGTACAGCAAAAAAAGCGAAAACGGTAAAAATCACTTTGTCTGATCAATAAACTTTGTCGATAGTTGTCTTCTTCTTCTACTTGCCATCATCATTGTCGACTTCATTGATTCTTCGTCTTTCGTGTTCACGGGGTAAATGTTGACGATCATCATTCCCACACATAACCAAGCCCCGATTATTTTCCTCTATATAGGCTACACCATAGAAGAAGATGGCAACTGGAAAAATAAGAAGAAAAAAAAATAAAAAATAAATTGCAACTAAAATTGACTAAAAAAAAATAAAAGCAAAATGAAAAGGGAAAAGGAAGAAGCTCGTCAGGATGACATTAAACCGGTTCAACGGTAATAATAATAATTGTCCTCATGTCGTGACTTCTTTGACATTTCAATGTTGTGAGCTGCTTTATGTTTTGACTCAACTAAAAAATAAAAAAAAAATTAACATCACCAAATGAAGCATCCGCGCGGAAGCCATGTTAACTATTTTTGTATTCTAAGAAGTGCATTTGTACCCCACAAACTAACGAACAATATGACTTTAAGCCGCTGCTGCGATGGCGGCGGGTACGGTGAGGAATGTTGCTTAGTCATTTAACATTTTATTTCAAAATGCACAGTTTTGACTTAAACTCAAGTATAGATTCACTTTTCGTGTTTTTCATTTAAATTGTTTTAATAATATGGCAGGACATCTCAGATGAATCAAAATTTGTTGATATATTTAATTATATTATTGATATGGGTAAAATTTAGTGACGAATGGCTTTCTTAGGTACGTTTTTATACATACGTGGTACAATGAGTGTATAATGATTAATGAGTATAAGGCGTGAGTTTTAAAACTTCAAAAGTTATCACCGTCTACAATTTTGGAATTTAGATTTTTTTTATGAATTTTTTTTTTTCAAAGTCATAACGTTTGATACAAAAAATACATATTCATAAGTAATTTGTTTTTTTTTTTTTTTTTTTAAATTCTACATCAAATGACGCACGAACCACATTGAATTTATAACATTCTGTAATGACCTGGAATAAACTTTAAAAAATCCATGACTTGTCCAGTGACCAGCAAAAAAAAAATGGCTGACCTTTTATCACCATTTACTGTCCTTTCCGATGAGAGACCTTTGAATATTTAAACGTGCTTATCCTTCTATGGCTTCTATACAATATTGATCTTGTTTCAAATTTAATAAAAATATTTTAAAATTTCTCTTCCGATAATCTCTTTACAAATACATAAATATTTATTTTTACATGTCTAGCCGGTTATTGTGCCTACAACTCTTGTAAGTACTCTTATTCTAAAAAATTGTAGCTGAAAAAAAAAACAAAGTTTTACAAAAATATTAATATTAAATAATTGATTGGTTCGGTTCATTTTTGTTATGCTAATAAAAGATCATTATTTATCTTATTTTGTCATTTATTTTAAAATCACGAAAGCATGTTTTGAATAATAAAGCCTCATTCATTTAAATTATTATTGCTTTCAACTTTGTAGGTTTATTTATTTCTTTTTAAATTGCCGAAAAATCAAGATTTGCAAAATTTCCTTTATGTTGCGAGTTAATTTAAAAGTATTTTCATTAAAAAACTCTCGGGAGTCATTTTCACTCTCAGGTATCTATCTCACCCTCCATCAACTATTTCCATGACTTTAGTATTTTGAGTAAAAATATATTATTTAGAAAGAAATAAATACTACCGCAATAAAAAATATATAATTATTGATAAATTGGTCTAATCGTTGAAGCTCTGCACGCAAAGGTAACTTGAGATAGATTATTATCTCGAAATTCTGGAAAACCTGCGCTGTCTGTCACTGACGACTTACGACTTTCGCATACATTTTTCTGGTTATATACATGAACATTTTTAGCTCTTTGTGATGTGTGTTAAAAAAAATGCTTTGTGGTAAGATGCCCACAGTGCATTCGTTCAATTTCAAAAAACAACTGATTATCCTTTAGAGTCGAATTAAAAACAGTGGTTCCCTCTGCTTATCAAATTTTAGTTTGAAGCACTTTTCAACAATTTGCCAATATCTGCTGATGACCCACTCTTACTTGACTGTATGAAACGATTATACCTATTGAAAGGTGATGCAATAAACTATTTGATTTTCCAAAATCCCGACACATTGTACATAAAAATTAGAACTTGTATAAATTTTAAAATAATCACTTTTCGCTCTGAGCTATTTTATACAAAAACAACTTACTTCTAAACCGTCCAAGGTTCGCCATTAAACTAGCCATACTGTGGTCTTGTTTGTGTTCTTTTGTTGAGAAAATTTGGTACATATTTTGTAATGGGACTGCATTTCGTTAACTTATAAGTTATCAGTTCACAAAGTTGGTGTTTAAGTCTTTTGACCAGATTTCAATAAATCGTAGTGCAGCTTGATTGATTTTTCACAGTCGAAACCTTATGTTCATTTTTTGGGAAAAGTTTTCAAATTTCAACCTTATATCCGAAAATGTTTTTGTAAAAAAATATTAGTTAGACAACTCTGTCAATCTCATGGCCTAGACTCTATACAAATATGGGATTTCTTATGAAGGCATATTCGAAGGTCTAGCAGTATTAAGCGTTTCAGTGTGCACTCTCTATGTTAAAATTGCCTACAACCAACATTTAATAATTAAGAATAATCTTCAGTTTTTATATAAATAACGGAAAAACGGTTATTTTCAGTATTGTTAAAATTGTTTGTCTCTTTAAAGATTCCGGAACATTTTTTAAATATTTCTAAAATGTTTATAAAATTTTAAATCTTTTAAAAATCCCATAATGTTGCTTACAAGTTAACTGAAATATTATTTATACCTATATACATAAGTGTTCAGAAATGTTTCTAAACATTAGCGATAATATTTATCAAAATATTTCTTTGTAGTGGATACATTTTTTTATCAAAGATATCTCTAATGTTTATTAAAATTTTTGATCTTTTTTCTTTAAATGTTTCTCAACTTTTCATATCATTTTGTTAAAAATTGTTTAAATGTTTCTGAAAATATGTATTAGAAAAAATTCTAAAGTGGTAGTAAAACTTTTACCCAAAATTTAAATAACGATACTAAATGATTATTTATAAAAGTTTTCAGATTTTCTTAAATATCTTCAAAATTTTTTTTTTAAATGTTGATGATGAAACTTTTTTTAAATGTATCTTTGATATGTATCTAAACATTTTATTGGATGTTTTGTATGAATTATTTATTTAATATGGATACAATTCACATTGTCTATCTCCCTAATTATTTAATTTGTCCAACATTTTTATCAAAACCAGCCACAGTGGTCTGGTAAATATTCGTTCTCCTTAAATTCTACAATACACTAATATATTTTTCTATGCGAAAATTCAGTACGAAGAAGTCGTGACTAAATGAGTCATCATCATCATCATTAACTTGCATAGTCAGTGCAACTTTTCTTAAACAAAATTGTCTGCCAATTTAAAATGGGACACATGGTTAGTAGCTTATAGCTTGAGACTATATATACATACCTACCTACCTATCGTGTCCAGTCTGACAGCCTTAGCGTTGTACAGTAGCAAAATTTGATCACCCCCAAGTGGTAGGCATGTTGTAATTTTGAGCCTCTCTCGTAACGATTCGTATCCGAATCTATTAGAACTTGAACAACAACAATAAACAAAAAGAAAAAAAAAAAAACAATTCCATTTAATGGTGATTTATGGGAATTTAAATGGCCCCAATAGCTTTGCTCGATTGTAATAGTATTTTATTTGTTTTGTGTTTTTTTTTTTTTTGTACCTATGTCTGGAAAATTCTAATTTTATAAAACTGGGGCTATTTCAGTCAGGCTGTTGTTTTTTTGTTTTTATTTTTTTTTTTTAAGACTTTTTTTTAAGTGACAAGTTGATTGGATTTTGATTATTGGTAATTGTAACCTTTTAGGGCGCCATTAAACACATAATTTGCAATGAATTCAATGAGACAAAATGTAAGTAGCTAATTTATGGCAAATAATTATTATACTACTACTGATGCAGTACCTCTTGATTGAAAGATTGAAAAAAATTGCTGCACAATATTCTGCTTGAGAAAAACATTTAATTAAATATTAGAACGTTTTTTTTCAAATGCGGTTGATTGATTTATTATTTATTTAGTTATTTAGCACAATGATTCTGTTTTAGAACAAGAGACCTTTAATGGCTGCCTTGACAAGCCTTTAACTGTGATTTGATTAGAAGTTTCTATATTTTAAATAATATTCTTATTTTTGGACTCTTAAAGTTATAGAATAGGCTTGAGTTGAAGATTTTTTGTTTTATAAATATAAACATTTTATTTTCAAAAAATTAATCATAGAACCATAGTTTAAAATTGTTATAAATTCAATTTTTAAATTAATTCATATATCGCCATCTATCTGTGGCTATTGAAAAAAAGCTAAATTCATTTATAATTTTGAAAGTATTTTTTTAGAATTTTTTATTTTTAATAAAAATAAGTTAAAAAATTATAATTGAATAAAAGAAAAACTAACATTTAATTTTTAATTTTTATTTTAGGCATCAAGAAAAGTGTCAAAGTGTGGTTACTTGTTTGTCGCACCGGACTGGGATTTTAACAATCCTCTCTACAGAACTAAGGTAAGTCATTAAATATTAATTTATTTAAATAGAAAATTAAAATATTGAAACATTCTCATAAAATTGTAATTAAAAAAGGTACAAACCGTTATTTTTGGGCTTAATACTTATTTCATTTAAAATTGCTTAAGATTTTAAAATTCTGTCAAGATTTCCAAAACTTTATTTAAGAAATTGGAATTCGATAATTTTTTTCGTTGTGCCAGACATTTACTTGCATTTCAATTTGATCATGGCGCAAAAAGACCCCCACATAGTATCTACCTATCTACAAATGTCGATGGTATTAACCACAACAAAGTTGCAAATATGCACAATATCGCTAAGCCGTTTATTTTCTTTTGTTATTTATTTATCTATCACCCACGAGCCAACTACATTATACATATGTACAGTATATATCAGTTGCTGCTGGTATACCGGACCATAACCCAACCTCTTTCGCATCACCACCACCTCATGCTTTGATCATCACTTTTCCGTTGTGAATTTCGCTGGAGGTGATATCCATTGAGCCGACAGTAATTTTTTAAACCGCACATTCCAAGATTAATGTCAAAAATATCTAACAACATGGGCGATCGTGGTTGTGAACAGTGGGACATAGATAATTTAAAATAGGATTAAAATCAATAGAAACAAAAAATAGGATTGTGACCTAAAAATTGAAAATAAGAATGTTTTTGTTAAAAAATTCGTTTTCTCGAAGGAAATTCATAAATTGTATTATTTTATTAAGGTAAATTATTTCAATGATTTACTAAAATTCATACTAAATTATACAGAGTGTCTTGCATAAAATGCGACAAAAGACTAGGACGTGTAGGTTTGGTCAAGACAAGAGAAAAATCGACGGGAGGGGCAACTTTCAAAAAAATCTTGACTTGAAATATAAAAAAATTGTTAAAAATCCAGCATTAGTTTTATAAAATACCTTTGTGCCATTTTTTGAAGTCAGAAATCACTTTTTTATTTCTGTTCTTAAATCAAACTGTTTTAGTGAATATATTTGGAAAAATCAATTTTCAAACGTAAGATTTTGAAGAAAAAAAAAAATTATTTTATTTAAAATTTTACGTTTTTAAGAGATATTTTTGTTTAATATTAATATTTTATATTAAATTCAATGCTTTTTTAATTTTTAGTCAATTAATAAAAAACTATAGATGCTTAAATTTCTTCTAACATTTGAGAAAGCGAAAATATTAAATTTTTTAATTTTTTCTAACTTCGACATATGATCTGTCCCACTGTGTTTGGCTAAGGCTGCAACTATACGGCGGCGCGTCTAACAAAAAACTTTGTTTTACCACACATGTGGTGGCGGCGCGGCGACTCGACAACAATTCTATACGTATACACACTCGTCTGACCTTAAACTTTTTTCTAATGGCTGTCAAATATCTCATGTGGTTTGTCCCAGAAAATCCTTCCACATACATACATATGTTATCTATACTCATGGGATTTTATGTCCTTCAGTGCCGTTAAATTGTAATGAAAACTAAATAACAAAGGCGAAATATGTCAGTTGTGTGTTTTTTTTTTCTTCTACCTAACGCGACATTAAGTCTATTTGACAGTTGGATTGTATTACAGTTGAATATGAGCACGAGTGAAAGCGCGGTCAATAAAATTCAAAAGGGCCAATGAACTTTTCAATGGGTCATATCATTTGTAAGCATTTGTATAGAATGAAGGTGTCATTTTACCTTCATATTTATGTCGGTAAAATAAAGGTATAGGTATATAAATCAAAAACAACTTTAACAATTTTAATTAAATTTAAATTTCCCAAAGTTTGGTTTGTATCAAATCAATGAAACTTGATGGAGGATTCACACGAATGACAAACTGTCATAATTTCATGCATCATATAGACTGCACTGCATTTATATGACAGATTAAATGTCATTATTTCTGGCCATTTAGTACCTTCTTATTGCCATTTAACGTATCTTATGTCAATAAATGGCTAGAACGGCAAATATTTTTATGACAAAAAAAATATTTGGATAAAGCACTTTCATGGAAAATTTCTCATTCATGCTCAAAGTTAGTTTTAAAGGATGACTTAGGTATTTTTGTAAAATATTTGCCAATTTTTATTTTTTAAAAGATGTTTTGAACCCACTGAAGTACCCAGTATAAATATATTTAGTCTTTCACTTCCACTTATTACAAAAGGTACTCAAACAAACACCTTCCAATTAGGTTGGTGCTCCAAATTGAACCTCAAGTCTTATCTTATATTTTATTATTTGTGATTAAATTCAATTTAAAACTTCATTCCACTCAAGCCCTCCTATAATAACCAATTAACTGCGACTTATAAACGTTTCAAACACTTAAATTCTTAAGAAAAGATAATTCTCTCCACTTTGAATAAAGAAACACACACACACTCACAAAAAAAAATCCAATTGGACAAAACAACAAATGATGTCGATGGCGACATTAAAATAACTTCCTGGTTTTCCTATATAGAGTTCTCTTCTTTCTTAATGGCTTATAAAACTCTTGACGACGATATCCAGAGCAATATACTGACTCGTATACGTATGTATGTATGTATGTTTGAATGAAGATGGAGCATCCTCCTCTCAATCTTGAAGTTCATTTTCACTATTATCTCTTTCGAATAATTTAATTCATGAGATATAAGCAATTTGCTGTTGTTGGTAAAGTAATGATTTCATCCGTATGTGGTCATCATCAAAGAACAGGAGCACATTTTACATACCTACATATGTATGTATGAGTATGAACCTATACCTACCAGAGCGGACAACAACTTTAGCCGGATGATACTGCCACATAAGTCGAAGATTTTCATTTAACCAAATGACACTAAATTATGATAAACTCATCGCTAAAGCAAATTACCAAGCGATTAAATTGTCAAAGAAAAAAATTGACCATCAGGAGGTACCGCGCAAATAATTATAGTAATGGTGATTCTAATGCGGTGAGTTTAACGAGTTCAGGTGGTGGCGGCGGGTATACACAATTTTAAGTGGAAAGTGGTGTTTTTTTTAAGTTGTTGTTTTGTTTAATAATGATGCTGTTTTGAAACAACTTCATGATTACTATTTGCGGGGGAAAATTACTACCAGCTTTAGTTCTTATATCAACACTCCCTTTACGATTGTCAATAATCAATTAATAGTTGATAAATTTGGGACAGTAAAACTCAGCTCGAATTTTTTGATTAGAATTAGTAGGTGGGTCGTGTCTGATTACTTCAAAAATTGGCGTAGACCAAAAATATATTCTTAAAGTTTTTAAAAAGGCAGTAATGAGGCAAAAACTAAAAAAAAACGACATACTTTTAGGCGCTCTAATTTTGAAAGTAATTATAAGTCCTATACGAAATTTTTATTTTGGCAAAAGAAAGCTAGTTATATTTTCCAACAGAAAAGCCTTAATATTTTTTTTTTTGTACGACGAGTCGTTTTCGAGATATTTGTTAAAAAGTACTTTGAGGCGCTCTAACTTAGAAAGTATAAGTCCTTTACAAAATTGTTGTTCTGGCAAAAGAAAGCTAGTTATATTTTCCATCAAAAAAGTCTTAATACATTTTTTTGTGCGATGAGTCTTTCTCGAGATATTGGTTAAAAAGTTTTTTTTTTCAAAATGGCGGCATAACACTCAAAAACGCGCCAATTTCTTATTTTGAATTTTCAGTTATAAATAAATAAATACATTGATCGGCGCAACAGCTCTTATAGAACTAGGGCCTAGTGACTTACAACTCTTAACCATTCCTGTGTGCGTGTTATTGGAGGAATAGAGGGACCTACAATTTTCTGCCGAATCCGAACGGCTAGAGTGAGAAGCACTTTTTCATGACAAGAGATACTCTTGGAGGATTTGTCAATTCCTCGCAAGAGGCAGTAACCCGTGAAAAACATTTGTGTTTTTAGCTGACATAGGCTGGGAATCGAACCCAAGACCTTCGGGGTAACAGTCCAATGCACTAACCGCATGGCATAGTTATGACTTAAAATAAAAGATGAAAGTACATTTATTTATAATTTGAAAGTTGAGAGCTACCAAGTTGTGTGATACCAATCTTTTCACTTGTTTTTTATTTAGATATTCGCATTTGGACTTGAATTCATTTCCATTGCCATTTTCTTTTTGAATCTTTCCCATATATTATGACAACGGAGTTTAGTATTCACCCGACTTTAAATATCAAGGCGTACAATTTATAAATAGTTTGACATAAAAAACACAAAAAGAAATAAAAATAAAAACTGGTGCATGTAGGTATAATTATCTCTAATTGCTTTAGTAATTTGTAGTTTCGATATAATAAAACTGTAAGGTTAAGACTTTAATTTTAAGATATGTCCACTATACCTACATATACTCAAGACAACAAACCACCCGACAGCTGTAAAATGAAATAGTAAACAATCTTAACAGTTATGTGGGGAAATTGTTCAAGCTAGGTATATACAAAGCTAAAGCTGATTGGGCTACTACATCAGTTGGGAATTTACAGTGCGTCCAAGTCCAAACTAAGTCTACACTGAAAAAAAAGTTGGATTTTTTAAGTTTTATGGTTTTAGACGCCATTTGACATTGAATGTTGCATGTAAAACTGAAGACAGTTAAATGCCCTAATATTGATTTCAAAGCGTTTTTTTTTTAATGGGGGCTGAATAGAATACTGACCTATCTGTTTTTGTGTACCTACTTATGGGCGATTGAGTTAATTTGAAAGACTGCATTCAGTCAGTCAGAGACTAGAGTCAGCAGTCAATTTTATTAATTCTGACTTTGCAGTTATCTAACGCAGTAAATTCCTTAGCAACTAATTGACTGCAATACTTTTTGTCTCCAGTCATTTAATCACTTAAAATGGCAAAATGCAACTTTAAATATAAATTCAATTTTAGCAGTCTGAAACTCATTTGACTGCAGTTTTTAACTGCTTATGCATACTCATGAACGACCTATACTTATATCTAGTTGAAAACTGCAGTCAGTAAAGTGTGCAGTGAATTAACTAGTACAAATTTGAATAATATAGTCAAAACTTTGATTTATTACTTTAAAAAAAAAAAAGTTAGAGTTAACATTAAATTTTATTATGCTGGCTTAGCAGTTAACTAAAGCAGTCAATTATTTCGCAGGTTATTGAACCTACTTTTCGACTATTTCCAGTCATTTATTTTTGTTTTTAATTTATTTTTTTTAATTTATTTTTTTAAATTTATTTTTGTTTGAATTTATTTATTTTTTTTAATTTATTTTTTAAATTTTTTTTTTAATTTATTTTTTTTTTTTAATTTTTTTTAGTCACAACTCACGTAACCTAATACAGTCAATTGTTTAATAGGGTAATTGACTGCAATACTTTTTGACTGTTTAGTGTCTTTTAGTTACTTAAAAGTCGATTTTAAATCCAAGTCATTTTTTTTACAGTCATAACACATATGACTGGTGCTATACCAAACACAGTCAATTGCTTAGCAGGTAATTGACTAATATGACTGCAATTAAATTAATAAATATAATATGAAATCAATAATTAGAAATGCTGACTTTTTTTTACTTTGTGAATGAACATTAAAAGGAGTTGGTAAAATGAAGTAAATTTATAATTAAAAAAAAACTGCAGTCAAATTGACTTATCTACTGGCTGCTCAATATCACTAATATGTACCTAAAGGCGACTTTTAAGTGACTGGATACATTTAATTGAATTCTATTCAGATTCAAAAATGACTGTTGACTGCAATTTTAAAGTTGAAGTTAAAATGACTGTTGACTGCAATTTTAAAGTTGAAGTTAAAATGACTTGACTGCAATTTTAAAGTTGAAGTTAAAATTACTGTTGACTGCAAATATAAAGTTAGTAAACCAAAATTCTATTCAAAAATGTCTGTTTAGTTAATTGACTGCAGTCACCAACTGACTGCAGTTTATACAATATCTCTGCATCTACTATTATCCCAATTATAAAATTTTGTCGACATAGCTTTTCGAAAAATAGCTTAGCTGTCTTATTTACAAACGTTGTCTAACTTTTGACAACTGTCTAACTTTGGAAAATGTGTTTAAAAACCTCGTTTATTGTTGTCTTATAGCTGTCTAACTTAGACACAAGAGTAGATTGTCTTAACCGTGAATAATGTGATATCTATCTGTCATCTATTTATTTTTATTAAATAAAAAAATATTTCCACCAATTTGAAAATAGTAAGACAGTGTCTAAGTATACAAAAATCTAATAAATACGACTGTACATCTTTAAAATGAAAACCCATTTCCTCTTTTTCTCAGTGTACATGAGATTAATTTTCAAATGTAACTTTAGAATATGTCGTAGATAATAGAAAAGCATTGCATAGACGACATACATATCTGTCATTTAAAAGAGAGCTGGAATTTTTGTCTGTTGTCACAACACAAGGCATCCAATTTGGTCCTCTATGTTTTTATTTATTTTTTTTTGTCTCTAATGGAATTAGTAGAAGGGGAGTTACACATTTGTTTTTTTTTTTATTTTATTTTTTTTGTCTTTGTTTAATTGAGTAATAAAAACAAACAAACCGATAGACATATGGGTGCGTTCATTGCACTTTATGGAGCGCTTCTAACAAACTCTAAGTTATAGCTAATGGTGAATGAGAGAGTTTCAATATTACATACATAGTATAACTTGCTTAAGTTTGCCCAAGTTTTTTTTTTTGTCTTGGAACACTTGGACATTTGGACGTTGGTCATGCAATGAATGCAATGTTCAAAGTGAAAGTGGTAGTTATATACACATACAATGTTGGTGATTTAGAGGTATAATGGGTATTTGCTTTCGAAATAAACAAAAAAAAAAAAAATAAAAAACAGCATTTGATGACGCACTTTTTGTTAAGCACAACATTCAATGCACATTTTAGTTAAGAAAGTGAGAGTACTTAAAGAAGTTTTTTTTTCTTCTTTTTTTTTTTTTCATTGTTTTGAAAGTTTGAAATGCAAACAAAAATAAAACGAATATAATTCTTCATTTTGATCAATTGACACATAGGACTTTGGTGCCTAAATTGGTGGTCTTAATGTCAAAAATTACACTTGTGATATTTACCTACTTCAATTTTCAATTTTAGCCTAGAATTAGCACTGTCAAATTGGGGCTAAATGCACTGGATATTATGTTTTGTTTAGGTAGAGTAATTATTTGTCTTAGAGATGAGGTCATTTAGAGGGTGTCCCAAAATATTTGTTATTTTTGAAGTATCGTTCAACAATGTCTCTTCAGCTGTCAAATTGTTTTTTTTTTTTTTATTTGTTAAGATTTCAGACACTACTGCATAAAATCTCCCTTAAATTTTGGGACAGCCGTTATAAATAAATTTGCCGAGACAAGAGTAATTCCAATTTATAAAAGCTTATCGTCAGTCAAAGTGCGATTTAAAAAAAAAAAAACCAGGGAAGGCCCTAGCCCTGTGGGGCCGCATAAACAGTGCCTATTTTTATGAACAAAACTTTTATAAACAAAACTTTTATAAATTGGCATCTAGTCACTTCCATTAAAATTATCTATATCTATAAATTTTTTAAACAAAATCGTCAAAATAACGACTTTTTATCTAAAAACAGAAAACTGCAGAAATTGCAATGAACCGTTTGCATAGAAAATTCCTTCAAACAGCCTAACTTAAAACTTCTCATGAATGTTAACATTAAAACAAATAAGGTTTATCCCACAAAATTATCCTCCATCTTATACCCACATTACAACCTTCCTAACGACGTTCTAAGCTTGTCCTTGCGTCGATGTTTGCATTTTATAATAATATTCGCTTGCCCATAAGACACACCTCAATATCTGAGCTGCTGGCGGAGGCAACAAAAACTATCATCAATGCTCATGTTCTACGCATAAAAATCTTTACTTAAATAGCCAAACATTCCATTCTGTATCTTTCTATCGAAACATGATGACGATGACGGCGGGAATGGCGACGTGCACGACACGTCGTCGTCGTCGCGTCGGGGCGTCATGCATTCATATGAGTACATCAGAGTGCGATATGTTAACATAGAGTCGCGTCAATCGCCCCGTTGTATTAGGTATAGTCGTCGTCGTCGTCGACGCTAAGTCTTCGGTAGCAATCACCTGTATATAAGTGGAGCCTAGCTGGTGCCGGAGCTTCATCGAGAATATTTTTTATTACCATCTCTGATCATAATTTTATTAACGCATTTTATATGAAGATAAGTTAGATATATACTCGTACCTGCTGCCTCCTGCTGGCGAAACACGGAAGTCAATGAGAATTTGCGTGATTATAAACTTGGAAGTGTAGACATTTTGTCCGGCGTCAATTGAGTTTAGAGAAAATTTATTATAGTTCCGGGGAGTATTAAGATTTTTTTTTTTTTAATTAGAAATCATTTAATGAATTTTATTTGATAATAAATTTTAACAAAAAAAAATAATTTTAATTAAAAACCTGGTTGAACTTTGGGATCTTTTCTTTAATAAAAGGTAAATAGATATCTGAGGAAATCCAATTGGGAATAAATTAGAAAAAAAGTGAAAGAATCAAAAATATAATCCTACTAGCTGATCCGCCCGGCTTTGCATGGAATTTTTCATAAATTTTAGCATTTAAAAAAGTGTAAATTAAATTCATATATAGGGACTTCAAGCAGCTTAACAATGAATTTTTTTTGAGACTCTCCAATAATTTTTATAGAAAAATGTAGCCGTCAGAGAGCTTAACGCCATTTGTTGGCGATCCCATTTTCGTGAGGGACAAAATTAGCCTATTGGCTTCGTATTGTCTGTCATTTCTTAGGATAAATATTTCCTAGCCTCTTTGTGGTAACTCACACAAGTGTTGTTGTTTCATTCAAACCTTTAATATTTTCTCCTTCCCATACAAAATAAAATTAACAGATATCCCCACCATCGACCCTGAAAGTATGCAATTTCGAGATTTTATGATTCTCCTAGTTTTCCAGTCGAAATATCCAACAGAAAATTCAATTTTTGGATCACTAGTGTGCGTATCTTGTTTGAAACGAATCCACCATGATTTGGAAGGTAAAATGTTCAAAATTCAGTTTTTTTTTCGAAATTACTCAAAAGTTGTGTATTTTTTAGATAAAACTTCAAGGGAGAAAAGGTAGCTTATGAAATTCTACACAAAAAAGATTATAACACTTTTTTCCGTAGGAGCAATAGATTTTGAGAAAAACTTGTGCAAACAGTTCCGATACCTTAACCCAATCGCGATGGGCTAGGCTCTGGATCACAGCGAATTGTAGATGATGTTTGAATGTTTGCGAAAGTTTTTCTCAAAATCTGTTGGTCTTACGAAAAAAATTGTTGTAATCTTTTTTGTGTAGAATTTTAAAAGCTACAATTTTTGTCTGGATATTTCTTCCAAAAAGCTCATTGTTTTTGAAAAATTTACAGAAAACTCAAGGTTTGCCTTTTTACTCCACAACATCACAAGATCTTCTCCTTTTTCGTGACCTTTTTTTAAATATTCTAATCCTAATTTTGTGGTATAATATCACAAAATTTACTCCCTTTAAGAAATATTTTTTTACAATTTCTCAAAGGCTACGAAATTAAAAAAAAAAAAAAAACAAACAAACAGAATTTCATTCCCTTTGAGAATTTTATCCCAAATGTCCAAATTTAATGTAGGGTACTGTTTTTTTTATAGAAAATGCATACAAATAAATCCCATCAACCAAAATTCAGCTTCGACTTTTTTTTATTTTTCTTCGTCTTATTTTCCTGTGATATACCACCCACATGTCATATTATATAAAATTTAATCTTTTAAACCAGCAACAGTGCCATAATAATAAAAATAATTTTTGTCTGTTTGATTTGCAATTGAAATAATTTTTTTTTAAACAATTTCCAATGTCTGCAATCTTAACAATAGCTTGCTAATTATTTATTAAGGTGTGACTCAATTTTGTTCATGCTTTTCAAATAAAATTCAAATACAAAACTTATGTGTGATATTTTGACAAAAAACAAAACAAACAACTCCAAAGTGTTGTTTTGTTATAATATTTTTTTTTTATTTATTGCTTCATGTCGATTTATGAGTAGTTTGTTAATTTCTATTGTATTATGAAATCAATGCCAATTCTTAAAAAATATATTATGTGCTTTTTAGCACTTTCCTAAAAAAACATGTGTGGGTTATTTTTCGTTCTTGCAATAAACCAAAAGTACCACAGTCAAACACACTTAAATAAAAAAAACAGCTCTACATAACTGAAGCAAAATAACTAAATGCGCCCATAATTCCAATGCCTTTTTTTTTACTGAACTCGTCCACCAAAACGTTACACTCCCTTTTAGCTGAACTGTCAAATTTGACAGCAAAATATTAATTTGTTCGAAATTTCTTATTCGGCATCTAAGGTCGACTTACACTAAAGGTTTTTTTGGCAGCAGTACTAATTTATAAAATTTTGTTTTAAAAAATGTATTAATCTCTTCATAAACATTTTTACAAATGGACCTAAAGGGTGTTTTTTTTTAATAAAGGTTTGGTTTTAAAAATTAGCAACACTGTTTCTGTTTTTAGTGAAAGGAAATTTCACAGCTGAATAGACCATGAATGTATTTTAATTCAATTCACATTTATGTACCTTTTAAAAAAACACCCTTTAGTTATGATTTGTGAAAAATATGATGCTCTTGATATTTCGAGATTCCTGGAACTCCGATTGAATGGACATTTTTCAGTAGATAATCCAAACATTGCTTCATAAAAATTAGAAATGAAAGAAAAATAATCGAAAATTATCGTTCAGTTAATCGGAATCGACTGTATAATCGATGGGTGTTAACGTTAGTTCGTTTACCAAAAATTAAATTGCCTTCCCCAGACAACAGATAAAGGTACGAGGTACTACGTCTTTTGATATACGATTTCTGATTTCTATTAAGAAACATTAATTTATTTCACATTTCAAAATTTTGACAGACAGACTTAACAGAGAGTCCCGCCTCTTCCCACATAAAATTTCCTCTATATATGTGTTAAAGTAGCCTTCAGAAGAAAATTCGACGACTTAAACCTAAAGTCTTAAGTGAAAATAATAATAATTTTCAATTTTTTTT
The DNA here is from genome assembly GCA_951394125.1 of Epistrophe eligans. Taxonomy (NCBI): domain Eukaryota; kingdom Metazoa; phylum Arthropoda; class Insecta; order Diptera; family Syrphidae; genus Epistrophe; species Epistrophe eligans. The sequence goes on from OX596031.1 coordinate 54,063,651, forward strand.
TCTGAACACAAATCCATGCAAGAGGAGGAGGCATACATACATATTTTTTTTTTTTGAAGGAGACTATCCTTATATATTTTTTTTCTGCTTTGCCCACGTGATTTTCCTTTATAAATCTGGGCAAATTAATTTCCTCTAGGGGCGAAGGAGTGAGTACCTATAACTATACTGCTGCATGCTGGCATGTTGGCTGATGGGCGGTGAGCAGTTTTGAACTAAAAAATAAAATAAAAAGAAAACTGCAAGCGTTTCTTAGAAGAATCTCAAATAAATTAATAAGTTAAAGAAAAAAAAAATCATACATCAGAAACGCAGATACCACACCTCACCGCACTGGACTGAGAGAAGAAAAGGCTAAAGACGCAATTCTGAAGCCAAATAGTCTCGTAAATCATTCAATTTTTGCTCGACTTTCGTTTGAGTTGATTGCATTAGTTTTTTTTATTATTTTTTATTTTTTGAATTCTGTTGAACATGGTGGGACTGGCTTTTTGAAGGGCCTTATACGAAAAAATAGGGGCCCCTATATTTTTTTCGTGTATTTTGTAATATTAGATTTTCAATTGTCTTTGAAAGATGTATTTTGACAAGACTTAAACCAAAAAGAACGAAGGAAAAAAGAAGTTCTTCTAGCCCAATTTGCTTTCCCAATTAACCTCATATTTGAGTGGAAAAAAATAGTTGCCAAAAATTTATCGCAATCTCTTAAATATCCTCATTTATGAAAATTAAAAATAAAATGGTTACGTTTATGTAAAAAACAAATCATTGTCAAAAGATAATTTATTAAATAGTTTACTTGTTAAAAATCGATGTTTCAACATTTTTAAACACAAAAAAACTAATATTAAAATTAAGGACTAGCTTGAAGAATAAAATCTCATTTAATAATTTTAAGTCAAAATTAAATAAGACTCTTGATACACAGGGCCCCTTAAGATACCTTCTGCGCCCATATATCTTCCTTACTTACCATCAAGTGAAATCCTTCTCTGACTTTGCAAAATATATTCTTGTACACAATGGTTTTTCAATGAAGCGCATTTCATAAATGGCTCCAGGGGACATTATTATCTGTGTATGAAGTATTTGCATTTAAAATCTGACGTCTTTTAAAGGTCAGAGGCGCTCACAAAAGGCGCAAAGGGATTCTTCGCCCATGTAAAGTCAAAAATGTATACAAAAAAATAAAAATCTCGTTCAGACGACGACAAACGGAATTTAATTGAAAATTATTATTTGAGGAAAAAGCAAAAAGAATACGCTCGACTTTTAGACGCCGCGCTGCGCCGAAGCCGAAGGATATTTATATCAAATTAAATCATGAACTGTGTAGAGTGTGTGTGTGGGATTCTGTTGATCTTGTTAAATTTATGGATGAACAAAAGTTTTACTAGAAATTCAATTACTTATAACACATATGCGTAGAAGAATTGCCCAAGGACTTGGAGCGGTATTATTTGAGTCAATCAAAGAATCGCTATCGCTTTAACTAATGTGTATAGTACTAGAGTTTTGAACAACTTTTTTTTTCTTTTGGTCAGAAGTAGTAAGTCAAAGATGAGCCGCAAAATTTTTAGAGAAAACTCAATGGATTTCATATTGATTTTTATTACAAATTATCATACCTTTGGAATACAGATTATGTGATTACCGATAAAAATTTTTTTTCGGAAATGGTTTTAATGATTTGGATGAAATTATCTGCGCTTGTTCTTATGAAAAAGAAAAAAACGAAAGTTAGTTATGATCCGCTTACTGCCACGCCTACTTCTATTGTTTGATGGTTTTTCAGAAACGGTTTGAACGATTAAGATTAAATTTTCAGGCTTTGTTCTCATGAACGAGATAAAGATTAGAAAGTTGTTTTATTAAAGTCCATCCACTTTTCTTATTTCTTAGTTTATAGAAAGTTGTTGCCAAGGTATGGATAAAATTTTGTGCGTTGGTAATATTTTACATTCCAAGTTTATCTAGATAGGTGTCCAGGACTTTTGCCTAGGAGATGCCGGAAATAGGTAAGAACCATAATATATGTATTATTGTATAGGTATGTTTTTTTTTTTTGCTGAGTATGTATGTATGTTTTTTTTTTTTGCTGAGTTTCGAAACATGCCAACAGTGTGCTTGCCGCTTTGCCAACTTCAAATACCCTGCACGCTCCACTCGATTCCTTTTGTGGGCTACCTAAAACCTTTATCGGTTTTATTTTTCGTCTCAGGACCATGGAAGCCCCAAAAGATATATATATTTCAACTAATGGTCCAAGTGTACGGCCTCTAAACGACGCCGGTAAAAGCTTTACTTCAAAAACAATTCTTAAAATTGAATTTTAACTTCAATTCTAACCAAATTGACTTTTAATGGGAATGCTTACAGAATTCTAATTTAGTGCCAACATTTTGGATTGAAAATTGATATTAATCAACATAACTTAAAAATTTAAACAAAATCGAGAATACAGAATTTTTAAAACTTAATGTTGGCATTTACAATTCTAAATACTCCAAAATCTGTTACACCAATTTAAAAATTAATTATTGTCCTACTTATTCAACTCAATTCGCATTAATTAAACTAGTTTCATTGGTATGTGAAGGCAAACTGTAACAACCGAGGTCTTTTGCAAAAAAAAAAAATAAATAAATACAAAAAAAATAAACAAACAACTTTTTAAAGTAAAATTAAAAATCCATTTGGTTTATCTTAATCTTAATCAATAATCACTATTTATCTATCTCAAACCACTTTGTCATCATTTAAGCTTGACAAATATATATTTCCACATTTTTTGAATACCTATGCCACCTCTATATTTGCTCTTCTCCACATAATGAGCCTACTATACTATTAAACTTTTCATCATTAGCATCAAGCTTATAAGCCCACTCAAAACAAGTACCAAACCTATTTTGAAAAGTGGCACAGCACATTTGTCAAAAAAAATAAAATAAAAAAAAATAACCTAACCTAACCTTACAGTTGAATTGCATTATAGCTATAAAAGACACATCAAATGACATCTAAGAGATAATTTTTTTTTTCTATTTCTTTGATGTCACCACACCAAGCCCCCCCTTCCCCTTCGGGTTGGGTGAGACTTTTTCTGCGATGGCGATGAAGAAATGTTATTAAAATCGAAACGTGAGTTTAAGAAGACTCTCGCGATGACAAAGACACATACATACATATAAAATGACAGAAAAAGGCGACAACAATAAAAGGCGTGCTATTTCTTACAAATACACACACACACACTCATACAAGAGACACATAAAAAAAAAAGTCTGCATTGTTGCAACAATGCGATCATAAATAATGACGAACTTACTTCGCATTTGACAGGGATTAAGTCGTTTTAGCAATTTATCTTAACGGTGTCATTGATATTAATTCATATCAATCTGTCATGTCAACGGGTTTTGCTCTATTCTGCGGCGAGTGTAGGCACTATAGAGATATGTATATGCAACGTCACTGTACATGTATTGTTGCAAGCGAAAGGTTTGATTTTTTTTGAAGAACTACGGTATTGGGGATTTACCTTTAGACGTAGGAAGTAGTATTCTTAAGAAGTTGTAACAGAAAAAACCACAAATTTAATCAGAAAATACTAATTTTTTTTGTTATTTTTTTATTGTTACTACTACGAGTTACAAGCGACTAAGGGATAAACCCAACCTAACGGTGATCAAACACCTATAAATAATCAATGCAGGCAAAGTTGCGTTTTGGACATTTTTTTTTCCAGTGATTTCCAAACAAATTACAACTTGTGTGCTTCTTAAAATGCATTTACCTTTAAAATTTCCTTACCTTAAACCTTGGTCCAAATTATTGGTGGTTCTTTCTGATGTGATTTCAAACAAACATTTTTGAACTCACAGAAATTCATTGGTACCTGCATGACGACAGAAAATACCCTCAGCGTAGCAACGAAATGCCTGAGTGGGACAGAAATTTCAAAGAGGGAGTTAAAATCTTTCGAACACACCAAGTGGACCACACAAGGTACTGTGGTCCTGTGCAGTGCAATAAGTACCACGGAAATAAAGCCCGTGAATCTTTTTTCCAAAAGAAAAGGAAATAACACCTGTGGGCTTTTTTTCCTTTTTTGTAGTGGCAATAAGACCCACCACAAAAATGCATTAAGACCCACGGGTGTTATTGCCTTTCAGAATTATTAAAAAGACTTACTTAAAGTGTGATTTAATAACTCTTTAACTTTATTACTTTTGTCCAAGAAAACTGTTGACATTGGCGCCTGCCTGAAGACTGAACTCACTCCAAGCGGAGCAATGGTGTTGCATGAGTGGGAAGAAGAATTTCAAATATTTGGAAGCCGCCAAGCGGGCCACACAATGACACAACGTACTGTTCTCCAAAATCATTGTTTCTTCTTTACTAAATGAGTTTTATTTCTCTATATCATTCAAATTAAAGCCTTCAGGAAAAAGGAATTGAAACCCACATCATTTGTTTCCATCTAAGAAGGAAAAAAAAGCCCGGGGTGTTATTTCCTTTTACTTTGGAAAATAAGACCCATCGGCTTTATTTCCGTAGGGCTTATTGCACTGCACCATAAAATATTATTAAATTCAACCCTGTTATAACTTGTGGGTGATCTTCATAGATACATAGTTGTTGCTTAAAGTATCAGTACCTAAATGAAACTTGGAACGAATATCACACAGTCGTAAATGTCGCAACAAAAAAAATTATGTCATTCGTTTTTTTTTTTTTTTTTTTGTTATTTGTTAAGTTTTGCGCATCAGTGCTAAAATGGTTATGAGAGACACCGAACATACCTGATGCATCCAATACCCGGCATATAGTTAGATATACATTTCGATTGCGTCGTCCGTCGTTTGCCGTCGTCTTTTAACTTCATAGGTACATCTTTTTTTTTTTTATTTACCAAAGTTTGATTTTGATAAAGAAAAAGTGTTGATTCGGGATGATGTGGTGGTACAAAATCGTGCATGGTTGATATTTGGAATTACGTTAGTTAAACAGTGGGGTCACTTTTATTGTAAAGTTGGCATAAATTCAATGAACATTTTTATTAAAAAAGCAAAAGTTGTTTTTAAAAGATTTGCACATCAGATGTAGACATATTTCCTAGCCCTCTGATCAAATATAATTTGAGCTTATTACCAGCTTTATTTCGCTGTTTAGCCCGAAGAATTTGTTGGTCATTTTGTTCGTCCTCAGTCTTTCGATATATATTGAACTTTGTTTCTTATTTTGTGTGCTGCTGGTGGACAAGTCAAGAGATTCAGGCATTTGGTCAGTGGGTCCTCACGAATTTTCTCCGTCAAAAGTTAAGCAGGTGAATCCAAATTTTTTCTTCCTCAACATTTAGTAAAACAAAAAGTAATACATTTTGCTAAACAATTCCGTTTATATTTGTGAGTTTTCAGAAATACAAAGTGACCATTGTTGACAGACAGACTTGTGATCTAAGCTCATTTTAAGTTAGGTGACTCTTACATTCCAGGAGGCACTAGGGCCTCCTTCAATAAGACCTTTGATAGGAGCTAAGTGATATCCAATATTCTTGCAGCATTCCAGAAAACTAAAAAATTAATATATTTTTTCGAGGGTGGAAAACAATAATTTTGTGTGAACAAGGCAATTTGATATAACTGGACCCAAAATTTCGAGTTTGGGCTTCTGGCTTCACACAGCTAATTTTTTCGACCAATAGTTTTGAGCTTTGACCTTGTACTTCGGGTATAAGGTCTTCATCGTGGCTTGTATTCCTTGGCTAAATAATTTTTCTCCATGGTGGAGGAGGTGTGGTTGGTTATGTTTCCGTGAATTATTTCAGCAGAATTTGATATGAAGAAGGGCGTGTCAGTGGGCGTCTGTATAACCTCTTCCACGAATGTTTTATTGGTGTAATCATTGAATGATCAAACTTATTTATTCGGTATAATTTTTTCACAAATTGTAGGCCTTTCTATTCCATTGTTTCCCATAATACATTACGCGCAGGTTTTTTTTTTTTTAAGCATGAGTGTCGTCTGCATTGTTATTTTTGCAGTTTTCCTATTTAGATATCTACTCTGAATCGGATTTTGGCTTCTTTTACATATTATACATATTTTTATTTTTTTTTTGCCGCCTTTTGACCCCCGTTTGGGATTATTTTACAGTTTGTTTAGGCTTCAGGTGTGCGATTGTTTAGTTTAAGCTTTTGTTCATTTCATAAGCTATAAGCATGTGCTTGCGTTTAAAATCAAATTACACGGAAGTTTAACCATGATATAAAAAAGAAGGTATACTTTGTGTACCTACTACATCTTTGACTAGGTAGGCAGGTATACATATGTATATTGCGTGAGGTTGATGTGAAAACCAAGCCTATAGTTGCTGCACCCCATGGCAGAAAGATAACTCGCTATTGTTATGTTAGAGAAAGTGATGTGCGCTTTTAAATATTTACTATGCACTTCATGTAATATTATATCAGAAATAATGATTTTTTGAAAACAAGTAAATAGAAGAAGCTATTAATGTCCTCAATTAATTCCTGAGTGTTTTTTTTTTGTAACCCAGAGTGAACAAAGTGCTGGCAACGTAGCATAATTTTTTCGTATATCTGAAGAATAATGAAGCTATTGATTTGTTTTACTCAGAAGAATAAGCTAAATTGGGCGAAATCACAGCAATTAAATGACAGCAATTTGATTAATTATTATTGGTTATCTCTCAAAAGCCTAAACGAAATATCGACCTTTTTGTACCTGCAAATTCTACTCAGTATACATATTTGTAAATCTTTGTATAGTAAGATGCCTAGTTTTGGATTTGTTCCCAATATGATTTACGATTATCAATATTTTTACGATTGTCGATATTTTTTTGATTATCGGTATTTTTTACGATTATATTTGTGATCTTTGGATGGAAAGATGCCTAGTTTTTGATTTCTTCCCAACATAATTTACGATTATCGATATTTTTTACGACTATTGTTTTTTTTTGCGATTATCGATATTTTTTACGTATATCGATAATTTTACGAATATATCTGTAATCTTTGTATGGAAAGATAGGTACTAGTTTTGGATTTGTTTCCAATATGATCTACTATTACCGATATTTTAATGATTGTCGATATTTTTAACGATTATCGATATTTTTGCGACTATCGATATTTTTTTAATGATTTTCTATATTTTTATGAAAACATTTTCTTCCACAAATCAACGCCTACTGTCTGAACTAGTTCCGTGGAATTATCGAATATTTGACTTCTTTTTGTGGCATCCCCAATTCACCTTATGAATATACGAACGGTAATCCCACGGAACTAGAAGTTTAGACAGCAAGCGTAAATTTGTATGATGATTTTGTTTTTTTAATTCAAAATAATTAATTCGTCAAGGAAAAAAACATGTACCACTTGCAATTTTCCGGGAATGATGCATTTTTTATTTTTTATTAAATAATTTATCTGTCCAATAGTTCGTTATGGTTGTGTTTTAATAAGAAAGAGAGAGCATTTCCTCATTCAAACTACTTGTCAAGTGTTTTCTATTTTGTTCTGGTTCTTTAGAACTCACCTAGTATTTGGCATTCCGGGAACGTAATACCTTTAAGCTTCAAGTCTTAAAGTGCCCGGTTACCTACTCATCTACTCGTATATATTTATGTACTAGAGATCTTCTGATGAAGTCCAAAGGCGTGGATGATGGCAATGTCTAGAACGTAACTTGTTGAAATTCCAATCGAGTGTACTACAAGTCGTCGCCATCTCACCGACCGCGTCGCGTTTTGTCGTGTAGTTGTATTATTATTGTTGTTGTTGTTGGATTTCGGTTTAAGCCTAAAGGCTTGTGTATCTATTTTTGCACCTTTTGGTTTGATGATGCGGTACATGCGGTGTCGTGAATGGATGGTTTGGTTAGGTTAGGTTGGATTGGTTGGTAATATTAAGCGACGACGGACGGACGAACGGACCAAAGACGGTCATTGAATCAATCCTTTGACTTGGTGTGCCCACCATCACAACTGTTAGCAATGCGCGGCATGTTGTGTAATCAAAAGATAACGGTATTTAATGGTTTCTGGATGAAGATGATGTTTGATGATGATGATGATGATGAAGAACATGATGATGAAGAACATGATGATGATGATGATTCACAACAAATGGAAATCTAGTGGTTTGAAGAATAATCTTGGGTTGGGATTCTTCTCTTTAAAGGCGATTGTAAAAAATGCCGCAAAACGTGGTGGTGGTGGTATAGCGGTATACATAAGTGCGGCAATTCTTGGCTCATATTGAAATGTCATGATGGTCTTTGGAACAAATTTCTGACATTGGACTTGTATATCTAGACTCTATACAGAGATTTGGAGTGCACAGCCAATGAACGAAACGAAATGAAAGAATTTATAATCTTGGCTACTTTTGAGACAAGCTATATACAACCTCTTAAGGCTAGCAAAGACATTTGAATTCGAGCTAGTAAAAAAATTCCCATTGTGATGGAAAATAAATATAACGAGTCAACAAGCTACATATAGATGCCCACTATATGTAGCTTGTTGACTCAGTTATAGTTATGATTAAATTTATGTTCAATTTCAAATTGAAATATCGAATGACCAGAAAATCGGACTTCGTGTGGGTTCTAATTTCTGTGAAGTTGGACGACTAATAAACAATTCAAGTCAAAACTTGAATTTATTGATGAGAATTATTTCATTATGAAGTTGCCATGAAGCAGTTTCATATCAATGATATCGATTGTTATTTGTGTGTCTTCAACAAAAAACAATTTGAATGTTTGAAAACTTTCAAAATTTGTTTCTACATATTAAACGTCAAATATCAATTTTTAGAAAATCGAAATATATATCAAAATCTATCAATATCAGTTGATCGATGTTTAATAAATCAAAATCATTCAAAATCAATTTCTTAATGGACGCAACATGTCTTTCGTATTTCTTCAAACAAAAATTAAAGCTATATATTTTTTTACTCAGAAGAAAAATCTAAATCAGTTGAAATTAGGTGCTAATTGACCGCAATTCGATTACGTTTTGTTGGTTATCGCCTCAAAAGGTCAAACGAAATATCGATTTTTTTTAGCTACAAATTTTGCTTAGTAAATTTCTCAATTTAATTTTACACATTGAATTCATCGAATAATTGATTTGTCGATTGTTTTTAACAATTTACAATCGATAACTCAATTAGAGTTAACGATTGTTTAAATATTAAACATTGACGTGGGCACAGCAGCACTCAAGGTTTCATTAGATTTATTCAAGAAAGATATCAAATAATCAAATAATCGATTAATTATATTATATATTTTTAATATATATATTTTATTCCATAAATTGGAAACCCAATTATCCAGGAGAATATCGAATTTAATTTCGATTTTAAAATTGACTATCCAACAAAATATAGACATTTTAATTTATAAAAAAAACAAACATCCACATTTAAATGCTCATATTATAAAGAAAAGTTTCCTCTACAATTTCTACAATTTAATTATATTTCCCCAAAAAAATAAGTTAGGCTTCCATCCAAATAGGATTTCGTACAAATTCCTTTTCATTAAATTGCATTAATTCACTCGGTCAAATGGTCAGCAGCGATTAGTTTTGCCATAAATAGAAAACATGAGACATACAACAAAAATTCAGTAGTTGTCGACTAAAAATACAAAAATAAATATAAAACTTCATGTATTTTTTGGAGACCCAAAAATAACTAAAGCACCACGTACCTACAACGTTCTGAGTTGAACAGCCTTATATTTCACTTAACTTGGCCGCTGTCCAATTTCCTGCATATCATGTAGTCGTCTTCGTCATCGTCTATGCACTCAAAAGTGCAAGAAAAGAACTACATTCAAATGTTTAACATCGAACTATGTGATTTAGGGTGACCAATTGCTATTTTTTTTAAAGAACTAGGATCTATTTTTTTGGTTTTCGAAAATTAAAAAAAAAATTGAAAAAGCAGTATTTTGACGAAGTTTTTGTTTAATTCGATTTGAATATTTTTGAGGGCATACATTCTTCACCTAATTAATGTCATTCTCATTACCATTTGACTATTGACAACTGCTTTTATGACAGTTTTTGATTTTTTTTCAAATTAAAATTTAACTATTTCATTACATATTTCTAAATAAATCAAAACTATTATTTTTTGATCTGGCAGTGCTGCTAAAACAAAAAAAAAGAATAAAATTAAGAGTATAGTTTTTAATTTTGTCAAAATGCGGTCACCCTTTTTATGCCTTGCTGCACATAATAAATTTGTTACAGAATATCTTATTGATTTCGTGAACTTAAGAGTCGAAATTTTGTTTGGGGTGTGGTAGGTATAAATTGAAAGTATTGCCAATATAATTGTTAGGAGATTAATTATTTAATAAAATCCAGAAGTACGTACCTAGCAATAAGTTGCACAAACCCCCATCATGCTGAACACCCAGAAGGAATTGCATCTTCAATCGTGTGTAACAATCAGTTAGGCGAATGTATTTACAATCTAACTTGTTTTCTCTGTGGCCATCGCTGATACTTTATATACACCTCAAAGCTCTATGTAGTAGCACAGAAATGTATAAAAATAAATTATGACCTGCAAAGAGTCGTTTGATACAATAGATGCGATTTTAAGTGTAAGAGTCTGTGTACTTCATCATTTTGTTGGAAATACAGTCCATTAGAAAGAATTTAGATCTTACATCACAAAATCAAGTTATGTCTGGACTTGACAACTGATGGGGAGTGTGAATAGAGAGGAATACAGACAATACCTCAACATAGAACATTCCAATGTAATGTCTATATTTAAGGATTTATTTTTAATTTCCTTATTTTTATGTTATCGATATTTTTTATTGTACCAAAATTTATCGAAATAAGGTGCTTATTCAAAGCAATAAACCGACTGGACTTTTTGGGGAAATAAAAAGTCTATAGCGAAATAACGCTTTTTCAAATATATGAATACATTTATCTTCCACAAATTGAATTTATCGAAATCTGTTTCTCGATTAGAATAATCGAACTAATGAAAATTTGTTCCCCAATAAATCGAAACCGATTGCTAGCTATGTAGCATGTGCTTCATATCCTGTGGAATTCTCATTTACGAAAAAAAGTATACTTTTTATGAAATTTTCTTAATAAATATCGACAATCGATAATATTTCCGTTTTAATTTATCGATGTTGTTGTTCAATTAATCGGTGTGTATTTTAATCAATTGTAAAATGGAAGCCCCTCGTATCTGGGTAATCTTAAAAAAAAAGCCTCGTGAAATATCGATAATTTTGCTTTTAATAAATTTTTGTTTATCGAATAACTTTATCCCCAAATAATCGAAATAAATCTGTGAATAGTTTTTTTGATATAATGGAAAATTGTGGGGCTCCTCCATTCGTAACGACTAACAACACCAACACATGAATAGTTCTCCCTGAGCCCGAATTTAAATTTTATTTGAAGTAAAATTCAATTAATTTAATCTTATTAAACATCCTACGGCAAAAATAAAAAAATTAATTTGGCCTCTTTTTTTAACGCATCCAGCCCTGTCATTTAGGATGATAGATATCCTACAATCATCATACAAAACAAAGCACGTTGTCCATCAATATGTTACAAAACCGCTACCAACTATAGCCCTGGGAATTCCTGTAGAATGTCCCTCGTTCTTCTTCCACATACAAACGTGTGTTGTTGTTCAATGTTTAAAAAGACCACTGATGGTATCACTGCTATTATACCTAGTTATTATTATTATTATTATTACTTCAGATACTTTTCGAAGCAGAAGCGCACTTGTTTTCGCGCAAAACTTAAAAGTAGGTACATTATATAGCATCCGAAGCAGCTGTGTAGCAATCAGTCAGGCAACAAGTTCGTCCAGCACTTCCAGCCATCACCACCGCACACACCACCGAAACTGCTGCATCGGTATAAAGCCTTAAGGCCTCGAAAATGTTGAATCAATGTTTTGAGATTGTGCGCCCGGAATACACAAACGAAATGTTGTACAAGGTCTGGACTTCGATGACGACCACGACGTCGACGACGGACGGACATATGGTTCTATGGCGAGAATCTAACCTAACGCAGAAAACTGGAAGCTAAAAATGCGCGCGCTGCAAAATTGGATACGCCGCGCCGCGCCGCCGCCGCTAAGGCAGAGAAGAAGAAGCATAGGAGCAGAAGCCGAAGATAATCTTGTTGAGGTGTTTAAAGAAACGAGATTTCAGGAAGCAGGTTGCTTGCCTAGATGGGGCTGGATGGCTGGCTGGCTGGCTGCTGCTGATGAAGCTGGAGTTTGTTCGGGCGCGTGTTACTTTAATCAACTTTTGCCATAGCATAAGGCAGCTACATACTTCTTCACTTGTAGGAGGAGGAAAAATGTTCCTCCTGGTTTTTGCTTTTTTTTTTTTGTTTTATTATTATTTTTTTTCGCCGAAGTGGAAAATTGTTTATTAATGATGAGATGCATAGTTGATTGCAATTGACATAGATTTAGTGGTGCTGGGTGCTGTTGTGTTGGAATGGCGAACGAAGAACGGTGACGTAAGAGAGGAGAAGACTTTTACAGAGAGGATGAGCGAACGTACGAATGGTGGGCATATATTGATGGGAATATTTTTTTTTTTTTTTTTTTGTTTTTGCACCCAATTGAGACAAGTTATTCTGGAATATTGACATTTTACACTTCTGGTTAGAAAACTTAAATGGAAATAGAGTATGAAGTTGTTGTTGTTGTGTACTCATTTTCTTGATGTCTATAAATAAACTTAACTTTAATATTTTGCTTAAGAAAATTGTATTTTGAGAGAGAATAATTTCTCTAAGCAAACTCATTGTCCATTGTCCTATAATTCCCTCGTTGAACGATTTTCACAAGAAATAGAAGCGATGTTAAAACACATCCTTGAGGAACTCCGTTTTTGTCCTTGAAGGCCTATGATGACTTACCTTCTTTGTGCATATAACACACACAGCATTTAAGACTTCCATGATTCATGCTCATTCAATATTCCAATTTTACGACTTTCAAACTTAATTTCAATCCCAAACTCCATTACACAGTTAATAAAATTTGATTCCAACTGCTGATTGAGGGTATTTTTTATTACACACATAATATAACCTAATTTCTAAAGAATCACCAGCTGAACAAAAATTCATCTTGATTTTACGGCCATTAAAACACAATTGAAAATCCTTGAAATAGGTCTTAACCAAGCAAATATAGAGTGCGATGATGCCAACTACCATTTAAGAGTGTTATTTTTAAAACCCTTCACTTATAATATGTAGTGTAGGACGTGGGTATAGAAAACCATCAATACGATTCGGTTGGTTAATGTTTATTGAACAAATATTAAAAATGCCATCAAAATCCTATAAAAATCTGTTAACCATAGATTTTTTTTTTTTGTGAAAAAATTCAAATTATTTCTCGAGAGATATTCATTTGTGGTGGTAGAGAGCATTGAGGGTTTTTTTTGTAGATTTAATGCGGGTTTGAGTTTTTATTATGATTGAAAATCTATAAGCTGCACTTAATGGTTCTCTTATCTCTTTTATACATGGAATGATTTTAATGCGGTCAGAAACGCTCTTTTTCGTGTATAGGTGACACAGATAGCTATAATTTAATGGTTATTGTTATTTATACAGAACATATAAAAAACATAAAATTTTCTGTAAAACATATTTTATTTTTTACTAATCATTGTTTTTTTCTGTTTATTTTTGCAGGTACGTTTGAAGCGATATTTTGAGTAAGATGATAAATTTTATTATTTTTAAAATATTTTCTAAAACGAATAGTGTTGTTGTTGTTCGGTTTCTAAAAAAAAATCAGCTCAAACACCTTTTAGTTAAGGTCCAAGAATGATAAAAAGTAGACGGTTTAAAAAAAAAAAAAAATTACACAATTCATGCATGAAATTCAATACAGCATGGTGGCAATAACCTGGTAGTTATTATAAAATTGTTAGTCAGTAAGCTTGCTCTGATATAACTAAGACCAAGTTTATAAATACTTGAGAAGTGCACTCCGACGCAGGGTTGCCACACAATCGATTTGGTTACTAGTTTACTCAGGAAGAGATTTCAAGGTGCATTTTTGTGCTGTTTACCTCTTCACATATTTGCGTACAGACTTTTGTGATATAAAATTTTGAATAACAATTTTGATCGAACCCAAAAAATCTGCATTCACAGAAATTAAATTTTGGCTGACTACGAAACTATGCACGGCTCAAAATTTTAAAATTCGGCATCTTAAGAAAAAAAATTAAATTTAGTACAAATTTTTGACCCAAAGAAAATTTTTCAAAATTTCGGCTGCATTTTACAGAGTCTTGAGAAATTGAAAATTGAAAACTAAATTTAATATGCCTGTGTATAAAGTTGTGGTCTAAGTCCTAGAACAATTTCGACTATATATTTTTAGTGTATATTTTTCCATGTGAACATATTGATAACCACTTTTAAACTGACACGTTTAATTGCACTTTTATAACCTCGTTCAAAAAATCCAGATTCTTGAGAAACAGAAATTTGAAAATTAAATTTGGTACAATGTTTTATAACTGTAATGATCAAAAATACAATTTAACAACGGAACTATGCCTGGAGAAAATTTGTAAAATTCTGACTTGAAAATTAGTCAAAATTCTGACTGCAAAAAATCCAGATTCTTGAGAAACAGAAATTTGGAAATAAAATTTGGTACAATATTTTATAACTGTAATGACCAAAAATACAATTCAACAATGGAACTATGCCTGGGGAAAATTTGTAAAATTCTTTAAAAAAGAATAAATTTTGTTCCTATAAATTTTGACCTGCATTTTGTCTTGATATGCAGACAATAGAAAACTACATTTTTTATTTAGAAAGTTTTGTTCTAAGCCCTAGACAAATTTCGACTTCATAATATTATTTGACGTATATTTCTCCATGTGGATACATTGATTTATACTTTAACGCTTAGGTACACCTACATTGGTTAACTTTAGTTTCACTTCAGTGAGCTTTCTGGAATTAAAATTCTGACTCGTTTAAAAAAAAGCCAGATTCTGTCTTCTAAGATTCTTTTTAAATATATTTTTTGCCTCAAATTCTGGAAACCCAACTGTTAGAAAAAAATGATAAATTTGAAAATTTTGTATTTTGATCTAAATTTCGACGTGGTATAGAAATTTGACCTTAACCTCAAATAAACCTGTAATATGTTCAAATTTAGAAATTCAACATTACTTTACATACTTTAGGGTCAAAATTTCGACTGGTCCAGAATTATTTATTTATTTCGAAATTCATTAAAAGACAAATTCGACATATTTAAATGTAAACGTAATGGAAAAATAAAAAGATAATTTAAGCATCTTAAATTACGTCTCGAGACGTGCAAGAAAAATTAGTCTAATGCAAATATCTGGCATTATCGTTTGAGTTTGAGACTCACCATAAATAACATTCACCTGATATGTCAACATAAATTGTCAAATTGAAATGTCGCTTTATACCTTTTGCCAACGTTCGTCTCTATCTGTCAAATTAGATCAATGTCGAACCGTAATTTTTGGTGACTTTGAACAAAATCGCAGCCTTAAAGACAAAGGAGAATAAGCAATCGTTCGTAAATTTGGATCAAACCTTTACCACATTCACATTCTGAGTTCTAAAAACTCGAATTTCAAAATTGAACAGAAATCTTAAATTTAATTTGGACTACAATTTCATACACGAAATCCCAGAGTTGAAAAATATATTTTCAGAAATATCTGTGCCAAAATTCGATTTTGCCAAATTCTATTCTCAAAAATTAATTAAATTTTTGCCAAAATTTTATTTTGGATATTCTTGTTCGTTTCTTTTTTTTTTATTTGTAATCTTAAATCATTTTAATTTCTATACATTTTTTGTTTGTTCAGAATTCCCTGATTTTTTTTAAATTCATGATTTTTCTGAACTTCTTTCTAGTAACTAATTCTTTACCAAAAAAATATTTTTTCAGGAAAATATTTTTCTTTATTTGTTGTTTTTTATCAAAAATTCTAAGCTTCAAGTAATTTTTCCTAAAAATTTGATTTTAAAAATCTGTCCTCAAAAGGTAGGCGTCTGCCTAATTTTTGTATAAGATTTTTTTTTTTGTAATTTCTTGAATTTTATATTTTAATTTCCGATTTTTCGATTTTTCTGAACTTCTCTTTTTAACTAATTCTGACTTCTTTACCCAAAATTCTTTGTGCCAAATTTTGTTACTGAACATTTGACTTTTTTTTTTTAATTTCGTATCAGAAAATATTTCTAATATTATTTTTGACGTTTAAAAATCCAAACTTTAAAATTATTGTGATTTTCAGTTGGAGTATTTCAAAGTCAAAACACTTCAATGAGCTATGCAAATTTTCATAATATGATCGTTTAAAGCTGCGATTTTAAAATCCAGCTAAAAAAAAGCCCTTGACATTTTTTTTGTGTTTATTTTTCTCAAATTATAGGTTGAGAGCTGTTAAAAATATTGACATGTAAAATAGTACTTGCTTTGATTTGGTTCTGTGCTGTTGCATAAATCAGCTTGTTCTTATACATCACCATGCATGGAGATGTTAATTTCGCATCCTTGAATGCTTTTCTTTGTCGCAATAATAACACTCAGAGCGAAACGTTTCGCTCCATCACACACGCACTTAACATTCTGGGCAAACAAATAGGTATTATAATTTTTGCCAACTTTTCTAAACCAACGCCCTAAAATATGCAAAAATGCCATAATAATAATAATGGTGTTTTATGTGCGTCTGTGTGTCTGACTGTCATGATGTCACTCTTAAACTCACTTCGGCATGTGGTTTTAATGTTTGCCATCTGTCTCGAAGCCTGAAAGGCTGAATGCATGATTTATGCCCACCTTCGGTCGTCCATTTTTCTTAAGGTGCGCGTGCGCGCCTGCCAGCTTGTAGTTAGCTCACTTATCGCGAACTAATTCAAACAAATGTCTTAGCAAACACTCGTTCGTCCGATCCGGAGTGGTAGATCTATTTTGTTCGATCGAGTTCATGTTCAAGCGATGCATTTACATGATGACATACACAAATACAGTGGGATTAAATTGTTCAAACATTGGCCAACAAAATAAAAATAACAAACTTGTCCATCAATTTAAATCATCAATCAAAATAAGACAGTTTTTTTTTTCAAATTGTTTTGCTCATTTCGTTGACTTTTTAATAAAAATACAACGAAATTTGCAAAAATACGCCCATTACCACTCCCATTTCTTGAAAAAAAGTTCGCCAAAACTGGAATTAACTCGACCGAATCAACTTGCAATTTAAATTAAGTATTTCCACTGATAAATTGAAAAGGTAAACAGTTTTGGGAATATTTATGACACGCCCACCGCTACTCCTATTTTCTTCAAAAAGGGAAAAACTGTTATAAATTGGAATTTATCTGGCTTTGTTCTTATATTTAATTGACTCAAGATAATTTATATTTAAAAAAAAAAGAAACAACGAGTCTTTCCAAGAGACGCTTACTGCAAATCTATTTTTTAATTTTATTATTTTCTTTACTAAATTGAAAAAGAAATCCTATTCATGAAAGCTAATAATTTAAAATTAATGAAAAATTTAACCCACGCATTATATATTATTTCAATCCAAATTTTCCGTACTTCATTTCCCACTGTTCAACATGGCAAAAAAAATGTTTTAAACTATAATAAAGGTGTGTGTGACCGCTTTCTACTTATGTCGTCCCATCACTGTTATCATTGTTTTTTTTTTTTTTTTGCTAATAAATTAGCATCCACAAAAATGCAAATATGTCAGGTGAATAATGCTGCGGTGGTGGTGTGGTGGGTTGTGTCTTGTTGGTCTTGTCATGATATTTTGAGTTGTTGCACATCCATCAGATGCAGATAGCTGATCGCTGATACTGAAATGATGATGATGGGTTTTTTTCTTCAATTTAACTAGAGA
Source organism: Epistrophe eligans (assembly GCA_951394125.1). Taxonomy (NCBI): domain Eukaryota; kingdom Metazoa; phylum Arthropoda; class Insecta; order Diptera; family Syrphidae; genus Epistrophe; species Epistrophe eligans. Next base: position 54,081,677 of record OX596031.1, read on the forward strand.
TGCACAGCATATATTGTGAGCCCAAGGTGTGTACCTCCTATAGGGTCGACCGGTATGTGGCATAGAGTGCAACCATAACAACCGACGATGGGATGTCGACCACGACATATAGATGATGGTATAATTAAGTACCTATATACACCTCGTCTGCCCACCACCTTCGGTTATATGTATGCGGGGTTAAATTATTTGTTCCACTCTACCACCATCAATAACCAGATACGAAATAATTGATAAACACAATTTATATATTTTTCGGGCTCCTTTTTCGAGGGGCGCCAATTTAACTAAATGTATACTGATAGCTACATGAGCTGGAAGTTATTTCTCTTGAAAAATTAGGATGACTTCAAAAAGGTGCCGTTACTGAAAAATTAATTTGCAATTATTTTTGGGGGCCCCATTTTATGTTCAATTAGATGAGTTACGAAACATTTAAAGCTTTTTTTTAACGAAATGAAAACCTTTAAATTTAAAAATGTAAAACCATAATTTTCAGAGCTCTAAATTTGTTGTGTTCAAGCCTTTCGATAGCCTTAATCCGCCCCTGATTCACTTCTGTAGTATATGTATAGGTATAGCTTGACTATATTAGCACCATTTTTGTTGCTCTTGGAATTATGGATGGGATGAAGTTTTCGAATTGTTGCACACATATTATATTTATGAAAACTGATCCCGATTCGTTTCGAGAATAACTTATCGCGCGCATTTTTTTTTTTTAGAGAGAGCTTAATTGAGAAGAAGCAGGAGGATGGGTGTGTTGTGATGATTTGCATATCAATTAGAGGGAAATCTGATTTAAATGCATTTCATGGAAGTTGTTGTTGTATATAGATAACTATAATGTCAGATCTAATGTGTGCCTGTAACTGTGTCTATGCAATTTGTGTAGGAGCGGAAGTTGTGATAAATTTGTCAAGATTGTTAATAGATCTTGAATATTTTACTTTAAAAAAAATATACGAAATAAATAGGTATTTTATCTCAAGATGGGATTTTGATTAAAAAAAAAGAGTTCGCCTTTAAATTAAACTTTCAATATTAAATTGAAATAAAAAAAAAAGAATTTGTATATTTTTAGTATTTAATCGAGTCATTAAACTGCGATAAGATATACGGTGAACGCAAATGGTAAACTTACCATAAAATGACGATCACATCATAGACGCTGGTCAGTCAATGTTATTTTAAACTAGCTGGTCCGCCCGGCTTCGCATCGACTTTTCCTTCAATTTTAGCATTTTAAAAAGTGGGCGTTCAAAAAATCCTTTACAATGAATTTTTTGGCATGCTACATTGATTTTCTTATCTAAATTTAGTGTTTCTTATCCAAATTTAGTGGCCTGAGAGTGTATCTAACGCTATCTATTGGCTATCTATTTTTGTGAGGCATAAAACAATCTGATTCTCAATTTCGTATTGTTTGTCATTCTTTAGAATAAATGTTTTCTCCCCCTTCCCATACAAAATGGAATTATCAGATATCTCCACCATTTACCCCTGAAAGTATGCAATTTTGGATCTTCACGATTTTCCGACTTGTCCAATCGAAATTTCAAAATTTTCGGCATCGTAGTTGTTTAAACCTGGTTCAATATAAATTCAAAAAGAAAATTCCTATGCAAATCGGATGTTGTTCAGCCGAGTTGAATTAATTAATTAATTAATTATTATATTTAATTAATTTCTCTTTGGCTGAAATTTTTTTTACTGAGACTAATGAAATAATATTCTTTGGCTTAACGAATAAATTCACTAAATTAACGAATAAATTCACTAAATCAAATAAATTCGCTAAATTGACTAATTGATGCTGCAACTCTATAACTACTATTTAAAAACTTTATGGCAGTTTTTAAAAACTAAAATACCTTACCTACTCGTTTATATTCTCATTATGGGATTAATTATGAAAGTACATATGTTTAAAATCAAAAATCAAAACCGGAAGGCCTATAGACTTTTTTGTTTTTATTCTATTTTTCGTTATTGAAAAAATAAACCAGCTTTTTCAAAAAACATTCTCCTCAACATCAAAACGGAAGCTCTGATCAAAAAAAAGTCACATATAATAAATATCTCATATCTCAGCATGAAGCGGTTTTGTGATGTAAGCCATCAAATTGTGATGCGCTAATTGAATTAAACACGCATTAATTGAATAGAGAGGCTTTTATAAATATACACCTACAAGCCTACAACCTTTAACAAAGAGAGAGAGAAATAAATAGTTAGGTCTGCTGAATAGCTCTAAAACACCCATAAGCAATAAATTTATGAAAAGACATAAAAAAAACAACCCACGGAACGACGACGCACGCCGATGACAATGACTATGCGATGAATGGAGACTTTTAAAAACCAACATCATCAGACTCAATGCTAAACATCTTCCATTGTTCAATACATATAGGTGTTTTCTTATTTGTATGTGATGGAATTTTGATTTTATAATTTTTTTGCTATGACCTATGAATCTTCTATACAGTTAGATGGTGTGGTTTTGAAGAAAGGTTTTGATTTATAGTCATCTTTAATGAGTTTATATATATTTAGAATTGTATTCAACATAAATGTGGTATTCACGAACAACGGTGGTCGGTTCAATTGGATTGACCTTTTAAAATAATTTCAGGTTGTGATAGGCAAAGTTTAAACCACTTTTTAACAGGTCTTTGAATTTTTGGCAATGGAAAGAAATATTTTAATAATCGAATATTAGAAATAATTTTGACTTGCTCGTAGGGCAAGTATTTATTGGTTTCGTGACGTTTTATTAAAATTAAGTGATTTTTGCCATACTGTCAGTTTATCTGCCCAAAAATCCATTTAAACGGCTCATTCATTTTTCGGTTTAGAAAGTATAGCTAAATAAAACACACACAGCGATACATTTTTGATGAAAATTTTATTTCATTATAAAGTTTGGAGTTTGCCATTAAGTATGAAAAACAATATCATAATAATGGAACACAACGTGCGTAGTTCAAGTGGCTGCCTCATTTGGCTTCGTAGTAGTGTATTCTATCACTCCAATTTTCCAAGACATTGTTGATGGTTTCGGGCTGTAGCTCATGGATTGCTGGTATGATATTGGCCTTAAGTGCTTGAATCGTTTTTGGATTGTTGGCATAACATCGGTCCTTCACAGTTCCCCACAAACAAAATTTCATAGGGGTCAAATCGCAGCTCAGCAATTTTGTTTATTAACGTAGCCGCCGAGATGAGAATGCGTCTCTTTTCAAAAAAACGCACTGTTTGAGCTACACAGCACTCACGGATAGAAGAAAATTACAATAACGGGTGGGCCATCTAGTGGTTTCTTTTTAAATCATAGGTTATTTTGACACTGGCAGCTGTTTCCCGCTCGAAATCTTGACAGAAAGTCAGTATTTTACCTCCGGGGAACGTAATAAGTCGCCTTACACTTGAACAACGTTGGGATATATTGAAAACTTATTTCCAAAGTGAGTGCTATGAAGCGGGCTCCCGGAAATTAAGCCAGAATTTTTTTTGGAAAAAACGCCAGACGCATTTCAATACAAATTTCTGGCTTTTTTTCCTAGGAAAAATCAGAAAAGGGGTGATTATCTACTTTTGCATTCAAGAATAATAACGGGTGATTTTTTAGCTGGTTTGGTTTTGGCAACACTGGTTTTGACAGCTGACGTGTGTTTAGTACCTTGTGTCACTGTCAAACAGCTTCAGTTTGGTTTGCAATTTAACCATGGATCGTCTTACAAATGAACAACGCTTGCAAATTATTGAATTTTACTATCAAAATTCGTGCTCGGTTCGAAATGTTCATCGCGCGCTGCTTCCATTTTATGGTCGGCATTCTCGACCTTCTGAGCAGTCTATTCGGAAGATTGTGACCAAATTTCGCACCAAATTTACTTTGTTGGACATTAAACCACCAACACGTTTACGTACTGTGCGTAGTGAAGAAAATATTGCGGCCGTATCAGCTAGTGTGACAGAAGACCGCGAAATGTCGATTCGGCGCCGTTCCCAGCAGTTAGGCCTTTGTGACAGCACTACGTGGAAAATTTTGCGGAAGGATTTGGGCGTAAAGCCTTTTAAGATACAGCTGGTGCAAGAACTAAAGCCAGCCGACCTACCACAACGCCGAATTTTTGGTGAATGGGCTCTTGGAAAGCTGGCCGAGGATCCGCTTTTTTATCGAAAAATTTTGTTCAGCGATGAGGCTCATTTTTGGTTGAATGGGTACGTAAATAAGCAAAATTGCCGCATTTGGAGTGAAGATCAGCCAGAAGCATTGCAACAGCTACCAATGCATCCCGAAAAAGCCACTGTTTGGTGCGGTTTATGGGCCTGCGGCATTATTGGGCCATATTTCTTCAAAGATGATGCGAATCGCAGCGTTACTGTCAATGGTGAACGCTACCGAGCGATGATAACAAACTTTTTTTTGCCCGAAATGGAAGTTCTTGGCTTGCATGATATGTGGTTTGAACAAGACGGTGCCACATGCCACACAGCACGCGAAACAATGGCGCAATTGCGAGGCGAGTTTGGTGAACAGTTAATTTCACGTTTCGGGCCGGTCAATTGGCCGCCTAGATCGTGCGATTTGACACCATTAGATTATTTTTTGTGGGGGTATGTCAAGGCTAATGTCTATAGGGACAAGCCCGCTTCGATTGACGCACTGGAAGCCAACATCCATGCATTCATTCGTGAGATACCGGCCGATATGTGTGAAAGAGTATGCCAAAATTGGACTCAGCGGATGGGCTACCTGAGACGCAGCCGCGGTCAACATTTGCATGAAATTTTCTTTAAACATTAAATTGCAAGGTTCAAACTATCGATTCAAATAAATATTTCATTCATTTTTTCGAATTTTTTGTGTTTTTTTTTTTTTTAAAGTTCTAAACCTCTTAAAAAATCACCCATTATTAAAGAACACTTTACTCAGGTGCCTACTTAAATTCTTGTCAAGGTTTTCCAATTTGCGAAATTGGTTTGACCATCACTCACTCATTACACTGATCTAATCAGTGTAATAATTTGCTTGCCATGTGTCTTGCCTTGCTTTACTGCCTGTCTTAACTCATCGTAATTGAAATCACCAATTGATGCAAATACTTATAAAATCCATCTCGTAAAAAAAAAAAAAAAAACACCCGCATGGGTCAACCTCGTAAAGCAATCACATGCATAATTTATTTCTCAAAAAAATAAACAAACAAATAAAGTAAATCCAAAAACGCATTTAATTAGCTTAACAAAACAAATTGTAGTTTTGCGTGCTGTGAGAGTAATGCAAACATATTATAACAATCAGTTAAATCAGCAGCATCCCTTGAAAACAGAGTTACCGTCTTACATAAAATTGAAGGAAGTTTAACAAAAAAAAATTAACACTTCATGGAAAGAGAAGTTCATTACATAAATTTTCTTAAGACGACACAATGAATTCATATTAAAACATAATTTTTTTTTAATTTATTTATTTATTTCTTAAATTATTTAAAAAAATAAAAATAAATTAATACATTTTAAATACATAAATAATAATATGTACATATTTGTTTGCCAAAAACAACAAGTTTCCTTTTGCCGCAAATGATTATCAACATTTTTTTGATCCGGACACAAAAAAAAAAACGAGATCCTGCTTTCTATGTGGACTTAAATGATCCAAAAATAAGTTCTTATTTTGAAAGATAGATGGCTCTTTTGTTCTGCAACAAGAAAAAAGGGAAATCAAATTTTTTATAAAAGCCACTTTTACGACTGTTAATTGAGTGTTGATAATTTTTTTTTTTAATTTGGTACATTAAAACTCAATTTATTAAAAAAAAATGAGCAACTCCATATTCCCTAATAATTATCAATTTTTTTTTTGTAATCCACATTTTTCAATGATCGCGTTGTGAAAATTGTTAAATATCGATTTTCAATATTTATAAACTGATAATAATTAATAATCGTACCTGGGCTGTTAATTCTGAAAAAAGCTTTTTAAAAAATATAAATTGTTTTTTTTTTTTTTTTCAAGTGTACTGAAGGTAACCCTCAACAAAATTCAATTCAAACAAAACCAAATTTTCTGCTACTTGTCAGGTTTCGAATATACTTATTTTTGTTTTGTTTTCTTTTGGAAACCGAATGCAATTTTTCATGGTAAATTAAATCCATTTTATTCTAAAGACTATATCTGTCAGACAAATTAGGACACTCAAACAGAAGACCTGATGCATGTGATGTGAGTGTTTTTTTTTTTTCAGTCTTAAAAGTGATGGAATGATTCATGATCCTCAAGCACAGTTTGTATATATAAAATGAAAAATTAGGGCAAATTATTAAGACAGGATCATGCTCTTGATCGATGTGGCTGAAGATATGAAAAATATGCTGACTAGGTCAACACTCAAACTCATCATCTTGTGCCCTGGATTACATAAGTGGAAGTTAATTTATTTCAGTCCTTGTCATGATTGTTTTTTTAATTTTATTTTCGAACTCGAGTTTTATATGTCAAGCATGATATTACTCATAAAAATAAAATATACAAACTTGGGTGGTGTAACAGTTCGTATAGAAGCAGGGACTATAGTGGCTTGCAACTCTCAACCAATTCTTGTGTGCGTTTAATTGCCAGGAATGGAATGATATTACTCGTATTAGGATACAAAAAAGTTATTCTCGAAATATTTATGTCTTTGTTAAATCAAATCTTCCGCCGACGCCACTACCGCACTGGACCGATTTTATTCAAATATTGTAAATAAAATGCACGAACATAGATCGATAGATGAACTTGCTCTTGCTGTCAAAACTGTTAAGTAGCCAGACGTTGCAAATGTTTGGTGATTTGTAATGTTTTAATAAGGTTATGATATCGTTACAGAAAAAGTGTACAAAAATTTAAAAGTATTCCTTATTTGATTTAACAAAAAAAAATATAAGTATCCAAAATTTTCAAAGGCAATATTTGTTTTTAATTATTAAGAAGCATAAGATTAAAAGTTTGTAACAAAATAATTGTCGTAGTAGGTACATATGTAAGTAGGTACTAAAAAATTGATTTTTTGCATATTTAATTTTTTTGTTAAAAAAATATTTTTTTAAATTCTTCAAGTTATACAATAGCTGAAAAATAAGGCAATTATCTCAAAACACGTCAAAATTGTAAAAATAGAGTTTGAGGATCGGCCTGGCAGTGATTTTTCATTCAAATCTTCAACAAAAAAACGACAAAAAGAATTAGCGACAGCATCACAGAAACAAAATGGAGTTTTCATACAAACTATCGATAACAATTGTCATACAAACTATCGATAACAGTTTTCATAAAAACTGTCGATAACAGTTTTCATACAAACTGTCAATAATAAGCATATAATTCACGCCGGTAACACAGTTTTTCCGGTTGCTTAAGTTAAGCCCGGAGAATTCTCTTGTTGTTGTATTTAACATGGTGATTGTTTAGCACCGATGCGACGTCGTTTTTTTCGTCCAATTCCTCCTGGGGTTACCAAAAAACACGCCTAATATTTCTTCAATATTTTTTCCAGCTCTTTTGAAAATTGCTATAGGTACGTGAAAAGTTAAAAGTTGTTCAACTCATGCAGCACCGTCTGAAGCAGCGACTGCAGTTGCGTTCGTTACATTGAATTTGTGGGTATTGAATATTTTGACAGCTATTCCAGCTGCAGCTCCAGTTGTAGCTCCGTATCCATTGTGTTATGAGGCAGTTAGGATCTTCAAATACTGTCTTCGTCATTTCTATGCCTCAGGAAAATATTTCAAGCCCGGCACACGATTACCTACCATGATTTATTTAATTTTGTCTGGATTAAAATCCACTTCGTGAGTAATTTATTTATTTTTTTTCTTCCCCAGACTTTAGTTAATTTTGTATAAATTTTTTCAATTTGGAAAAAAAAATAATTAGAAATAAAAATATTTCCATACATTTTCACTGATGCACATTTTTTATGGCGACGAATAATATTTCAAATCTGTCAAGTGACACATTTTTATTAAAATATACTGCAAATTACTTTAATAAAAACGTCTAGCGACAGCCTTAATTGAAGACCTATCAATAAATCACAGAAAATTCACATTTTATTGACCTGAATTTATTGGCAATTTAAATTGTAAATTATAAAATGAAAATGACACAAAAAACTATCTACGTCCATTTGCCGCATTTGTATGTACGTGTTTTTCCATCCCACCATATTCTGCATTTTATTATTTTATTTATCTAAATTTGTACCTATATATATATAAAAAAAAAAAAAAAAAAGATTTTCGTTTTGCTTCATAAGTTTGATCAACTCAACGTTTAGCTTGAAACTTTAAAGCATCAGGTTTTCCATTTTATGTCATGAATTTAAAAATGAAGTCGTTGTCGATACTTGATATTATTAAAATGGCTTCAACCATAAAAAAAAAACCCATAAACCACTTAACTTTCTTCTTAATTACAAAATCAACTAAATAGATAGGTAGGTATAGGTACTTTTAGAGTGCGCAATTGAAAACTTTATTTTTATTTTTCTTAATTTATCTGCCAGATACTTGAGGTAGACGATTATATTATTATTATATTATATTTAAATCTATTTTGAAGTATGTGTGATTATGAAATAAAATGCGGTGTTCTATAACCTGGGAGTAATAAGATACATATTTTTTTTTTCTCAAACCGATAAGTTACTCCCAAAAGCCGCCAAAGTACATAAGAAGTATATATACCTACCTATATACGTACCAGACATATTCACTATACCTTTTTAGATATTAAATTGCAAATCCTATACTAAGCTTGTGTGCATTATTATTATTATGAATCCCAGTTCCCATTGACTGCTTCATAATATTATGTGAAATAATGAACACACATAGTCGTCGTGGCACCGCACTGCTCCGTTCCGGCCGCCCCTAACTGTCTGCGGTTCAAGGAATTTTTCTTCCATGGATTTCCCGGTGAAAACTATAAATGAAATGAAACTCCCAAAGGAAGCAGAAAAGCGAAAAATATATTTAAAAAAAAAACCTAAGACGGAAAAACAATTTTCTATACCGCACACACAACAACTATGTGTGGTGGTATAATTATTTCTTAATAATTACGCGAACATATAGCGATAGCAGATATCATTACACAGGGGGTTTCAGATTGAATGGTTTTGAGGAATAGTCTGATGGGGGACGTATTTGAAATGCAAGGGAAAGGATAACTTCAGGGTTTCTTTTTGATGTTTAAACATCTTTGCCGGCAGAGCGGCGGTAGGGTCAACTAAAAACGTTGATATTTCTGTAGCGCATTACATTGTGCTGTTACATGTTACAATACGTTGATGTACCTCTAAACTTCATTGGGTATTTTCTAAAACTCATGCTATACAATTACGTCTTAACAATAATATGGGCCTCAATCAACAAGCCTCTTCAAATATCTCGATCCTTTGTTAATTATCTGCAGCTATAAGCTCTCCAATTCAGTTGAGGTTCCATTTCACTTGTACCCCCCCAACGGAGGAGGTTTCTCTCTGCCTAGGAAGCGGCAGTACCCCTGATTTTATGTGAAATAGGCTGTGACTTGATCCCCAGATCAACGCAATAACCCTTACCCAATTAGGTAAGGTACTATCTTAATTTACCTTCTACAAAGAGTCCCTTCTCTTCAAAAAAACGGTGAAATTGCTTGTTTGAAAATTTCATTTGGCCAAAACACGATAAAATATGGGTATATGATGGGTTCATTTCAGGCAGTTTACTGGCACAATCTGATCCGAACTGCCAACACATTCCATGGCATTGTCGATTGAATCCCTGTACTTTCTGGATCTGAAAAGTAACTTTTTCAGGTGACTTTATCGTTAAATACTCAGATGGTTTTTGAATTGTTACCAAAAATCACCTAAAGATTTTTCCAAATACCGGAATCGAAATGATCATGGTCACCCTATACCCCTGCCCTGGTGTAACTAACCTCAATAGAATCGACTGCGAGTTTCTCCCTGGCATAAATTAGAAGGCGTTCTTTATTTAGTAGTAAAAACTTGTATATTTAAGAATGTAGTAAGACCGTGGCGTAATGGACTGTTACGCCGAAGGTCTTGGGTTCGATTCCCAGCCTATGTCACCTAAAAACAGTAATGTTTTTCACGGGTTACTGCCTCTTGCGAGGAATTGACAAATCCTCCCTCCAAGAGTATCTCTTGCCGGGAAAAAGTGCTTCTCACCCTAGGCGTTCGGATTCGGCAGAAAATTGTAGGTCCCCTCTATTCCTGCCAATAAAACGCACACAGGAATGGTTGAGAGTTGTAAGTCACTAGGCCCTGGTTCTATACGAGCTGTCGCACCGACCAATTTATTTTTATTTATTTATATTTAAGAATACACCCTGTTTAGCTTTGTGGGATATGTTTCCATATATCTGCGAAGACTGTGATTATATAGAGTTATTTTTTTTTTGTTCCTTAGATACTCTCATGTGAAATGAATACCGAAACGGGGATTCAAGTAAATCACGTACATATATTTGTAGACTTTGAAAAGAAAAGAAAAAATTACTCTTTGAAAAAAAAAAAAACTCGCATCGTTGCAACTTGCACGTCAGAATGTCTCATCTAGCCTGGTATAGGTATGGTTAGATTTTCTTTTATTTTTATATTTTTGTGATATTCGTTTCTAGGCTGTATTAAGAACAAAAAAAAATGCTCTAAAGCGACAAAAGAAAATCTCATTAGAAAAGCATTTTCATAACGTACCTTACCTATACAAACATACTCATACAATGGTATAGAAAAGTATGACGGACGACGTAATTAGATTAAAAGGTAGTTCATTACAGAACAAAAGACAATTATATGTATGTACGTAAAACAGAAGACAACATAACGTCGTCAAGCTTTTGCAAAGACTCTACATAATAAAGTCTATAATTAAGCCTTGTTATGCAGTTGGTATAGGTACACAACACATAGATTAGATATAGTTGATGGAAGAAGATCCGAATGCCACTGGTGTTCTATTTTGTGTGTTTCTAATGTACAGAGTGTCAATCATGTGTAGTCTAGTTTTATATATGGATGACCTCAAGGTTGGTAATTGAACCTTATAATAGTTGCGAAAGAGACAGAGAGATTATATAGAATCTGACGTTGTGCATTTGTTATATACATACATACCTACAATAATATTTGAAAATATTTTGTTTTTTAAGTTAGACAGTTAATATGCTTTGTGGTTTTTTGCTTGACAATTTAATTGATATCATTTTTACTTGTGATATACAGGGTGTTAGGCATAAGATGCCGAAAAAGACTATAGGGCGTTTAGGTTTTGTCAAAACAAGAAAAAAAATCGTTTGGAGAGAGGAACAATTTCCCCCATTTTTTTAAGACTCAGAATTTCATCTTTTTTTCCGTGGTTAGGTTATTGAAACCTTCAAAGGCTCTAAGAGGACCGAAAAATGCGTGCTCATAGGAGTATGAGATTCTTACTTCACTAAAACCACCCTCTCCTCCCGATTGCAACTAAGTTGAAACTCATCTAGCAATTTATTTTTGACGAAGGTGTACAACGTGTTGCAGGTAACTTTCCGGTGATATAGTTCCTGCGTATACCGCGATTTTTAAAGCGGTTTTCAGTTTACCGCACCAAGTCAGAATGTTTTCTCCTTCGCAAGCGGCGGCGGCGGCGTACTTAATTTGTCTCGTCAAGAATTTCGATAATCGTACTATTTGCTTGTTGTAAAAGCCGTGTTCTATGCTTTCGCGCAAAAGAATTTATTTCATTTCGTACTGTGGAGATTCCAAGATGTCTGTTTTAATCTTTGTTTCTAATGTACCACGGCGCATTAACAAATGATCTTAGCAATTTATTTTGAAACGTTTGTAAGATATTTAAATTACTATCGCGAGTACAACCCCAGAATTGTATACTATAGGTCCAGACAGGCTTAAGTACCTGTCTGTATAAAATCAGCTTGTTCTCTATATTAATTTTAGAGTGCTTCCCGAGTAACCAGTAACATTTTTCTCAGTTTAATGTTTAATTCTTCACATTTCTTTTTACATTTGGCTCCCATTTTAATTTCGCGTCTAGATTCATTCCGAGAAAGTACAGGTAATCTATCGATTTTCTTATACGTAAAGTCCATGTGGACTGATTTTATTTCGTTAAGCGCTATCCGCCGTGTTTTTGTCTATTCATTGACATTATTAAGTGGGTTTTGTAATTTTATTGTAGCTTCATTGATCGTTTTGCTACAAATCAAAGGTACAAAATTAGACCTAGAACACTTCCTTGTGGTACCCCTGCCACTATTTCTTTGAAATCAGAATACTCATTTCCATGTCTCACACGAAAGAGTCTATTCTCCAGATATTCTTTTAGAATCGTATAAATTCCATCAGGCAGAACTTGTCTTAATTTGAATTTGAGGCCTTCGTGCCAGGTCTTGTCAAAGGCTTGCGATACGTCTAAGAAGACTGCCAAACAAATTTTCTTTTCTTCAAAAGCTTTCTCGATGACGTCGGTGATCCTATGCACTTGGTCAATTGGTGAGTGCTTACTTCTAAAACTGAACTGATGTTCAGGTATTAAGCATTTTACCTCTATTATTGGCTGTAGGCGCAGTAATAATTTTCTCTCAAAAACTTTCGATATTGCAGGAAGAAGCGAAATGGGTCTTTAAAATTTCTTTTCATGCGATGGTTTCAGTAAATAGTTTTGGAAAATGGATAGATACATTTTTTTTAATTATTTTTTTTCTCCGCATTACTTAATAAATACTAAAACCAGGTGTACCATTTTTTTTTTTTCTTAAAAATGTTTACAAAATGTTATATATAAAAAAATATAATTTTTAAAAACCGCTCCAACGAAATTTTTTATTTGTTTCTTATACGTAAAATAAGTTTTTATGTTTATTCGTAAAAAATTTGTATCAACTTCATTTTTTTTTTTTTTTCAGAGATGGCAACGAAGGTGGTTTGTGTTGTACGACGATGGCGAGCTTACATATTCCGTGGACGAACACGTAAGTAGATATTTTTTGTTGTTGTTTTAATTTACCTAGGTACCTATATACTTTAAATTTCTTTAGTGGCTATACATATATTGAAAAAGGAATCATAGAACATGCCTAGACAGAATTTTCATCCTCACACTTAACCTATAGTTTTTTTTTGTTTTTTCCCCCTTAGGGCGAGTTTGTTGTTTGAAAATAATACCTTCAAAAAGTAAATTCCATCTTAGATACATTATCTACATAGCTAGACTCTATAAGATGATATATCAAATATCTTCACAAGATTATAATCATCATCGTCCGTCGTCGCTGAGAGTAAAAAATTATGAAAATCTCATTTGGTCAGGCGACCACGCTAAGACCGACCGACCTGCAATTTATATATTTACTCCTTTTGCTATGCCACTATATAACTTGGTTGTATACAAGGAACATGGACAGCTCCATGACAGCGTAGCCAGTAGGGTGCCAATTAGTGACTTAAAACATCCTTGTTCTAAATACATATCCCATCGTCGAAAAAGTAAAGATATAGCATAGGTGTACAGATACTTTGAATAAGTTAAGGTTTTTGGTGTCGTGTAAAATATCGCATGTTTAGCTTGTTCTTTTCATACCTTTTTTTTTTATTTTTGGTGGGAAAACATTAAATATATTAAAATTTATCTTAGCCACTCCTTTAATTTTTTGACATGTGCGAAACTATTACGACGCGACGATGTTATAATTCATAAAGTGTCAATATTACGTGACCCACACTCTCGCTATTTAGGTATAGGAATGGAATTTTTTTTTTTATTTTTTTGATGTCGTAGAAAATTAAATGAACCACCACCATCAGCCAGTTTGAAGCTCAAAATGAAATTAAAGCCACCAGATATTTATCGCATGTTCAAAGACCTCTTGGTGCAAGATTCGCAGTGCCAAAACCAGTGCCAGCTGCTTAAATTCACTTGTAAAGTAAGTTCCAAAGAATCGAAAGTGGTCAGAAAAATCTTGATCTCCTTGCTGCAAAACGGGTAGACATATAAGTAAAAGATCGCGTGCAATCAACTTAATTTTGGTATACTTTAGTTCAGGCTTTCCAATGATAAGGTGAGGGGGTCGGTGTAGTGAGAGGAAGGAAAATAAGGGCTTTTGAATGATGCGGTGCCCAAGTTTGAAAGGAAAACTGAATAATTGGAATTGAATTTTTTAATAAATAGTTGCGACCACCAGGAAATTTACCGATGTGGTAAATTGTCATAATTATAAGCGGAATGATAAAAAAAAACAGGTATAGTTTGTCGGAAACGCAGATCTTTTTAGTAATTATTAATAATTCGGTGCTGCAGTGAAGGGTTTCAGTTCAGTATCTTTTACTCAATGTTCTGTAAAAATCGTGTCGGTAAAATTGGTCGAGAAACCTTGAAAATGAAATGAAACTCATGTTATTTGCTTCCATTTTCAGCATTTATCGATGCGATAATTAGAGAACAGAATATCATTTACAATTTTGTTTAAGGATGTTTTAATTCTTGTTTTTTGATGTCGTTAAAAGGTCCCAAAGTTCCCAAACCAATACTTTTCATTTAATTTAGGTGAAAAGGTCAAAATTCTGTTTTTTTTTTGTGTGTAAATATGAGGTAATGTCTAGGCCCAAATTTAAGATTATATAAAATTCCCTTGAATTATTCCTGACAATATTTTCATTTTATTTTATTTTATTTTATTTTATTTTACTAATTTTTGTTTATCTTTTCAGCCCGAAACAGTCCCGCAAGCAAGTATCGATATGACAAAAGTTATCGAAGTCACCACAGCCGAAGATGTTACCGGCCATACAAATTCAGTTGCCATCACAGCACCAGATCGTGTTACTTTTATTAAAGGCACTTGCCCGGAAGAATCCAAATGGTGGTTAAATATATTGGCAGCATTTCCCAAATCAAAAGGTCGACACAAAAGGAATGCAACATTTCCTGGTGGTCAAGCAACAACAATATTACAACAATCGAATGGTGGTAGTGGTGGTACGATGCTCACAGGTTGTGTTGTTGTTGGAACACGTAATCGCCATAATTCATATCACAAGGACACAATAACTGGAATGGGAAATTCTGTTATTGGTGGTGGTGTTGATACTTGGGATCCAACAAGTAATGTTGATGTAAATGATATGGATGACGATGATGATGTTGAAGATAATGATGAAGATGAAATCAATGATCCAGATGAAGGAAGTGGTATGGATCGTAATCATCATCAGACATCAAATGATGGACAAGATGAAAATAATAAAAATGCCGGAAACGAGATCACAAATCGTGGTAAGTTAAAATAGTATTTTGATACTTTTTTTTAAGACTTACAAGGATGAGACTCATTCAAAAAAATACTGAGTGACTATAAATCAAACATTTCTTCATAGGAATCTTTGAAGGCTTGAAAAGGTTTTCTTTAAATTTATTTTGTCTTGTGTCTAAACGCATTTTATTTTTTGAGTAGTTTTATTGCTCCCTGAATATTTTGAAGTCTTTGATGAAAAAATAGCTTGTAATAATAAAAAGGTCTTCATTTCTTCATATTTCTTTACCACATTGGTGTTTATCTCTTAACTTAAAGACTTTCGAAGTCATTTAAAGGCTTCTAGTATCCATATTTTAAAGTCCTTTCATAGAAAAAAAAATTATCTTTAAACATACCCTTAATTCTCTAACTTTACACTTTCGATTAAAACCGTTTGAGTAATATGTCGTTGGTGTTAAAGTCATTATGGCAAAATGACTCCTTTGAATATGTTTTTGAAGTCTTTCATTTGACATTTGACATTTTGACGAAAATTCCGATACTTTGTCAAAATCTTCCAATAATTTGTATGTTTTGTGAGATCACCTAAAGAAGCACAAAATTATTAAATCTACATTCAAAATCAATACCAAGCTCAATGTTAGAAAAAATAAAATATTTTAGAACCAACAAAGGTTTGAAATAAATAAAAATATAATGGCTGCAAATAAATTCACATTAATTTATTTATCAAAACCCCAAAATGAATTTGTTAAACACAAACGGTTTTTTTTTTTTTTTTTGTGACGAACTTTCCTGTACTCTAGACAAAGAAGGAAAAAAACATTAGAAAAACAAATTCATCAAATAACTGCAACTTCACTGAATTTAATATATTTAAATTTTAAATCTTATTTTTCATGATTGAGATCTCAGGACCGTTCGACAAAATAACGTCAAGTCGTCAAGGTACTTTTACAAAAAAAAATTCAATTCGTAAATATTTATTCCTAAGGATTGAATAAATTATTTTCACAATCGATTGGTATGCAAAATCAACCTTTCAAAAATACCAAAAACCAACAGACACAGGATGGGACATATGGTCTGTAAAAATGTATATTTACATAACAATCTGTTGTAATTACAATAAAAGACTTACCTTCATTTTTATTCTTGACTTAAAATGAAAAAAAAAACAAACCAAACCAAACTGAATTCATGAATTATTCAAATAACCTTCTGGGCGCCCGGCCCCCCGGTATATATTGCAGTCTAAGTCTTCATTTTTTTGTCTTTGTGGAAATAATTTTTCTTTCATTTGTTGTCTTTTATGATTTCTTACAAAACGACAGTTTTTTTTATTTCAATTTTTTTTTATTGAAATATCTTCATGTGCGGTGGGTAAACAAAAAAAAATGTTTAATGAATTCAGTTGCACAACAACAACAAAATCAACAAAAAACAAAACGATTACATGCCGAATGAAATCGAGAGTGAACTCAAAGAAACAACGAACTCACAACGAACTCCTCACGTTATGTACATTTATGGCGTGTGACCTTTTTTATTATTATTTTTTTTTTTAATTTGTGCAAGTTACACACAAATTATAGGTCAATAATAATTATGTAGCGTATATAGCGTGAGTTTGGGACGTTTACCTTGGTATAAGATTCTTGTCTTTTATGACTCTGGTGAGAATTTTGTAAAAATAAAAAAATTATTATACCTACCTAGATAAACGTGTGTATCAAGAATTTTGACACAAACACGCAACTACTTGACTAACTCTAAAATGTAGTTCCTCATTTTTGTGAACAAGTAAATGTTTTGAAGTTCATGATTTTGTTCAGAAATTTGAATTCCTGGTACATGAGCACACCAAGAATGTACGATCAATAGAATAACAGTACCAGAAGCCGGTGGCATAGATATTTCCTTATTCATTCAGCTTGCCATGACGTGCCATAAAATAACAACCAAAAGTTAAAAAAAACACAGGTTTTTATTAAAACAATATAATTTGCTGATTAAACTCTGAAGAGCTCTTATCTGTTAAGACAAAATTTAGGTTCAACAGAGGCTTAGGACTTATTCCTTCTGAAATTCAGATATCTAGCAATATTTTACTATAAATATCTTGACAAATATTTGCTAACATTTGTTTTTTAAGTTTGTTTGTTTTTTCTATAAAACAAATAATAAAAAAAAATACACATAACCATCTTTTCTCATATTTTGCTTGATTGATTTCTCAATACGAAATCTATTATATCGGTCTTCAATTCAAACCACAAATGAAGATACATATAACCAAACTTTTTTTTGCATTTGAAATATCGTCAAATCTGCCAACAATTTTTCTTCTTCAAAAAGAAAAAAATAAATAAATAAATAAATCAATTAGGAGGACTCCCCCAAAGTCGTTCACTTGTATATCGATATAATTTTAACCTCTGTTATATCTTCAATTAACCTTCGCAAGTTATAACTGAACTGCTTTTTTGAGATTAATGGATAGTTATTGTTGACCAGCTGACAGCTTATACAATTATCTGAACTATTAACAATGAAAATGACCGAGGTAGGTGTAAGCTTGATGATGGACAAAAGAAGCTCACTTTTTTTTTTTTTTTTTTTCAAGGACTGAAAATGGTTTAAGGTCTAATGAAATGAAAACAAAAATACTTGAACTTGACAGATTGTAACTCTATGAAAATTAATTGATTTGTTTTGATCACTTAGATTGATCTTATGACAAATTATAAAGTTGCAGAAAAACTGCTATCTCGCTAGAAAAAAATATTTTTTTTTTTTAATTATTTCATTTTAATAATGGTAGTTTTTTAGATAGATAGATTTTTATTGTAACGAAATTCTTATAATATTTTCATTTAAACCTAGATTGCACAATTTACAGAGATATGGTATATATGTCCTACCTTACTACTGAAAAATAATTACAATTTGTATTCAATTAATATCACAGATTTATATACATTTTTGAAGGAAAAGTTACTAGCAAAAACCTTCATTAACAACACATTTGAATTTTTCCATAGGAAGAGAGAAGTGGGGTGCAGAAAATTGTCATAAGATGTTGTTTACATGCATTATTTATAAAGTTTAATATGACTAAGTATTTAAATATCACAGAAGAAGAATAAATAATTAAATAAACAATTGAGTAAATAAATTAATAAACAAATAAATAAATAAGTAAAAATAAATAAATTAATTAATTAATAAAAAAATAAATAAATAACAAACAAATAATTAAACAAGTAGAAAAAAAATGAATAAATAAATATGTATTTTAATAAATTAACAATTAAATAAATAACAAACAAATATATAAATAGAAAAAAACAAAACATTAATAAATTAATAATAAATAAATAAATAAATAATAAATAAATAAATAATAAATAAATAAGTAAATAAAAAAAAAATAAATAAATAAATAATAAATAAATAAATAATAAAAAAATAAATAATAAATGATAAATGAATAATAAATAGATTAATTAATTAATAAAGAAACAAATACAAAAATACAATGTACATAGCATATATGGACATTTATGGATAATAAATAAAGACTAAAGACTTAATTTTTACAACACCTTAAGCAACTAAGTTTGAAATTAAATTATTATTTGAATTATTGCACGATAAAATGTAACGTTCATGTAGTTTTGAAATTCTTACTGTAACCTTATCAATGTTTGCTATTTTATGGAGCTCTTCTGTAGAAAAGTGCCAAGGTAGATTAAGCATTATTTTTAAAATTTTATTTTGCATTATCTGTAATTTTTGTATATGGGTTTTAGCGCATTTACCCCAAACAGGAGAACCATAAAAAATAATGCTTTGAAAGATAGATTTAAAGATCATTAATTTATTTTCTATACTCATTTTAGACTTTCGATTGATAAACGGATAGAGCGTTTTGATTACAATATTTAGTTTGCTAAGCGTTTGCTGAATATGCAAGTTAAAAGTCAAGGTTTTGTCCAGGTGTACCCCAAGATACTTTGCACTTGATTTCCACTGTATTTGTCCGCCATTCAAACGGAGGCTATTGTTAGGCAGTAAACAGGGTTTCCTTTTTCTTGTAAAAAAAAGTGCCTGTGTCTTCGAAGCGTTTATCTTAATTTTCCAATTGTTGAAATATATTTGAATAGTATTCAGAGCAGATTGCAATTTAGTTTCAATACAAAAACCAGTTGAATCTGATGAATAAATACAAGTGTCATCAGCAAAAATTGCAGTTTCACAATTTAGTAGTTTTTTTTTTTTTCGTAAAACTTACCTACCAATAACACGTTATGCAACAACAATAAATGCACAGCCAATTATTTAACTCTTTTTAATATTTTTGTATGTGTAAACATTTACCTATGCCGGCGCGGCGGCGGTAGGGTAAACTAAAAACGTGGACATTTCTGTAGCACATTACGTTGTGCTGTTACACGTTACGATACGTCGATGTATATTGGGTAGGTTTAATATTGGATACGTTCCTTAGTAGCTCAAACTAAATCGAAAGGTCGAGTTGATTTTGGGTTGAAATTTGATTAACAGTTCGAACTCGCCAGAAAACCCCATATGAAAAAGTCTAAGGTAGACAAATCGCACGATCTCGGGCGGCAGTTTGCATATGTAACTTCCACGTGACGTGACCAACATGCGCTCGAATCGCTCGCACCTAACGCCTCGTCCTGATAAAACATGTCGTTGGTGTCCATATCATCCAATTCAGGCCAAAAGAAGTTCATAATCATTGACATATAACGCTTGGCGTTGAAGGTGATGGCGTGGCCAATGTCGTTCCCAAAGAAGTATGAAGTCATAAAGCCGCCAGGCCAAAATCCACACGAAACAGTGACTTTTTCGGGATGTATGTACGCTCTTGGATCTCATGTGGATTCGTATCGTCCCAAATTCCACAATTTTGTTTGTTGTACCCATTCATCTAGAAATGGGTCTAATCGCTAAAGATGATTTTTCGATGAAAATTAGAGTCAGTTTCCAACTGCACCGGAGCTCATTCAGCGAACACACGTTGTCTATGATCGTTTACCTTCAGCTCTTGGGTCAGTTGAATTTTTTGAATTTTGTGCGGGTGCAGGCCTAAGTCACGACACAAAATTCGCCATTTTGTGGTCTGCGAAAGGCCGAGTTTTTGAAAGCGAAGCGAAAACGATTCCGGATTCTCCTGCGGTGATGTTTTCGACAGACGACGTTGGGTTTCGTCGAAGTATGGGTATTGGTTGATAGTTTACTGAACCAGTGAACTCAAATTTATCCACCACGCTGCGAATAGTCCTCTCGGCAGAACGATTATAGCGACCGTAAAATGGGCGAAGCGCTCGGGACGTTGCCCGAACGGAAAACCCTTTTTTAATAAACCAATTTTATCATTTGCACGTGAAGTTAAACGCTATACCCGTCCATAGTGATTTGGCAAATATAAATGTCATCCAATTTAACAGAAGTAGCTTCAACAAGTGTCAAAGTTCGGAAGTCCCTATTGGAAGACCCACTAGGTACAGCAAGGTTGCCCTTGCATTGATCCTCAAATGCAGTTCAATTAGAACCATGTAAATCTCTTCTTTTTTTTAAAGTCCAACTCCAATAGAAAAAAACGCTTCGTTTCAATGCATTCTTGACTGATTTTAAAGCAAATGTAAAAAAAAGATAACATTTTTCATGTTTTGTTCATCTAGGATCAACTATCACTCCCAATAACACTCATATTCGCTCTTCCACTTAACAAAACAATATTTTATAAAATTTTGTAATTTCTTATTTTTGTTTTTTTGTAGTTTACACCGATCAACCAGTCTCATCGAAGTCACCACCCACACGCGATAAAATTCATCCCGAAACGAAGGCTCAAGTTCGCATCAGAAATCGCAATCGGACAGCACCATCATCAATTCAGGTGCAACAGGATGACTCTGAGTCGGGTAAGTGTGAAATAGTTTTTTTTATTATCTTATATATTTAGTATTATTATTATTTTTGTTATTTTTTTTATTTTTTTTTTTTTCAAACTTTAACTCCAACAGTTTGGTTGGAAAGATTGGAATATTTTTAATTTATTTTATTTATTAATCAGAGTCGATTTGTTTAAAACGTGTCACGAAATTCAATCTGTCTATCTGCCTGTGTGTCTATTTGTCCCTCTCACTGTAACTACCTCAACCAAGGATAAAAATCTAAGCTCTTAAATAAAATCGTTAAGGGCCAGCTTAAGCTTAATTTTTAAGATTCGACTTTCTCGTTAATGACTTAACAGATTTAAGTAGAAAATAATAGGGAGGATCCAGATTTGTAGCTTTAGTAATTAATAATATTGGGAACTATTTTTATCACGGGAAAGTTTTGACTAAAATTTTGTATCCAGTCGATGAGAATTCAATTCTATTTTTTTTTTTTTTAATTAAAGGGAAAATTAAAATTGAAATTTTTAAGTTCTAAAAACCAAAAATTGAACTTACAGAGGCTAAAATTCCCGAGACAATATTTCCCTATCTTCCAAATGTTTTTTTGCTATTTTTATATAAGTTTTTGGACTAATTTTAGTTTTTTATTAAATAACTGATGTGTTTGCATTTTCGCAACAGACTGTTGTTGGCATTTACATGCCTTTATCGTTGCGAGTACATCAAATTATTTTTGCACACTTCTTCATCTGATTACCTACCATACCAACTATTCCCTTATTTTATACATCCATTGCTATGCGAGGCCAAGTTTTATGAATTCGTCTCACACATTTTGTGAACGTTGCATGCAATATGTCAAAAGAAATATGCGTTTCATCACAGGCAGGACCTTCGTACATACATATATCGAGGTTGAAACATCAAAGCATATAATGTAGAGAGGAGCGCTGACTCTCTTCATTCAGCCATGACGATGACGATGACGAAGACGACAAGACGAAGTGCACATCTTTTGTGCCTTTGCCATCAACATCGTCATGGATGTGGTATTGGAGTACTTGTGAGTTAAGATTGCATGGGCCTATTATTATCTAGAGCATTCCTGGAAATCTATTTTCAAGTTCAATAGACGCACCAGTCAGTTCAATCCCAAGCAAGGTACAATATAGTTGAATGTGCAAGTAAAGAGGTGCTAGTGATGAAGAATTGTGTTCCATCATTGTGTTGTGGTGGGCTGGGTCTCTTTCTATACGTCCTGAAGGTTATAT
The DNA here is from genome assembly GCA_951394125.1 of Epistrophe eligans. Taxonomy (NCBI): domain Eukaryota; kingdom Metazoa; phylum Arthropoda; class Insecta; order Diptera; family Syrphidae; genus Epistrophe; species Epistrophe eligans. Next base: position 54,104,203 of record OX596031.1, read on the forward strand.
GTGTACTCGTATGATATGGAGCTCATCAAAGATACGTACGATAGAAGAATATATGTATAACTGCCCTGCCCCAGGATACACTCACTCTATACCTCCTTCCTTGGTTTTGTATATTTTATTCTAAAAAAAAAGCAAAAATTAAATTCTATTTAGCGTTGATGATTAAATTATGGGTTTGTACGTAAAGTACCTCCACGCAGACTTGAGAGATTTTGCGCTCAGTCAAGTGGAGCATACAAAATTCGTTTTGAGTTACGGTGTTTCTTGACTTGAAGGTTTTTTTTCTTTTCTTTAGAGAAGTGATGATCGATCGATTTTTATATTTTTTTAAAAAAATAGTTTTTTCTTGTAATCATTTTTAGATACCGAAGGATTTTTGAGTAAAGGTAGAAAAGATTGGACAAACTGTCAATTTTAAATGCTTTCTGGTGCTATGTAAGCAAACACTTTCGTTGATCTGCATTTCTAAATTCTTACGTAAAAAATCCATTTCAAGTTTAATGACATCAACTTTAAACAAAATAATTCAATCGAAGTTTTATGGAAGCTTCACCATCTTTTGACTGTTTCTATAAAGCTGATTTTAATTTTCTACGCAAAATCCAATCCAGATTGATGATATCAATTTGAAAAAAAGATAAATCAAATTTTTGTAAATAACTTTTCGCTAATTAAATATAAAACCTATGCAGTTTAATTTAAATAAACTTCTAAAAATTAGTTTAATAGAAATTTTAAAGAAGCTCAAGTTTGCATTAATTTTTCAAAGCTGCTGTTAAGTTTTTCCCGAGAAAAAAAAAACAAATTGAATGTTCTATTTCGAATTAAAATTCTATAAGATACAAAATTCATTGACCCAGCAGATTAAGTTCTTAAAAATAACTAATTTTACCCTTTTATAGAATTTGCAATGCTTCTTAAATTCTTATATACAAAACTTTTGTTGACTTCCTTTTCAAAAACAAGTTTATTTGCAACAACTTTAAAAAAAAAAGCCTAGCGAAGTTTTATAGAAACTGCTTTGTTTTCTCCTTCCTTTTAAAGATTAAGCTGCTGATTAATTAAATGCAATAAATAACTTATTAAAACTATAATAGAAGCTGCAAAATCTTCCCAACAACTGTTGTTAAACTTTGAACTAAAAATCACGTTTCTAATGCTATGTATCTTTTACCTACCTTTTTCGCTTAAGCTTCGAAGTTTAATAGAAGCTGAAATGTCGTTTATATAAAATATGTAAAACTTCAAACGAAGGTTTAAAGCTATTTTTAAATTCTGTTGCACAATTCATAGCAAGTTCACTGACATTGAATTAAAATTAAAATGCAATTGAAGTTTTATGTAAATTTAAACGTTTCTTAGCTTCTGTAAAGAAGTAGTTAAAACGAGGGTTTATAGATAAAGCTATTTTTATTATGCTTCCGGAACATTTTTTTTGTCGAATGAACTAAAAGAATCAACTTTTTCATTTTGAACTTAAAAGATAACAGCTGCACTTTAAAGTAACTCTTCGGTATAAAACACACTTATATGATTTCCAATACCTGTCAGTAAATAGAAAACTATTAAAACAATTATCTAATAAATTCAGTTCAAATTATTCCCAAAGCCTTCTATTGTTTCGTTTGCTTACCAAAAAAAATTGTAATGATCAGCCCTAATATACACAACTGTGCTACCTTTATAGTTTATCTCGTGAACAATTTCACACAAAATTTTGCTTTAACAATGCAACTTCCCAACAAGTTTCAAATGCAACCCATCAGGCTTACATAACTTTAAAAAAAAAAGCAATTGTTCGCCTTCTAGCGTAATGCCACAAAAAGTACCTTTATAACTACCTTACCGGCTGAATTCAAGTTGTACGTCAAAAGACAATACAAATGTAAACAGGCAATAGCAACATTCCAAGTTCCTACACCAACTACAATAACAACAACCAAAAATACCAGATTCTCAATGCAACTTTTTCACAATTTCACGAAACCAACAAGACTTCTCACTCTATCAAAAATCAAAGAAGAAAAAAAAATCAACAAGCGTGGGAAATGAATTTTTCAAATCGAAAATTTAACAAAATTCAATTGATCATCATCGTTTGATCCGTTTGAAGGAATGAAAAATATCAGCAAATCCATCCCCCATACAATATACATATATGCCCCGCCATTTAACAGTAGTTGCAACTTATAGAATAGTCTTTTCGGTAAAATCCCAAACGACAACGATGACCCTCTCTGATGACCCTGAGTCTCAGCTTTAGCACTCTCATAGCACTGAAAAAGTGAAAAATAACCATTTCTGAGATAATATGATTGATATCCATATAGTGAGCCGTTAATTTTTATGTTCGGTAGATTGCAACGTTCATATATCCCGTTCCGGCAAAAGAGCTATTAATTCATCGAACTATGTCGCAACAGAATTGGAAGAATGTTGCAGCCCAAGGGAGATGGGGAGAGCACGCTGGCGATGGCGATGGTGATGGCGCTGCGCTGCATTTATACCGGGTGGAACAGGTGTTGCGTCATTCCAGTTTTCAGTGTCGGGTGTTTTCGTTTATTATACGACCTGTAAGGCACCACTGCGCGGTTTCTCATTGAGGACAAGAGCCTGAACGGACATAAATCAATTTATCATTGGTAAAGCTCTTTTTGTTTTTTTTTTTTTTTTATTTGGGGAATCGAACTTTTTGCTAAGTAGGTTGGTTAGTTGAATTGGTGGTTGGATGAGAAGGGGAATTTATGAAATTTAATTGGTAGTTTGGGGCTTTTGGTTTTCATGGAGTAGGTACCTATAGTTTAATCATTGGCACGATATCAGCTTTATATATCGAAGTGACTATGGTGCTAGCTACAACAGAAGTGGTGGCATGCAACATAAGAATTTGGTATTGTTCACCCAGTTATACAGGTGTTGCCCAATTGGTAGGATTGTATAACTGAATTTACGGTCTTTGTGGGGTTTGTGTGGTTAAAAATGACTTTAAAATATTGATTCATGTGGCGCGAAATTATTTTGTTTTTTTTTTTGTCGGCCCAGCCTGGTCATGTATAAATAATTTTCGAGTAATTTATGGTCGGAATTTTTTCCTTTAAGCTTAAGCATGAACAATAGAATAATATTGGTATGTTGTTTTTGTTTTCGTTGCAAATTCCTATATCGATCATTGATTTTCTTTTTTTATCACCCGAAAATGTGGGAACAAAATAGAATAGTCTTACCTGCATCTTTAAGTTTGTCCAGTGCTTGGGGAATGAAGGAGGTATCCCATAAAACTAGAAAATTATTTATGAAATTATGTCTTTGGAAATTTTTCATACTGCTTAAAACATTATTTTTTTAGGGGTACTGCCTCTTGTAAAGAATTGATAAATTCTCCAAGAATTCCAATTGTCTTGAAAAGTGACTCAACCGGTAGAAAGTTGTAGGTCCCCTCCAATCCTGCCGGTATTTGTTTAGAGTTGTAAGTCACTAGGCTCTGTGTAGAATGATTTTTTTTTCTTTCATACAATTCTGAGCGATTCCCAACAAATTTGGCATATACTGTTGGGCGCCATTTATCTAACAATTGTTGGGCTAAGGTTTCTTTGTTATTCCAAAGTTTTCACTTTAGCTTTAGAAGAATCTTAGGCTTAATAGTAAGTTCTTACGAATTACCCTATAATTTAAAACATCAATACTGCTGTTACTTTGTTGCAATCACAAATAAGGTGTAATTTAGAATGCTTCCTGTTATGAGGTTGTTTGTTTAATATCTTTTTTCTCACAATGTTCTTATCCTTTTTTTTCAATTGGGATGTAAATTCTATATTTCTCATGGCGCTTCCATAGAAAATACAATCATTATTCCCATTCAAAAAAAAAAAAAAAATAACTAATGATTCTTGAACAAATTTTCCATAATTTCGAAGACTACATAATCATATTATAGAAAGAACTGCTTGCAAAACTTATACATACTTCCTCTTGAGATACCAGAGTAATAAGGAAGAAGAAGAAAAAAAAATATAGAAATTGATGAATTACCTTCTGCACAAGCTAATGCTTATATAGAAGTTTAATAGAAAAATAAATCTATTCGTGGGAAAAGGGCGGCATTGACAGTGCGGAAGCACACACTACACTATACTACACTCTGAGTCCTTGTGTATAAAAAAAAAAAAAAACTAACGATTTCTTGAGCCGTGTTACGGTCTATATACCTAATCATTATTGGCATTATCGATGACTATGATGACGACGACCAAGAAGACAGGGACTGTAACGCTATGATTGCTTCCAGAAACATTTGCTGATGATGATTTAAAGGATGCGCAATGTGTACAGATGATGATGATAATAATATATAGAGAGAGAAGAACTCGTTAGCTGGACCATCATCAATCTCACTCTTTGAATTTGGCCTTTGGGTCTATTATATCCGAATCTATTATGCAATTTGTGATTCCTTCATTTGGACATGACACGAAAACAACTTCGCCTTCGGTTACACATATAGTGATGCGTTGATGGTGAATTTGTAGTTCATCGTCTCTTCCTTTCACTGTCATGGAAGTCATTTCTAAAGAATACAAATTTATTTTATAGAATCAAAAAAGAAGTGGTTGGAGGACTTGCGAATATTCTAAATTGAACTTGATCATGTCGTAAAATTGAAAGACTCTGTAGATTTCGTTTGATTTTTGGTTGATATTGAATTGATATAGTTTACGATGAAGTTTCTCCATATAAGGAACGTGCGCTTTTTGAAGTTGAAGGCCATCTCAATAATATGGTTATTTCAAATCTTTTCTCTTAGCTCTAGGGCTGCTAAACAAATTTACATCTGAAAACATCAAAATTTTAATGAAGTAATTTTTTGTCAATTTTAAAGATAATGCTGACGAAAAGTTAAAAAATAATAATATTCTGATAGAAAAAATTAAACAAATAAAAAATAGCTGTAAACAATCCTATTAATATAAAAAATATTATTAAATTAGTTTCAAGTAAATCAGTCCAATACTTTCTGAGTTTATGCGTGACAAACTAAATAATTATTTAACCTTTATGAAATTTGTATGATTAATCCATTAATCAATAGCTACCTAGATATTGAACTTTCCCCGTTTTTATGAAAAAAAAACCAAAACCTTAATTTTTATCGCCTTTATTTACTCATGACATCTTTAGAAAAACTTATTATTAGCAATTTATTCTTAAAAAAAAAAAAATAATTTTATCGCCATCTTAGAAATAAAATCTCTCAAAAATCACTTAGCTGCACCTGAATTATGCAAATCTTCTTTACAAAAATGAGAAAAAAAAAAAATCTCAAGACAAATTTTCTGCATCACGACTCCCACCATATTCATTGCCATTCGACATCATACATATACAATACATATTTAGCTATACATGCAACCAACAACGACGACTTTCAGTAATAAAACCAAAATAAATTTGCAATTCCATCGCACATTAGGCTTAATTAAGGTCTCATTTAGCATCATGAATAATTGCCCTGCTAAGGCTTTTATGCGAACCCGGAGTGTGTTTAGTTTAGCTGATGGCATAAATGTGTGAGTAAGAGAGCTTAGAATCACTGCACACAAATAATGTCGGTTCTTTTTTTGCCTTATCTTTATATTCATTTTATTATAAGTGAATTATAAATTGTCGATCGACTGCCCGACCAACCGACCCCGTCACTTTGGGTTTGAGTGCAGTGGGCAGCCTTGAGCTAAAAAAAAAATCTATAACTTTAGTGTAATTGATGATTGCGGTATTAAGACAGTAAAACAAAAAAGAAATATATGCTCAGATCATATGGAGAGCCCCAGCAAACAATAAGAATCTATCAGCAACCACTTGTCGTATATATCTTTATTCTATTAGATACCAAATTGCTAACTAATGGATACGAAAATATGTCATGTGAGTTGGATGTTGGAGACAACAATGTTTTTTTTTTTTTATTATTATTATAAAGTGCCGCACTGCTTGCGGCGGCAGCAGAGAGTCTTGCTGAAGTATCTGAAACCGCAAAAATACAAATCCGTGATTTAACCTCAAAAATTAAAAAAAAAAACAGTAACGTCTTAATTTTTAATAAATTTTATGTTATTATAAATGAAATAGAACGCAGTCCGAGTGTCATTCAAGAGGATTAGTAGACCTGTGGCTACGTTCTGGAATCGTTCCAATCGATAAAGTTAGTGGAGAAACGATTTTAATTAAAACAAAACATGAGTTCTTGTTCCATTTCTCAACGTTTTTCACCCAATTTTTTAACCATGCGAGAGTTACGGGAACGTAGACAACACTCCTCTTGAACCAAACAACACGCTGAATAGTCTGCCACACGCCAAATGGCTCAGGTGTATTGTCCGTTCATAGATTCCTGACTTCCCAAACAGAGATTCCCAAAGACCAAATCTGTCAAATACCATGAGTTTTTTTTAACTATCAGCCAGGAGATTGACCAATTTTACCAGTTGACTGGGATAATGTTTCTAAATATGGTGTCTGCTTATTTCTCCTCCAGAGAGCAGCTAATCTAGTGTAGAGCAAAATGGTTAGTGACTTAACAACCCTCAAGCATCTCCGCGTTTGGTTAGTCGGCAGGAATAAAAGGGACCTACAATTTTCAGCAAAATTCTAATGATTTAGATGAGAAGTACTCTTGGAAAAATGTGTTACTGCGTCGCAATAGACAGTACCTCTAAACAAAAAATTCGGGAAACGATGACCAAACTACCACAAACCCACAAATGATCTGAAATTTAATTGGCCTTTAATTTTCTAATTACTCCCTCTGTTTTGAAGGCGTACTTTCTGTCCTCTATATCTTCTCAAAATTTTGCTGCAAAAAATTCAGCCCTAAATGAAAAATGTTACAAATTTTAAAATCTAAACAAAAAATTAAATAAATAAATTTGTACCGCGATCGCTCGTGGAAAACCTGGGCCTAGTGACTTGACAACCCTCAAGCATTCCCGCGTTTAGTTAATCGGCAGGAATAGGAGGGACGTACAATTTTCAGCTGAATTCTAATAGTTTCTATGAGAAGTACTCTTGAAAAAATTTGTTATTGCCTCACAAGAGACAGTATCCCTGAAAAAAATTCGGGAATCGATGCCCAAACCTACCACCAGTTACAACCCAGCGGGAAAAATCAAAAAATTCATTGAGGAAAAACCTGCTTTTTCCTTGAGGAATGGGAGCTGCACCTGCCACTTTTTAGCTTATTCCTTTGATGAATTTAACATGGGCGTGTCATTGGCAGGAAGCACATGCCACTTTATCAATGAAAATTCCACACCTAAATCACTACTTCCTTCGAAGTGCTTATTCACCAGTTGACTTAAAAAAAAAAAAAAATGTTAAAACACCGTGAGATTTGAACCGGCACCCACTGACAACCCAGCCAGCTACTCTTCCAACTTGCTATACTAAGTTATAAATTTCGTTGGTCGTTGGTGGATAAAAATTCATCACTTATTTCAATAACATTTTGTTAGGCGAAGTAAAAAAGAAAGAGCGTCGTGAGAGAATTATTTTTTTCCCTCTCTCTCATAATATACTTTCCAAAGCAGATACGTGGATTCAGATGATGAACTGATGAACTTGTACATTACTTTTCAGCAGTTTTTTCATCGCATAATTTTCCCTATTAAAATAGCAATTTGTAATTCACCAACAGAAAGTTTTTTTTCTAAACACAAAGCAGAAAGTTGGGTTAAACCTATGAACTGAGGAATCTTTGCATTACGCTTCACTTACTAAATCATTGCATGTCTATTTTCCTATGATTTGGCAAGTGAATGCATTGATGAATTCAGCTATAAAATTCATTGAGGACGATATTTCCCGCTGGGAAATGATCTGAAATTTTGTTGAACCTTAATTTTTTTATTAACCGCATCTATATCTTCTCAAAATGTTGCTACAAAAAGTTCAGCTTTAAACGAAAAATGTTCTATCGATTCCTCCACTTTTCAAAATGGAGGCTACTCCGAATCAGACGATGATTTATAAACTTGTGGGATCAAAAACTAGACCTATCAAATTTTGGTAACTATCCAACTGAATTTCTTACCTGTCCTTCTTTTCCGGTCAGGTTTCATTTAAAAGAGCTCAAGTCTTACAGTCATATAGGTACAACTTATTACAAACAACGGATTGATGATTGTACTAAATTTCAGATTCCGGTGATTCAGTTGAACTTTTAGTTGAATATCACTTCGCTTAACTATTCTCAAGGGGCGACTCAATACATTCCTCCCTCTGGACAATATTAATAACCCTATGGAATTTATCTGACCAATCATTTATTGCCCACCTGGCGCGGACGAACAGAAGGCACTTTCAAGATTTATAATTCACATTCCACATGAACTAATTAAAATTCTCTATCAATTTAAAACATCCCCACATCAGATGATTCACATGATAAATTTTTATGGGGCCTCTCGCAATTAAACTGAAAAAAAAAAAAAAAAATATAGCCAATCTTATTGTTGTTCATTAATAATTGCAAACAATTCGAAATGAAATTATATTTGTGGTTTTATTTTTATTCTATTTATGTGACGATGATGATGATTAACCTAAGAGAGAGGGGCATCTACATACATATACACCAGGCGATATATACAAAACTACGAACTCGAAAGAATGTCGTGCAATCGTGATCGTAATTTATCCAGGCCCACCTTTTTTTTTATTTCTTGGAAGCGATTATGCTCCTATATATGTACATACCTACAATATAAAGTGCTAACAATCTTATGCAAAAAACTAACACGAAGATTCGTCGCAACTGATATATATGTAGGTATATTACTTTATACCTGACCTAACCGACTGTACATGTATATAGGCCTGGATCTGGATGCCATCAGCCACGGGGCAAGAATGGGTGGAATTAATTTTCATAGATCTCGCCGTATATATACGGCATGCACTTGGCAGTGACTAATTACCTTCAATCAATAATCGAAATGGCCCTTTAAATGAGCCAATTTATTATTATGCCCTGTCTTCACCTGGAAGACGACCTCGCGTATAGTCTTTTTTAATATCGCGAGTCTTTTAAAAGTACAGACGACATATCACCACCTCTTTTCTTTTCTATACCATCATAGTCACCATCCGTCCCACTTGCTGGATTAACATCATTGAAGAATCTGGCCAGGGGATATTTTAGTTTGGAATTAAATTTTGCACGTCTTCGTGTCTCACAAATAGCGTAAAGGTTGAGGCTAGTGCCGTCCTGTGAAGGTGGTGGCGGCGGTGGCGTCTAACGCGACCGATTGGGCTCAGGTCTTCACACTTTTCATTTCGATTGGAAGTGGCAGCAGGAAGAAGATGATACACTGGTAGAAAAAAAATAATAAAATTAGTTCTAAAAGAAATATCGTTATCTATTCTAAAGCTGAATTTAGGAAAGTCGTTTTTAAATCGAGTATTTTCATTTAAATCGATTTTTTTTCGTGAACATATAGAAATAGAAACTATACCAACCCTCACTACATCGTGAAAAATATATATCAGTTTCTATGAATTAGGACTGACTTTAGAACTATTTTCTTAATTTTAGTACGAATTTAGTTTGATCTTAGAATTCCTTCTTTAAATTTGGAACACTTATTTCTTTCAAAATTTAGTACAAAAATGATTAAATTAAGTACTAAATGTTTTTAAATAATAATCTTCTTAGATCTTCTTTTCTAATTTTAGAATACTGCTTGAGTTTAGTACAAAGACAGTCAATTTAAATACGAAATATTCCTCAACAAGAATGACATGTTCTTTTTATTTTTGAATACGTTTTAGAGCTTAAAACAAAGTTTCTTGATAGAAATTGATCTGAAAAATTCGTTTTAAAAATTTTACAACCCTTTTTTTTTGTATTAAGTACGAAGATGGTAATAGTAAGTTTTACAGTGCAAACTTACCGGAATAAGTGGCGCTAAATTCCCATTGGCACTGTGAACCACAGTCTAAGTAAGTTACACTAAAGTGACCAATATGGAAAATTTAAGTGCTACTTATCAAAGCAAGTCTCTTATAGTGTCCATTTAAGTGCCACTTAATTCAAATGTGAAACTGGACCTTAGACAATTATTTTTATAAATTGAAAATAATTTTAAAACTTCTTTCTCAATTTTAGTATGATAACGATTTGTTTTAATTAATTGTAGAATTAATAAAAAAGGTCTTAATAAGAAATTTATTTTAGAACTTTTCCTCAATTTTAGAACACTTGTTTGAATTCTCTATGAACAAAATAGACTAGATTTACTAAACTATAAACTGATTTTAGAACTTCTTTCTTCATTTTAGAACACTTGAACACAAAGATATACCAAACTTTTTTAAAGCCACTAGCGAACGGAGTTAAAAAAAATTTTGTATACGTTTAAAAACTTCAAATACTAAATGCTGGTATTTATTTGAATTTGAAAGTGTTCTAAAATTGTTCTCAAACTAAGAACGGATTTCTAAAATTAAGAACGTAGTTCTAAATTTAAGAACGTAGTTCTAAAATTAAGAACGTAGTTCTAAAATTAAGAACGGAGTTTTAAAATGTAGAAAGGAGTTCTAAAATTTAGAAAAGAGTTCTAATATTAGGAACGGAGTTCCAAAATTTGAAACCGAGTTCTAAAACCATTTAAAAAATGACAAAAAGAAGAAGATGTAATATACGGATTTTAGATTATTTTTTTCTTATTTTAATTTTAAATTAAATTTATTTTTTCTCTAAGTGTATAGGTATAGGAAATAACTTCTTGGGGGTAAATCGAATATAAATTGGAACCAATCCATTGGAATACCTATACAATCCAAAGGACTGATCGTCGTCGTCATCGTCGCCATTTACACCTCAGGCCATCGACATCGATGCGTTTCGTTGATCGTGGCATAAATAAGCCAACGACGATGGACGACGACTACGACGACGCAAGCTACACGTATTCATGTAGTTATATATACATATATACTGGCAACCACGCTCCGTCACAAAAAGCTTAAGGTCCAATCTAAAAAGACAAATTCTACTATAGAACCTTGAATATGTGGTCCAGACTATACAAACCAACTAAAGATTGTTAAGGATTCTAGCTAAAATCTGACAGGAGGCAATTGCTCCTGAAGCGGATCCCCGATTACATATTATATCTACCTATACAACAATTCAAACTAAGGAGCTAGAAAAGTGTGGAGGATCATCTTCGAGAATGAATTGTCGGTTTGGTTTGGAAAATTATAACTTTGATAGTTTGCCATGAGACGTTCAATTAGATTTCGAGGGGCTTGTGTTGGGTTTCTTGTTGGTTTTGTTGTTGGTTATGTATGAAGAGCTTCTGCAATGAAAAAGATAATGCTAATACTTTCTTGCATCATACAAGGTTTATTCAAGGATTCATTCAATGGTATCTAGGGGTCTATCCCAACAGCAGCAGCTAGCAAATAAAGTGAGGATAATGATTATAAAAATTTATCTTTTCAAGTTTCTGATATGAGGCTTGAGTTTTTTTTTTTTTGCTAGTTATGCTCACCTGAGGAGATTTTCTTCAGAAAGGTTTATAACAGAAATGACTCACAGAGAATCTTTATAGGTACAACGTTATATCATTTCTGGGGCTTCATCTGTGTCTGTCTTTATGTACCTATACCTAGCTACATGCCGAATGACAGTAATTGATCATTTCAATTATTCTTAGAATTGAATTTCGTGTTGTGAAAAAAAAAACTAAAACAACAGCAAAATTGATATAAAATTGCAACAAACACGCGATAAGAAAATTTATCTTTTGACTTGAATTAAGACTGCATCATTGAAGGAAATTTAAAGGTTGTAGTGAGGCACTGTTCCTTTCTTAAAAAAAACTCACCTTTATGATTTTTTTTGCACCTACTTAGAATTTTGAGATTTTTTTTGGTTTTGTTTTGCTTTCTTGATGCATAGGCACAGCTGTGAGTTAATCTGACCTAATTGCCTCAAATTGTGCACTCTTAGTTTGTTGTTTGTTGAAACGAATTCTACAGTGTATGTCCACCTCTGCAGGGCGCCTTTTAACCGACACATTCAAAATCATGTAAACCGAAAAATTTCCAATGTTGTACGATACGGACAAATTCAAAAAAAAAATATATGTTCTTATTGTATCGTACTGCGTTTCATTCCAATTCCAAACTAATGCGTCTGCCGCGCTAGACTCTTTATTTGGTTTTTAAGACATTTTGAATCTTTTTTTAATATCTCAGATAAAAGCCAGAAATTTATCTTCGAAATGATACTCACCCTAATGTCAAGTGTTTTGTTGTTAAAGTCATTTAAACTTAAGTCAATTTTATGTGACCTTGGCAGTTTAATCACACACTGTTTCAGAATACAAAAAAGTATATATGTACAAGTCAGTCGGGGCACACAAACAATCATTAATATTTTTTTTTTTATTATTTACCTTCATCTCACTCACCTAAATCACTTATCAAATTACACCACAAAAATTACTGAATCGTTTCATTTCTTCTCGCAACTTTAGACAATTTTTCTTAAATACTTGAGACTGTGATGTTGTACGAGTATCTACTGGATAATATGAAAATGGGCGGTCGAGGGTGCATCAATAAAATCACTTAAAAGATAAAACCGCTCAAGTCATTCTATACAGTCTCTCTAAGAGAGAGGAGTCAATAATTTTTTACTGTTCGAACTTAATGCCCTTAAGTGATGTGTTTTTGAGTACTTAAAAAAGTAATGTTCCTATATCTAGTAATAGTCAAAGGGTGAACTGCTTTCAAAAGCAAATTGGATTATTCACTAATTGCAAATTTTGTAGGATCTTTTTGGTTTTCATTTCGATAATTTAATATTTTTGCAAATTTGAAACTCAAAATTTTGAAATTTGGTGAAATACTTTCTTTCTGTTCTAAGCCTTAATGAGTTGAGAAATTCGATTGACAATAAGCTCGTACACCTTTAAGAATCTCTGCCTGAACTAGCGAAGTTTTAGATTTTGACTTATGATCACAGAAGCAACATAATCAGCGAATAGCTATTAAAACAGTATAGAACAAACAGTACTGGTCCCAGAAGACTTCCCTGCGGCACACCGTCATTTATTTTATTTATTTATAAAACCCAATATTTCGTTCTTTGATTAACACAAATTATTCTTTACTCAAATAAAAGTGTTTCTCATACAAGCGGAAGCAGGTGTTTTATTAAAATTTTAAAAAACAACTGAGGATCAAATTTCATTTAATTCGACCTTCAAAAATGATCTATTTTGTTTGCCTTCTGTCTTGAAAAATTCCCCTTTATTTATACTGATTTTAACGGGAATGGCCCTGATTCTCCAAGAATCCAAGAGCTGTCCAGCCACCAATTTATTATTAGTTTATTTATTAACAGACAGAAGAGAAATAATAGTTCAGATATATTCCTGTTTTTTTAAACAACCATTGCTATTTTTCCGTTCCACACAGATGCAAAAATCTAAATCCCATGAGACTTTGATGTTGAACACTGATTGCATTTTTTATTAAACCTTACCTGCAATTCAGTCTTTGACTATATCTTTTATACAAATTGAAGCACATTAACACGAAAAAACAATAATTTCACTTTATCTTTCAAGTACAATCTTCAAAACAAATCTGTTGCTAACTACTTTTTTTCCAGCCAAGCCAATCAAAATAAGCATCCGTCCGTCTGTCCGTATATAGAGATTGTTTTATATAGGAAATTTTAAAGGTTTATACACGGTCGAGATAATTTTGAGTGCGCATTTGATTGAGTGGGAGGGGCAGGATGTTCTTCATCTTCTTCGAAATGACTTAATTAAATTTGTTCATTTATATAGATGCTTTGGCAATTTATATATTCGATCGTGTTTAGCACTTATTTATCTTATTTTGTGTTGTTAAAATAATGTAGATGGTTGAATGAGGATAAGATTGAAGGAAGAACATATCCTGCAAAAAAACAAACAGCAGGCATAGGATGTATGTAAGTAGAAAAAACAGTGGGAATTCTCTTAGTCGAATATTTGTTTTTCAAATTGTTATTTAAATATTTAAAGGATCGAAGAGAGAAAAGATCCACAAGATGACTCTCAAATAAATGTTATCCAATACAGGGATAGAAGTAAATAATAATAAATATTTAGTATAGAAATGTAGAAATGGGTTGATATTAATCACCTGAATTATGTAGAGAATTTTATTTGTCCAATCAATAAATTATACTTTTCGGGAGTCAGGCCCATTTGCGTTGGGCGCCATTTCGAATTTTAAGTAAATTTTAGGTAAATTTAAGTAAATAGAAAGATTGTTTCCGGATCGAAAAATAAAAAGTTAAAATTTACGTATTCTTCAAAATTTTAATAAATATCTTACGCCATCACTTGCTTTTTATTTTTCCAAACTGAATTTTAAAATTATTTTAATTTAACTCAAAAATTAACAACTCACCTTAGAGAGCTCTAACTGTATGTCTTTCCATACAAAAGGAAACAAATCAGTCAAAATTACTGCCAAACAGAAAAAAAAATTGAGGATCAGAAAAAGGTCTGTGGTCGATGTTGAGTAGGTAGGTTGTATGTAGGTATACTATTACCTTTTGTATTTTTAATTTGGAAACTTATGTTTTATTGACTCTTAATGTTTCAAGCCAGAGTTCAAGGTCTGGGGTTCGAGTTCGAAGCTATTGTTTGTGGCATTAAAAAAAGTGTTATATGACTTAAAAGACAATCATCATTATTTGACTAATGTATTATTTCAACTGAATGACTTCATATTATTTACAATGTCAATAATATACTTACGCAGTATCAGTATAATGTTATTTAATGTTTAATGAGCTGTGTTAACGATTCATATTCAAGATTGTTGTCATTAAATAACACTTTTAAAAAAATTAACGTAGCTAAGTTATAGGCTTCCATTTTTATATACGACTAATTCTTATGACTTGTTTGTTTGGTAAATATTTTTGGGTATTTTTTTTTTAAAGCCTACCTAAATAGAATTCAAAAAACCATACTTTAAGATAGAGAAGGTATACAATAACTAATGGGTCAATAATAATTGTTCTATCCACAGCTGTGATGTATCAGCTGGATAAATTAATCAATTATTGACTTGAACTTGAAGTATATTTAGGAATATAAACTTCTTAAATTTTTAAAAGGTCATAAAAGCGGAAGCATTGAGTAGGAAAACATTTTAAGAATTAATATCTTTGCCGTAAAATTTCTTCTTAGGCTTAACACATACTGCGATGCTGCAAGAAGAGGAGTAATATGTGACTTTTGAAATTTTGCTTTTGACAATTATGATACTTTCATAACACTTCTCTCTGCTTCAACTATGAAACTATAAAAACATTTTTTTTTATTATTACAGTTTCACCCTGTTTGCTTATTGAAGATGTACGTCGTGATGAAAAACTCAAGGACATAGCCAACACAATTACCAATCTAAGTCAAACATCAAATCGCTGGAGTACATCTGGTGTAGGTAAAATCAATGTAACAGTAACAACTGTAAACAATGCCCTAAATAGTCAGACACAGGGCTTAAACGATGAAAAACCAACCCGTGACGAAACAGATTTCGCCCATTATCGACCTGCCCACACAACTGTTGTCAATCTAAGACCAAAGTCATTGCCTCTGGCATCGAATTCAACGCCGGCCATTGTGTCAGCCATAGTCAAGAAAATTCCACCTGTATTAGAACAAGCGACAGGTGGTAATAATCTTAATAAATCTAGTCCCAGATTGCAACAACAGTTGCGCTTGCTCCAACAGCAGCAACAACAAAAACAGTCCCAGTCACATGAGCGAGGTGATCCCGATGGTGGATGTAATTTAGATGATCTGTCGACGAACTATTTGGCCAAAACGTCAGAGCTGAGAGTTAATCTGCCGGCTGAGGAAATTTTGAATTCGAAGAAAGGCTGGCTAATGAAACAAGACGGACGAACGGGGGAATGGACAAAACATTGGTTCACGCTAAGTGGAGCAGCGCTATTCTACTATCGGGATCCGGTGTCGGAGGAACGTGGCGTGCTGGATGGTGTGCTCGATGTGAATAGCTTAACTAGTGTCACAGAAGTGAATGCTTCACGAAATTGCGCCTTTCAATTGTCAACGTGGGACAAACGACGACTGGTTTTATCGAGTTTATCGGCGAATTCCCGCAACAGTTGGATGACAGTTTTGAAAAACGCTGCCGGTCTTCAGCCCGAACCAAAAGTCGAAAACGAATGTATCCTGGCAACAGAACTGATAATCAAAGATAATACGAGCGATGACATCAAAAGTGAAATAGAGAAGGACTTCATCAAGGCTCAAAGAAATCAGGAGTTAATTTTGAATACTAACAACCTTGGCACTAAGATAGCCCAAGACCCAAGTCCAGTGATTGTACAGAAAGCTGTCACCACACCAGTCACCCCCTTGACTCCAAAGAATACGATGTTTTCCTCGGACGAAGAGTACCGGACCGCTTCTGAAGGTGGCCGGAGAGATAGTGTAGATTGGGGATCTCCTCTGTCGCCGTCACCTCCCATACCGATTGCATTGCTTAGAGCCAAAGAACGGATGCGATCACGTCCTGGGAATTGCCCAAGGCTTCACAAGCGTAGTAGATCGTCGCCGCCAAGTTCGAGAAGGAGTACCGTTGATAGCGTGGGTTCGGATGAATTGCCAGTGATTCACTCAGTTCAAGAGGAACTCAACATTGACAAGGAGCTTCAATTTCGACTAGGGGCAGCTGAAAAGGAGCGAGACGTGTTGCGAAATGAAGCCCAAGAACGGGAAGCCCGAATGTCAGAACTTCTTACAACCCTTGAGCGAACCGAACAAGAGTTGAACGCTCGAATAAGGGAAATGGAAGAGGCCCGAGATAATCTTTCTAGCCAGCTGGATGAAGCCAAGCGGAATGCGGAAAAAATTGTCGACCGATTAACGATCGAAGTGGGTGAGAGTCATAAGAAAATCAAAAATCTCGAAGATCGCCTATCACGGGGCATTGAGGAAAATGAAACGCTCTACAAGAAACTGCGAGAACTCGAGAGCTGCAGCCCCTCGAGTTTTAGCAATCTCAACAGGCACAAGTTGAAACGAATGGATTCGCTGAGTGACCTCACCCAAATCAGCGACATTGATCCGTATTGCTTGGATCGTGACATGTTGGCCGATGAATACAATGAACTTAGGTCGAGATTTGAAAAAGCTGTCAGTGAGATCAAAGCCATGAAACGGGAACTCAAAGAATCACAAAATCAGTTCGATACTTTGGAAATATCGTATGCATCTCTGAAACAGGACCTCGATCGTCAACAAATAGAAGATCGATCACAGTTGCAGATGATGGCCGAACGTATTCAAGATCTGACCCTCAAATACAGTGGTTCCGAACGACAAGTGCGGACGTTGAAACAGAAACTTGCCAAATCAGAACGAAGGCGATCACTTTCGCTCAAAGGAAAGGAACAGCTGACAGTCTCGAAAGAACTCGAAATCAAAGTTACAGAACTTGAGTCGAAGATCGATGACTTGGAAAAGAAGTCACCAAGTCCGCAAGTAAGGACACCATCATCAAGTTCAGTAAAAAAATCAGCTCGCAGACGATCCCTCGAAAGTTCGGCCAGTACGGATTCATTGCAATTTATGATTCGAGTCAACGATCTTGAGAAACGTTTCGAATGTTTCACTTCGTCACAACCATCGGCACCGACAATCGATGTCAAACGGAGCTCGTCTAGTCCAAAAATGTCCGAGCATCTAATCGAGCGTCTGAAGTGCCTGGAGGGAGTGCTGATTTGCAGTAAAGATCGCCTCGAACAAAGTCTACATCAACTGCAGGCCCTGAGGTCGACTTCTCGAACCCGTCGATCGGTTTCGCCGATTACTGATCGCAAAGACTCCTACAGATTTGTGGAACGTTGTCTTGTCGAAGTGGTCAAACTGATTCGCGAGTCGTGTGAGACATGTGTCGTTAGTGAAGAACTCACGGGCCCCGGACTGATTCTCCTCCCTGAATCGAATCCAATAAAAATCGCATTGATACAGCTCGAGGCTCAACTTCGTGGCAAGCTGGGTGACCTTCTCAAGCAAAGACGAGTGCTTAGAGAACGCAATGAACTCACCGCTCGTAAGGACCTTGAGTTGCTTGCCGAGAGGATAGCTTTTGAAAGTGTCTGCTTCGGAAAACTTCGGGAGTCTATCAATCGCGCTGAGAATCCCGAACTCTTCGGACAGCGACAAACCCGTGCTGAAATCGCTGAAACATCCCAGCTGATGTCTATGTTGAAGGCTAAGCTCGGTGGTAAATGTGCCTTCAAGCCGAGTGGAAGCCTCGATGTTTTAGCAGGAGTGCTTGCCCGACGCCTTATCCTCTCCTCCTTCCGTAAGGACAAAACAAAAGTGCCCGAAATGGATCCTGTCGAACCAAAGATTCTCGAAGAACTTCTTCGTCAACAAAACGAGATCAACCTGATCGCAAAACGGTACAAAAATAACGCCATGGAAAACCTGGCTTCAGGCCTGGCCGCGGAGACGCTCAGCTACATAAGTTCGAATGATCTGGTGCAGGGAGCGGTTCAAGAGGCTTGGCGGCAAGCACAAGAAACTGTGAATGCCGAATTAGTGCAATCGGAGATAGCTCACATAATGATAAGAAATGCCGAACGCTTTGAGACTTCAATTACACCTTCATTCGGATACACGCTTACAGCTGAGGAGAGAATAACCTTCGAGTCATTTGGTGATGCTGTTCACGAAAGTCTGCGCAAGGAAATGGACAATGCAATTGAACAACTTTCACAGTGCTATGACGAGGCTCTGCAGAAAATGAAACGTGGCCAGTGGAGAATGCATCTGGAACAAGAACGAAAAGCCAGCGAGGGCCGGCAGTTGCTGTCCGAGTTTGCGGACATCGTTGCCCATAAGGCGTTGGTGGATGCGAGGATAGCAGTTCTGCGGGGAGATTACACCACCACGGAAAATTCCTCTCAGCTTGCTACCATGGATACGGGCAATACTTTTAGTGTATCGAGCTTGCAAAAGTATGAGAATCTTTTTGAAGAACTCTCAAACGATCTGCAGATATCCAACCCCGACGACATCCTTGCAGAAGCTGACTTTGAGTTTGTCTATAAAAATCGAACGATAGACTTCATCAGCGATCGAGCTGTACTCAAAGATATTGCGAATTTCCTCAGCCAATTAGAACAGTCTGTTGATAATCTCAAGCGTGCTATCCATCCAAATGTCTTCATTGAACCCCACACCGTTGAGCTGAACACTCTGGCGGACGTCTGTCAGAAATGTTGTGATCTTAGGGCCCAAACTGATGGTCTCCTCGACGATGTACAGAATTTGACAGCATCATGTTCCAGTTGCTCCCAGTTACAAGACACCATCTGTGATTTGCACATGCAACACGAGTCCCAACTTATGCGGCTACAGCAGGACCATGCCAAAAATGTGTCAATGCTGATGCAGCAAGTCGACAGTCAACGTCACACCCTTGAGTCTCTGGAAAGGGAACGTAATTCCCTCGTGAATGACATACATCAGCAGTCGAATTTGGTAGAGGATCACGAGCGTGAACTGGCCAATTTGACCATGAAACTAAAATCCAAAGAAGAAGAGTGCCATCGCAAGGAGAACGATAACCTAGATCTAATGGATCAGTTGGAAGATCACAACGAAAAGATTCGCAACTATCAGAGCGATAGGGAAAGTTTAGAGGGTAAGTGTTCGCGACAAGACGAAGAGTATGCAGTTCTACTTCAAGAACGCGATTTCATTCAATCCGAGCTGAATAAAGAACGTGAACGATGCAGGCGAATGGAACGACGCTTAGAAATGCTCGAAGTAGAACATGGCAAACAATTAGAATGTCTGCAAGAAGCATATCGTGACCAGATTCTTTCGCATTGCTCAGACTTTACGAACATTGCTGATGAAGAGAGTTTCCGTCAGCGATATCAACAGGAGATCGAACAGTTAAGAGTGAGTTTTTTTTGTTATTTTGCGAATTTTGGAGTTTTACAAAGTCTTATTTTTTATCTTTCCAAGACACTCTGCGAGAAAGGTCTGACAGCAATGGAATCATCACATCGTCGAATAATCAATGATTTAGAAGACAAACATCGCCAAGAAATTGATAGGTTACTCATGGAGAAGGAAACAGCTTTAGCCGAAGAAACTCAGGTAATTATTTACTGTCAAGATTGTTCTTAGTTTAAAACTTTTTTTTTTTTTTTTAAAAAAGGCAACTCTGGCTGCTTTAGATGCAATGCGTAAGGCACACCAAAGTGAAGTTCAACGAGAGGTAGCACGTTTCAAGCAGGAATTCCTAAGGCAATTCCAAAAGGGTGAACATTCAATTGATAACACCAAAATTAATGAGTAAGTACATATTTTTATTTTCGAAAATATTTTTCGAAGGAAAAATTCATTCTTTTTTCTTATTTTTATTCTACAGAGAGGAACTCGAAGAATTAAGACAAGAAATTTTGTCATTTTCTGAGAAATACTCAATTAAGTGCGTTGAAAATGCAGCCCTCGAAGAAAAACTACGTTCGGCTAATCAAAAATTAAAACATTTTCAACAAATGCAACAAATTGAATTAAGGTATGATAAAAATTACAACATAAAATTAAAAACACAACTGTTATAAATTTCCTGGCTCAGGACCTCAATCTGGAAAAATATTTTATCCTAAAATAATTTTGATTTTTGTTTGTAAATTGTAAATTAATTTGTTTTTGATCCAACAAAGACGATAATGTACAATTTTCTGGCCCTTATTGCCAGTGTCTTTTTTTTTATAACGAAATGTCTTTTGTCGAGAGTCATTCATCGAAAATTTCATTTCAAACAGAATGCTATTCATATAGCTTTGGATCAAATTTTTAACGCGGCCAATGTTATGGAAGGTACGACAAACGGCACTTGCAATAAGGGACATCATGTCTCTTAAACTATAAAAGCAAAAGACATGTATTTAATATTTTATTTATTTAAATTCTATTTTAATTCTTGTTTTTTCTCTTCATTAGAAATAAACAGTTCCGTGCACATTTAGCATCTGAGGACCCATTAAGTGATGTTAATTTCGTGCAAGGACTAACGTCATCCAAAGATGAAATGCCATGTCCAGACAGTGAGGTAAGCTAAAAAAAAAAATCCACTACCTACACATTATTATATCTTCCAAACAAATTTTGAATGCCCACTCATTTTGTAAATGATTTCACAAAAAAAAAATTAATAGCTTTTAATTTATTAAGTTTTTGATTTCCTTACTAAAAAAAAAAATAATTTTAATTTAATTTGTTAAAAAAAATAAAAAATGTATCATATTATATATCTATACTAAAAACGAAAAAAAAAACAATACAAACAGCATGCGCTTGAAGTTAGTTACACAACACAACAAGCACACCCAGAACACACTAAGTCAACACCACAACAAGAGCAATCCTCCTTACCCATCATCGCCAGCAGACAATCTGATAGAACCGATTTTGATGACGATTTAAATTGTTGCTATGATCCGTGCTATAAGCTGAGTGGTGCATTTGAATATAACCCGAGGAACTCTATTGAAGGTAAAAAAAAAATTAAAACAAGTCAAGAAACTTGTCCTGTGGGTTCTACACCTTTATATACCTTAAAACTGTCTTCATACTATATCTAAAGCCTATTTAATGTAGGTTTTCTTGTATGTCTACTAGGGTGGGTAGAAAATCAAATATTTTATTTTAAATTCTCAAAGTGAAAAATGTATTGCTTTGAACCCTAATACACGTCTTGAAGTATTGGCTCTTTATAACATTAACATTGAGAGGTCCTTCAAACAAAATTTATCCACACATTTAAATCTTTTAGGAACAAGTTCAAGTTCAAATGACTCTTATTTCAAATAAATATTTAACAATGATTTAATAAACTAAACCAAATTAGTTTGGCCTAAAATAAAATATAATTAAATCTTAAATTTATTTACAAACAAATAATAATAATAATCAATTTAAAAAAAAAATACAAAATCGTTAAACCATAACCGTTAAACTTTGAAAGATTTCCTTGAAATATTTTTAAATTTCACCAAAAAGTTGATTAGGTCTAAAAAAAATTAAAATTAGTTTTAACTTATAGCTTTAAATATTAAAATGAATTTAATCACTCAATTTTATAGAAGATATAATTTTCTTTAAAAATGTTCCAAAACAATCACTTCTTTTAGGATTGTCAAGTTTATCAATTGATAGCTGATAAATATTGAAATTTGGTACATTAAATAAAACTCTATTTATTAAATAGTTGATCCTGAAACTATTCCTTTACAATAAATTTATTAATTTTCTTGTGATTCACAATAGCCATGCAGCGTTCTTAATAATTATCAAAACTTCTATCAATTAAGTTGTTAGGGTTGTTGCAATATTTATCAATTATCAATTATCAAATGACAATCTTAATTTTAATAGGCGTGAAGGTTTTCTTTAAGTTTAACGGTTAGCAACTTTTTTTTGTATTTTACCGCCTACATTTTGTATAGAGAATCAGCCTTATTGTGAGTTTCACCCGAAAAATATTTCATCTTAAAATGTTTTGTTCGCCCAGAGTTTTTTAAAAGCTATTCAGGCCTATCGAGGTATCCGTTCTGATACAAAAGTGAAGGCCGATCGTAACTTAGACAGCCTTCGAGGTATCCGTTTCGGAAGAAAATAAATGAAGCACACAATCGCGTTCATTTGACATAATGTTTCAGCTGTTTTGTTGCATTTTACCTATGCAACTATTTCTTATCGGAGACCGTCAGAATAAATTCAACACGCAGCTGTCAAAAATTCTTTACTTTACGCATTGTATCGCATTGCGTTAAAGCGCGTTAAATTTTTTCAAAGATCTGTCCGATGTGTCAATCAGAACGAATACCTCGATTGAAAATCCTCCGATTTCGTAAAGATAAGAGAAAATTTTCTTCCGAACGGATATCTCGGGCTGATTGTGATTGTGAGTTTCACCCGACAAAATTTCGTTCGTATATTAAAAATAAGTGAAAATTTGGGCTGTCAATGGCATTAAATTAAACATGAAATTTGGGGAGAAACTCTCAATAGGCGAAAAATGAAATGTCAAATTTTTCCGGTGGAATTTTATTCGGATGAAACTCACAATAAGGCTGAATAAAACTGTTGAGAGCAAATAGAGCTTTTCACAATTTTTTCACAGTGAGAATTTAAAGTAAAGAAATGGTTTTTTTACCTACCCTAATGTCCGTAATGTCTATGTCTTGTCCATGTGTCCTTTTGTCTTGTTTTTGTTTGTTATACACCTCAACCATTCATAAGTAATTATTATATTTAACGATATCATCTTGTGAGATGTTTTTTTTAAGAAAGTTAATTTCAAGTAATTCAATTTTGTCAACATTCTAGTAAAATTATAAATAACGACAATATGTCATTTCTATTTATTTTCTAGAAAGTTGAAAGTCATACCAAAATATATCGGTAATTTCAAACTTAATCTAGAAATTGGTCAAACAGATTTAAAATTGTTGCTACCTAAAATCCGACCACTTTTATGAAAGATTGTTTTTAATTTTGCGTTTTACATGTTGATAACTATTATAGAGTTGTACAAATTGCTAAATGCCACATTTAAAATTATATTTGATAGTTTGACGGAAAGTAAAAAAATACCAGTTTTTATAAAAATGATCGGACAAAAACAAAATTCTGTCGAACATTTGCTTTGGAAGTAGATTGTTTTTTAATTTTGAGTTTTTTTTGTTAGAAAATTAGTCTTCCTGCCTAAATTGTGAGAGATAGACCCTTTCCCATAGCAAAGAAAAATGCTTGTATTACGTTACTCTTTGAAAAATCGTTATTTTGCGGCACCGATACGGAAAATCCCATACAACGATTTAGTTTTTTTTTTAATTTATTTTCTTGAAAACGATTTTGGCATCTTCCAAGAGCCATAGCCACTTGAAACAAAAAAGCAAGTTTGCACAATCCAAGTCTGTTTTTTGTATTTGAGCCGCCACAATATTAAAAACAAAAAACAAAATAATTAAAGATTATTGTTTGTGTGTGTTACTGTCTCTATTAATCAACATTTTATGTGTATAACATTTCATAGCAATCATTTATTTATAATACATTTATGAAATGTTTTTATAAATTGAAAGTTTATTTTTACAATTTTGGTTCTTTTAAAAAATTATTGTAATTATTGCAAAATGTATGTATTTAAAATTTCTATTTCTCTGAGATAGTCATATGCCCATATGTAGAGTTTATTTGATATTTTTTTTTATTATTGTTGGTAATGAGTTAAGTTTTGTTTCGTCAATAACAGCATTCTAACTAACCCATTTCATTATTTCACTTTCATGTTTATTATTTCATTTTCATTTTCACTTTCACATCCTTTTTCCATTTAATCATCACCTTAACACAAAATAGATATTATGAAAATGCAACAGAATATCAGTCCAATCAAATAGAATTTTAATTATTATCAGTATCGTGCTCGGGCACCATTTAGCAAAAAAAAACCAATACTCAGTTATTTTTGGTTAAATTTTCTATTATTAGACACGTGATATTTTGAGGATACCTATTCAAAAGGAACCAAGTTCATTAAGTTCTAGTTTCAATTTTTATTAGTATCGTGTTCTATGCCATTTACCGAAAATGTTATTCGCGGTTAAATTTGGGTTCGGAAAGTTTAATAAGGAACGATATTCATAAGAATGATTTCTGGTGTAATTTTCGTGCGAAATCTGATTAGAATGGTTTGAATATTACTAACTTAAAAATGCTTTTTAACTGTTTTTTTTTTATTTTTTTTAATTAAAATCAAGAAAAACGGAAGACACGTTTTCGATATTCGTATTTATGTATGTTCATGTGTTAACCTATTTTCAAAAACAACGTTTTTGTTCATTTTGTATATTTAAATTTTTTGTACGGTCAACCGCCACTTAACAACTTAAAAGTTTAAATTTGATCACTATTCTGTTGCAAAACTAAATCTTTTCCGACTTAACTAGATACACCTATCCATCAAATGCTTTTGTATAATTGTCCGACAGCCTTGATTTTATCATAATACCTATACTTACAATGTTAATTCAACCTGAAAAAAACTGATTATTTTCTTGTTTGTTTATTTATTTTTATAGGTTTAAAAAAATCATCATCGAGCCCCATGTTCAGCAACAAAAACAACAACACACCGACATCAACAAGTTGCATCAACATCGATTTACAACGTAACATTAGATCATCACCCTCCTCCCATCAACAATCTTTCACTACCACTAGCGCTCCTTTAAAACTGCAAAGTGGTGGTGGTAATAAACAACAAATATCGTTAACCAAAGCATTAACCCACCACCCCCACCAACATCCCCATCAAACAAATACCATGTCGACAGTGAAACCGATGACGATGATGATTACGACGACAAAAACAACGACGACCAAACCAGTGGAACAACCAAAGAACATTAATTTATTAAAAAATCTAAATCCAAATTCAACTCAATTAAAATTAGTTAATAATAATAATAATCTTAGATTAAGTTGTAATAATCTTATAAATAATAGTAATAATAGTAGTATCGATGATATGTCATCTAGTAATAGTAGCAACATCAACAACAACAACAGTAACACCAATAACATGCGCATCTTCAGTCGATCAAATCATCGTAGTGGTAACAGCACTGGTGGCGGTGGCGGCGCCGGCGTCCAAAATAAGCTTGCAATAAGCTTGGGCAGCTTTAGCGATATTATTCGCAAAACAACGCCATCTAGTGATGCTGTTGGTGAAAATGATTCAGCGACAGCGGTGGTGATGCATAGGAGCAGGGGTGATGATCATATTAGCAACAACAACAGCAGCAGCACCGATGATGATAATGAAAGAGTGGCAAGAAGCGTTTGCAAAGGTGTCTTCAATGAGTCGAGTGCGGTAGCGGCGGCAACGTCAACGGCAGCAGCTGGGGCACAAACGACCATCAATAAAAAGCTTTCAACGTCAAATTTTAGTGGTAAGCTATGCTCACCCCCTCCCTTAAGTGGGAAGGACATTGAGCATCATCATGCGACCTCACAATTGAGAAGATTTGAGTTGGAAATATAAACGAAAATAAGAAACAATAAATGTTTAAAAAAAAATATACATAAATATAATTATTAAAAAACTTACCAACAACCAAAACAAAATAATTATGTACCACCCCTGTCATTGATCATTTTCTTTATTTTGTTTTTATTTTTTTCAAACATGAATTCTGTAATGTTTTTTTGTATGTTAAAAATTTATATATAATTTATTGTATAGTCTCATCATTTTGTAATCATATTTTCTTCTTCTATTTCCTTAAATTTATCTAAATAAAATTTTGGAACAAAAAATTAAATTTAAAAACATACAAATATAATTATTCTATATATGATGTTAATTATTATCTATTAATTAGAAAGTTTATAAAAAAAAAATATAAAAATGCATATAATAATATTAATATTAAAAATATACGTCTTTAAATTAGTGCATGTTTTTATTTAGTGTATGTTTTTTTTTAGTTTTATTTGTTTTGTTAACCCCTCACTTTTATCTTATTTTTATTTTCTCTCAAGAGAAAAACAAAAAATGATTGAGAGAGAATCATTTATTATATGAAATAAAAAAGTTATTGAATTAAAAAACAAAAAACTGGTTTAGTGTGTTTTATTTAAAAAAATATGATTTGTTTGGAGCGTATAAAAAAGGTATGCATTTACCCCAAGACCATGTCAACGTCCTCTAAAAACCACGCCCCTTTTGGGCCACACCCCTTTTCACCCACGAATTTTTGGTCACGCCCCTTTTGCCGACATTTTTACCACGCCCCTTTTTTACCACGCCCCTTTTTTACCACGCCCCTTTTCGAGCACGATTTTTGGACACGCCCCTTTTGCCGACATTTTTTGTGACCACGCCCCTTTTCGAGCACGCCCCTTTTCGAGCACGCCCCTTTTCGAGCACGCCCCTTTTCGAGCACGATTTTTGGTCACGCCCCTTTTGCCGACATTTTTTGCGACCACGCCCCTTTTTGGCCACGCCCATTTTTGGTCACGCCCCTTTTTGGTCGCGTTCCCTTTTGACCACGCCCCTTTTCGAGCACGATTTTTGGTCACGCCCCTTTTGCCGACATTTTTTGCGACCACGCCCCTTTTTGGCCACGCCCATTTTTGGTCACGCCCCTTTTTGGTCACGTTCCTTTTTGGCCACTCCCCTTTTAAACCACGCCATTTTTTTTTTGGCATGCTCCTTTTCAACTGCACGCCATTTTTCAAATTTTCCAACCGCCAAATTTGAGCGACCGAAAGCCTGGATTTTCATTAAATTTCCAGTTTTCAAATATTTAAACCGTTATATTGAAGCTTCTAGTGGTCGTAGGAAAATTTTGTATATGTCAAAATGACCGCTTATTGGCCAAGATTATAACGGTATAAAAATTTTGAAAATCGGTTGGAAAATAGATAAAAAATTGACAATTTTCTAAAAAATATGCCTTTTTTCCTATCAAAGCCCATAAGTCAATAAAATTGTATGCACACCCATAAATTTTTCATAATGTGGAAATTCGTGAGCAATGTATCTATCTATAGACACCTCAATCATAAAGATCGGATCAGTATTTTCCAAGTTATAGCCGATTTTCCACCGCCAAATCGAAATTGTTCCATTTTTTCATACATTTACCTAGAAAAAATTAAGAACTCTAAAAAAATTCTAAGTTGAAGGTAAATGTATGAAAAAATGAAAAATTTTCGATTTGGCGGTGGAAAATCGGCTGTAACTTGGAAAATACTAATCCGATCTTTATGATTGAGGTGTCTATAGATAGATACATTGCTCCCGAATTTCCACATGATGAAAAATTTATAGGGGTGCATATAATTTTATTGACTTATGGGCTTTGATAGGAAAAAAGGCATATTTTTTAGAAAATTGGCAATTTTTCATATATTTTCCAACCGATTTTCAAATTTTTTATACCGTTATAATCTTGGCCAATAAGCGGTCATTTTGACATATCAAAAATTTTCCTACGACCACTACAAGCTTCAATATAACGGTTTAAATATTTGAAAACTGGAAATTTAATGAAAATCCAGGCTTTTGGTCGCTAAAATTTGGCGGTTGGAAAATTTGAAAAATGGCGCGCAGTTGAAAAGGAGCATGCCAAAAAAATGGCGTGGTTTAAAAGGGGAGTGGCCAAAAAGGAACGTGACCAAAAAGGGGCGTAAACAAAAAAGGGGCGTGGCCAAAAAGGGGCGTGGTCGCAAAAAATGTCAGCAGAAAGGGGTGTGACCAAAAAGGGGCGTGGTCGCAAAAAATGTCAGCAGAAAGGGGCGTGGTAAAAAAGGGCGTGGCCGCAAAAAAAAATTCGACAAAGGGGCGTGACCAAAAAGATGAGCTCGAAAAAGGGGCGTTGTTTAAAAGGGGGCGTGGTTAAAAAGGGGGCGTGGTCAAAAAGGGCGTGGCCAAAAAGGTGTAGAAAATGGTCGTGTCTAAAAAACAGCGTGACCAAAAAGGGGTCAAAAATAAGTGTGGTTAAAAAGGGGTGTGATCAAAAGGGGGCGTGGCCAAAAGGTGACTTCTCTTACAACTGCTTTTTTAACTTACTTTTTCTTCGATTTAACCCCCAAAAATTAAAACAACAATTTATGTTTGAATCTTTTATTTATGTTTTATGTGTGCAAAAAATAATTTTTAATAAAAATAATACAAATTTTTGCACTGGTGATGGTGGTACTTTCGGTATTAGCTTCTACGGCGGATCTTTCTGACTTGAAATTGTAGGACGTATATCTTGCATGTCTTGTGCAGGGACAATTGATTCTTTTGGTCTTTTCACATCGACACATACAGCTTCGATAAGGATTTGCCATTGACCTGAATTTGTCTATAGAAAGTGATATGGACTGGACATCCTCAACAACGAAACTGCTTGGTGTCACTATCTTTTTATTTAAATCAACATCGAACACTCAACACTTCAAATCTTCGGATTGCATTCTGAAATGAAAAATTATTTGCATTATTTTTCAGTATATGATTTTTCTAAAATAAGGAAAACAAATCATGTCGTTATGAATATCAAAACTTAATTAAGTTCAGAAATCTTATGCAGTAAAAATACCAAATAAGATGTCTTGATGTATATAAGCTGTCAAATAAGAGACTAATAAGTAAGTTTTTTATCACAACAAACCTCGTACAAGAAACCAACCTCAATCTAGAGCTTGTGGTGTTTAGTTTCAAATCATAAAGAGAAGGATTTTTAGACTAGCTTGTTTTTTTTCTGTTCAATAAAAAAAAATAAGACAAGAAGTTATGTTAAATTAAATTTATCTACAAATTTCTTATTTAAAATAATAAAAAATTAAACCTTGAAAAAAAAAAAAAAAAACTAACTTGGGCTCGTCCGGGATTTGAACCCGGGACCTCCCGCACCCTAAGCGGAAATCATACCCCTAGACCAACGAGCCAGATGAATTTTGTTTGTCAAATAAAGTATATGTATGTATCTTACAGCACAAACATAGTTAAATAAAAGATATTTAATAAAAGTTATTAAAAATAAATTATTTCACTAGAAATGGAGCTAACTTTAAACACAAAAAATGAATAATTATAAATTAATAAGAGAGCTTCAGTAAGTCTATAAAAATCAGAAACGTAACATTCCACTTGTGTGCCCATTTTCTAAAAAAACAAAAAAAAAGAGATAAAATCCCCTCGTGAGAAAAGGGGTCTTAGTTAGTTATCCACTCACCTTAGAAGTGTTAAATTAGGTGTATCAATCCTTACCCTTTCACCTGTTCTTTTTTGTTTCCCCTTTTTATATACATTATATCAGCTAAAGGGAGCCGGTACATTTAGTTGTCATTCTCATTGGTCATGTTTTGAATCATGGATAATCAACTTTGTTTAAGGTTTATTATTATGCTATTATTCAAATGAGCCCACCTCCAGCCTTATTGCTAATTAGATAGGTAAATCTCGTTGATAGGAAACTTCGAACACGCTATATAAAAAATATGGTGTTATTCACAAAGCATTACCATTTTTTTTCCAGGGCTTAGATGGAGTCCTAAAAAAAAAGAAGACCTTTTCGTAATGGACGTTTAGTAAGTCGTCCAACAACCGACTACGAGACTACAACGACAACGACGACTACGACTACGATTATCGCGAACAAATTTATGCCAAATGGAATTTAATTATTAATTGTCGCGTTGCAAATTAAATGGTCACCTAATTAGCCAGAGGTAACGTTGGTTGCGGTCTTGGTCTCGTCGTTCTACCTTTTCCCCCCGTGTCGCAAGTCTTCGATCAACTTCGAAGCTTTGGGTATATTTACATACATTCTATTTTTCCTGGTCATGTTTTTATTTTTTTTTTGTTTCAATAGAGGAGCAGGAGATTTACGAAGAGGAATTCATAACAATTAAAATGAACGAAACACCATGTTATCGTGGTAGAAGAAGAAAGTATCTTGTATATATATAGTTGTGAGAATGTGCGGAAAGGCTCATTAAGTTAGCGGTTAATTACACCAAGCGACCTTAATTAATTCAACGATTGGGAAAAAGGTTCCTTTGGGGGCGCTCACATCGATGTACTATGAAGATATGAATATAAGAAGAAGAAAGGAAATTTGAGATCATGTTCAGATAATATAGCTATAAGCACAATGAAGATGTTGTACGGGTCACCTCGGGGCAAGATTTTAGTTTTTTTTTTTTTTTTTGAGAAACATTAGTTTGTATACCTAGACGTTACGTTATACAATGTTGCGACATCGTGAAGATTGTTTTTTATGTTGAAGATTTTATTTGATAAAAACTATTTTTGTTATTTTGTATTTTAATTTGTAGGAAGTCGACTGCAGAAATTACAAAAGTTAGGTCCTATTTGTGATGAAAAAAACGTTGTTCCAGAAATTTGCAAATAGAAGATTAAGATTGATTTTTATCTCTAGATTTGGATAGCTATCTTCTCTTTTGACGATATTCTATAAGTTCAAAAAGTCTCATAGTCAAAAATCTTTCTAAGCTTCTTGTTATGGCTCAATGCAAAGTGCACACCTTTTTTTTAATTTGATTGATGAAGATACACTAAAGTGAATATTACATCATCATCACCATTATTTTTAGCCTTTTGTATTCCCAGCTCGTCAGTTAGTGCAACAGCAAAAAAAAAAAAAAAAAATCGAAGAGAAATTGAATTGAAGACTAAAAGAGGAACTCAGAAAAAAAATACATCCACTTTGACCCAAAATAACCTCAAGAAAAAAAAAAGTTTCTGCAAAGCAGATGATCTCATCGCAGCGCTGCCGTCGTTGCCGCCGGACCCAACGAAAGTCCTATATATTCTTCTGCCGCATTAGTCTGCGCTGCCGGTTGCCTCTATCTTTGTCAGTGCGATGTCTAAGGTGCAAGACGTGATTTATCAAAGGATGCTCCCCAATATGAACACCACATTGTGCTGCATTCATTGCCATATCGTTGTCTTATAGCTGTGTTTCAATTCACTATAGATAAGCTGCCGACATTATAAGACAGTGGTGTCACAAAAGTAAAAAGTTGGACAAAAATAAAAGAAAATTTCATCACTTGGTATGGTAGCATATCCAGCACCTTCTAAAAGCTTTTCTTTTCGGAGCTTGGCCTCTATTTGATAGTACAGGTCATAGAAAAAATAAGCAAACATACCATTTTCGCATTTGTAATTGTCAAAGTGACATTTGGTGTTAGTATGGTACTAAAAAGATAAAATAAGCATTTGGTGATTTTAACTTTAATAAAATATTAAAAATAATTGTAGTTAGATAGTTAGATTCATAGGGGCTTCAAAAAACCCTTTATCATGAATTTTTTGGCATGTTTTAATAATTTGTATCCACAAATGTAGCACTCTGAGAGAGTAACGCCATCTGTTGGTGATCCCATTTTCGTGAGGAACAAGAACAGCCTGAAAGTATGCAATTTCAGTTTTTCACGATTTCCCAACTTTGACTAATTTTCCCAAAATGGTCATACCAGTTTGTATTTTGGAAAATCTTTATATCCATACATTGCATTCTTCCTAAATTCTTTTATTGATTTTTAAAAATTTATAATTTTTAGCACCAAAGTTGTGTCATTCCACACAACTGTACACAGCGCCACCACCAGTCGTGCACTTTTATAAGGTCAACTAGGAAGTATCTATATGTGAAGAGCTGCATTTGTGGCTGTGGCTTCTTCCTCAAGACCAAGAGTAGGTATAGCAAAACTGTATGGGAATATTTTCCATTTCCAACATTCCACGTGCAGTCCAATCCGTCCACTTATTTTGTGTAGAGTATATACATATATGTACATTGTACTTTGGAATACAAAAAATGTGAGATGCACTAAAACTGTATAGAGATTAGGTCCAAACGAATGTGAAATACTCTCGAGTAAATTATTGTCACCTGAGCGCCATTGGAATCTCACACCAAAACTATATTGCCCCAACTATTTGGCTGAAAGTGAAAATGACAAAC
Organism: Epistrophe eligans; assembly: GCA_951394125.1. Lineage (NCBI taxonomy): Eukaryota > Metazoa > Arthropoda > Insecta > Diptera > Syrphidae > Epistrophe > Epistrophe eligans. The sequence continues at coordinate 54,136,841 of OX596031.1, forward strand.
CTAACCTTCTTTTGAATGAGTTTGATGATGTAACGTAACGTAACTTGTTTGGTAATAAAAAAAAATAAATTTAGTGTCGCGACGACAGCTCATGAAGAACCGAAACCATTTCTCTGTACGTTTGTGCAAGAAATGTCTAACAAAAATGGACACCCTAGAATTTAGCTCAGCTCAAACCTAAATAAATTAAGTTTATCAGTATGTAGTAAAATTAAATTATCTACAAATTTTTAAATACCAACCAAATAAAATAAAAATTAATTTTTGAAAAAAAAAAAAAAAAATAAAAAAAAAAACTTTTACTTGGGCTCGTCCGGGATTTGAACCCGGGACCTCCCGCACCCTAAGCGGAAATCATACCCCTAGACCAACGAGCCAGTTGCAGAAACGATGGCAAAATGCGGTTTTATATTTAATTTTTCTACTTAGATACGATAAAGAATATACCACGTCAAGGTAGACGGTTGGGTGTAGCTACTTGGTTAAATGAATAATTAAAGGTAGGTACATAATATAATAAACAGAAGTAATTTTCAAATTTTCTTCATTCAAACTACTTTATGTATTTTTGAAAAGTTGAATTTAGGGTGAAGAACATTTAGGTATTTTTTAGATGCAGTTTTTGTTAAAGTTTCTATGTTTTATATATGAAGGTTTTTATTTTTAATAACACAAATTCTATATACTACTGAAATACATCAGCCAAGTAAAAGACTTAGCACTATTTTAATTGGACTTGTTGAATTATTATTAATTCAAAATAGCTTTTAACCGCCTTTAGTCCACAAAAATGTTGGCGTTTCGTCCCGCGTCATCAGTTGACTAGTGAGGACCTTGTCAATACGCAATTTTTGTCAAGTTCAGTTCATCTTACATAGATTTTATGACGAATATCTAGTGTGAACTTTATCAAACAAGCCAGGGCACGGGCAAAACACAAAAACTTCCAATTTAATGATTAGGAATTCTAGTCTTGTTGGATATAGTTCACACTAGATATTTGTCATGATAGATAGATAGATCTTTATTGTAACGAAATTCTTATAATATTTCATTTAAACCTAGATTACCTTACTACTGAAAAAATTTACAATTTGTATTCAATTAATATCACAGATTTATATACATTTTTGAAGGAAAAGTTACTAGAAAAAACCTTCATTAACAACACATTTGAATTTTTCCATAGGAAGAGAGAAGTGGGGTGCAGAAAATTGTCATAAGATGTTATTAACATGCATTATTTATATAGTTTAATATAACTAAGTATTTAAATATCACAGAAGAAGAATAAATAATTAAATAAACAATTGAGTAAATAAATTAATAAACAAATAAATAAATAAGTAAAAATAAATAAATTAATTAATTAATAAAAAAATAAATAAATAACAAACAAATAATTAAACAAGTAGAAAACAAAATGAATAAATAAATATGTATTTTAATAAATTAACAATTAAATAAATAACAAACAAATAAATAAATAGAAAAAAAAAACAAAACATTAATAAATTAATAATAAATAAATAAATAAATAAATAAATAAATAAATAAATAAATAATAAATAAATAAATAATCGGCCCTAGCGAGGTATCCGTCGGAGCGGAAAATTCTCCGATTTTATACGAATCGGAGAATATTTGCTTCGAGGTATACTTTCGGACAGCTATTCGGAACATTTTTCCGATATTATGCAACGAACACCGGCGTTTTGCGTTACAGTGCGATCAATTGCTTTTTTGAGTGATATTTTGACACCTCATAAATTTATTTTTCCGATATCCTCCGACACAAATAGTTCGCGGAACTTTTTAAAGATTTGTGTAAAGTTTAGAAAAATGTAAGAAATTAAAAAAAAAACATGTTAATAAAGTAATTTTGGAACTATTGCTTGAATTTTTTTATTTTTTAGGCCCCGGGAGCAAACGAAAAAACAACAAGCAGGCAAATCGAGCTTTTGGTTAATTTAATGCAAGAGAAACCCGACGCGTCGTCGCATTGTTTAGTATTCTTTTCCGATGAAGGATACCTCGAATGTAATTTGAAACTCCGACAGAGTGTGCGTTGCAAAAAAATTTCACCTCGCTAGGGCAGAATAAATAAATGAAAAAATAAATAAATAAATAATAAATAATAAATAAATAAATAGTAAAAAAATAAATAATAAATGAATAATAAATAGATTAATTAATTAATAAGGAAATAAATACAAAAATACAATGTACATAGCATATATGGAATTTTAGTCTTGTTGGATATAGTTCACACTAGATATTTGTCATGAAATCTATGTAAGATGAACTGAACTTGACAAAAATTGCGTATTGACAAGGTCCTCACTAGTCAACTGATGAGCCGGGACGAAACGCCAACATTGTTGTGGACTAAAGGCCGTTAAAAGCTATTTTGAATCTGTTTTATATATCTGCTAAAAATTGTTTGTATTTCAGCAAGCTGACCTGACACGACCGACTTTGCGACGGAAGTTAAGATCTTTAAGTCATTTTCTGTAAACCTATAATAATTGTCAAATCGTCCCTCGTAAATATATGAAAACAATATACGTTATACATATGAGGTCGTAAGAAACAGGATGAAAAATAAAGGCCTATTCACATGAAAGCGACCAACGACCGGCAAATGAACGAACCTTCGTCCATTTTGTAATTTCGTTCACATAGCATTTTTTTATTCGTTGCGAATGACGTTTAAATGTTTGTTTCAGCCATGACCAATCACCAAGTAAACAAAAACAAAAACAAATTTGAGGTTATTCGCGTGCGAACAATTCATTCGTTGCGGTGTGGATGGTATGTGGAACGCGAATAGATTTTGACAATTCGTAACAATCAGATTGGAATTCGTGACGACCAATTTATTTTCTCATATTTTAGTTTCTTAACATTAATTTAAATAAGTTTTCTACCATTTTGTCTTGTTTTTGTGAAGGATTTAGACTTATTAAATGTTTTAAATCCCATTTGTTTTTTATTCTTCGGTCGTTGGTCGCTCTCATGTGGACTATTCACATGAGAGCGATTAACGACCGACGAATAAAAAACGAATAAGCCCTTTTTAAAACAGTTATATCAATTGATTCAAGAAAGGTAAGAATGATTTTCTTTTTGTAATGTTTCTAAAAATAACTACACTATTTTTTGAAATAAATATTTTTTCAAATTGATGCGTGCGTGCGTAAGTCGAGCGTGCGTCAGGTCATGCATACATGCTTCAGGTCAAGTGTGCGTACTATTTTCCTCGATTTCGACAGATGCGCAAAAAAAGAACAAAAATTAAAACGCTCATGATATTACCATAAATATATTTATTGTTAGCGTATTGTAAATACAATAAATAAATAAATTATTATTATACAGGGTGTCCCAAAATCAACGCCAAAGAAGAAAATCATGAAAGTTCTTGAGGTCATTTCAAGTCGAAAAACTTAAGAGGTAAATTTTATCGTTTTCGCTTCATTTTCGGCTTATAACGGTTTTTATGATATTTAGTATTTTTTCCTTTGACTGGCTCTAACTTTGCCAAACTTTTCATCATGTTGAGGCCAAACTTTAGAAAAACGAACTAAAGTAAAATTTTACTACTGAGAAATTTTATAGGAATATAAAAATAGTTTTGACACCAAACGATATATGATTTCAGATAATTAGAAACTGACCAAAAGAGTCTCGGCTAAGACTCCTCTTTAATAGAAAATAAGTGAAACAAAATGACTTACTTTTTCCTTTTTTTCAAATATTTATAAAGAAGATATTTATAGAATTGGTATATCAACATTCTCAATCTCATTCCTTTACCAGGATATTCAAAAAAATAGTAGAATAAAAAAAAACACAATAAACATCAAAAACATTATCGCGCAAATATGAGAAATTTTCTATATTCCAGCCAACTTGGAAACACCGATGACGTACTCGATATGAATTAAACATCCATACAGAATCTATAAGTCTTCATCGGAGTCAACTGATCCATCATTATCACACACAAGCCATATATACAAAACAAACAAGCACTCAACATGACATTTTTTTTTTTCCACAATATCACTTGTTTTTGCTGCCCACTCGACTTAAAGTATCTATATCTGTTCCTCCTCGTACTATATTATATGTGGTTGTACTCTATAGTCCTGATGATGTGAAGATGGACATATTGTATAACAAAACTAACCAACCATATCAACTATCAACTGACCGCCTTACTTTCGATTGCATGTTCCGCCCATGTACACGACCTAACATACATTCAATATACAATACAGCACTGCTGCTCGAGGTTGCTCTGTTCTGAGTCCATGGATGTCCAGTCCAACTATGGTCATATATACCTAAACTGCATCTAACAAATAAGAAGTTTTGTATTTTCCTAGAAATATCTATTGTCCGGGACTTGAGTTGTATGTTTCTGCAATTTTCATGCGAAATCCAAGTCCAGAGGCAATTCTACGAGAACTGAATGCTAAACAGGTGGATGGGAAGAACCATTATACGGAATCCCATATAAAATCCCATGAAATCCCTGCATCTTTCATCAACCTAATTAATTTCTATTCCTGAATCTGATTCATCTCTCTCTTTCTCGTCTTGTCTCTCTCTCTCTCTCAGTCTGTCTGTGCCAATTTATTAGTCGGACACTAATCCGTGGCTACCTGACTCAAATGATTCTGATTTCGAATGAAAATTAGGCCCCCCAGGTGGAGGTGGTAGAGCAATCGTCATAGATCACGACTCTCCTCTAATTGTTAATCACTACTTTCCTCCGTGACAATAGCAGGAGTCAAAACAGGCTGTCGTTGTGCTACAGCAGCATGGCTTGGATCTGGATGGTATTGCATTGGGCAATAGATTGCAGTCTCCTCCCTGGTCTTGATATTTCTAAAAGAGCTTTAGGGCAATTTACACTGATACAAACTTCGTGTGAAAAATAGAGACACCATCAAAAAAACAAAAACATTTAAAATAAGACATTTCCAATTCGTGATTTAATTTATTCCCAAGAAATGAAAAACAAATACGTCCCACAAACTTTCAATGTGAAGAAAACTCTTACTGAGATGAAATAATATGAAAAAGTTACATTATTTGACAATATTTTATTTTTATTTGAAACTAAATGTTCATAAATTCGACATCTTTTCCTTTGTTGTTGTTAAAAAGATTGTGGGACGTATTCAATATTCATTTGCACTAAATTCCGTTTTTTCGTTTGCAATTTATTAGCTGAAGTCAAGAAGCTTTTTTATGTAATTTCAGTACTTTCACTTGTACAGTTTAATGGAAATGAATTTAAAATATGATGTAGAATAAATTGTGGAATGTATTTATTTATTTATTTATGTTGGCAAAAGGGACGTGACCAAAAAGTTGTGCTCGAAAAAGGGTGTGGCCAAAAAAATCGACGTGTGCAAAAATGAGCGTGATAAAAAAAGGGGCGTGGCCAACAAAAAAATGACACCATCGAACATTCACGAGGTGTAGGTTTTAGAGTGAAAAAATAAATTATGGATTTTAACAAATTGTGGGTCGTATTTCATCTGTCATTTCACAAGTGATTGCTTAATGTAGTTTATTTTTTTTAATGCAATCAATATAACTGTCTACATAAACTTAAAGATCAATGGAAAATGAAATATTCAGAGCTCTACATTTTGACGGCTTTTATTTTAAAGAAAAACAAATTGTGGGACGTATTTTATCTGTCATTTCACGAGCGATATCTCAAGATGAAGCTTATTTCTTTAATAGAAATAATTTTACTAAGCAAATTTAAAGATCAAAAGAAATTGAAATATATATCCGGAATTTATATTCCAAAGCTTTTATTTTGGGAAAAATTAATTGATTGACAAAAGTCAAATTTGTGCACTTTAGCCGCATTTTATTATCTACGAAAAGATCCATATGGTACTTATCCATTTGGCTTAGGATCATTTTATAAAACGTAATACAACAATAACTTGTCTATCTGGATATTAAGTTGTTGTTGAACTACGTGTTGAAAAATGATCTTGCTACAGATCTGTAGAAAATAAAACACGTCTTTTATCACATCTTAATTTTTGTGGGTGGCCATCTTCCATGCTTCGCAATTAAATCATAGAACCAAGAAAATTTGGGAACGTATATACCTATTATTCATTTTGAATTCCACAGGACCTGAGTACCTCTGTATATTCCAATCTACCAATTCTTCAAAAAAATTCCAAAATCAATTTAAAATAATTTCCCCAAGATTGGTTGTTTGATTTTTTTTTTGTTCAGTGTACCTAATAGTTTGCAGCATCCAATTTGTCAGTGATGGGCACCTAATAAACTTGCATGCTTAGGTATACCGCTCACTGGTATATATGTATAGCGCACATTGATTCCGGTCAGGGGTCTGTGATGAAGCTGAATGTTGTACCTCTCGCTCTTCAGAAATGGGCCACGCAGAGGAGAGTATATATAGGTAATTTCTTTTGACTCTTGTGATCGACTTTTCTCTTTGTCGGTAAAGTAAAATTGTATAGTTTGAATTCACGTGTAATTACTCCTGACTTGTATACGGCTTCTGACAATTGCTTCTGTGTTTTTTTTTTTTATTTTTCTAGGAAAGCTGATGGGACGTGATGGTTGATGGAAAGGGCTTTAATATATATCGAAATAAGAAAGAGAGAGAAATGAATTTTTGATGGAAAACTATGAAATTAATTTAAGGTCACTAATATGAGGTCATAAAATTATTTCGTCTTGGATCACTGGTTAAAGTAACCCAAATATGACAGGTGTGGATTAATAACTTTCAATTTGAACAGCTATCGTTAGTTGTGTTCAGAATAAGGAACTTTAGGTAGAAATACATAAGTATTTTTGATAATAATTCAAAATCTTTTCAAAACTCTGATTTTTTTTTAAATAAATAAAAGACCAACACCTTGCGTTTTCAAAAACGTCTGAAGAAACTATTCGGAATCCAATAGGGGGAGAGAAACGGGGTTTTAGGCACTCGAGATTTTGAAATTAAGGATTTTGGCATACGGAAAAAGTTATCGAAATATAGATAAAAAAGGGGTTATCATGCTTTACCCAAAAGCTTCATGAAAGCCTTCGTTATCGAAATAATATCAAAAAAAGGGGTTATCATGCTTTACCCAAAAGCTTCATGAAAGCCTTCGTTATCGAAATAATATCAAAAAACAAATCATAAGAGAACGGTTCATCTGCTTCATCACCCATTATCTCACCTATAAGCTCTCATTTATTTCTCAGAAGTGTGATGGGCAGTGGGCATGGCATGGATTCGTCGTTTATTTCCTCCATCAGAATGGAACTGCATCACCACAATTTTCCATGTCCAGTCCATGCAACGACAAGATCTTCTTGTTGTCATTATAATCATCATTCTGACTCTATGTAGATCGCAAACACCACGGGAACAACCACATGGACATGGCAAATACATATGTATATAAGCGTCCATTCGAAAGGACAACGATCGAAAACGACGATCGGATGTGGTGAGTAGTAATTTTCATTATTGGAGCAGTAAATGACGGGGCGTACTTATACATGTTGGCCATTGAATCTGATTGCATATTTGTTATGGCCATCAAGAGAAGCGAGGCATGGCTGGCTGGATTTCTCTCCAGCATGCGTTTCCTTTTTGTATAGAATTTAATGTGGCTTTCGATGTTGCGTTTTCATCAATTGATGCGCCATCAATACAATGACCATCATGTGCAATGAGTGCTTGGGGTTCTGAAATTGCCATAAGGAACCAATTCGTATTTATGTGACCATATTTACGCCTACCATAATTTCTAAGCAGAACTTAGGTACTCTGTCCCTTTTTGTCAATAATTCGATTGGTAAATTATGTAAAGCAGTACAGTATTTTGACATTACAGTCTAACTGATTAAAAATGAGATTTGATTTTAAAATTTCTAAAATTTTAGTGAAGCAGTCCAAATAAATGCAACAAAAAAGCAAATACGTTTCACATTGACTTTCCTTTTGTTTTCCCATACAGCCTGACAATCGAAGAAAATTAAAAAAAATTAAAATTAGTCAATATATTCGTTTGACTTTAAAACCAACATTGTGGAATGTAAATTTACAAATGCGTTCTACAATCATTTATTTTAATATGATGGTTAGTTGGAGGAAACAAAATATCTCAACCTTTCTAAAACCTGGAAAATTGCCGATGTAGGTATCATTGATTGGGAATTTGATTGATCTCCATAAATAGAGGTGTTATTACATCCACAAGAGCACACCTCGCTTCCTCCACAAATCACAATCCATACTCACATTGCTTGTGAGTGGAAGTGTAATCTAGTTGGACTTATTGAAGAGAAGAATCTGGAATTTGCGAATGGCCTGGTTTTCAAATAATGTGCGCATCAGAGCGTATTTTCATCAATTTGAGTTTGAAAAATAATTTCAAATAATTACCCTCACGTTGAATAGTTGGTTTGTTAGATATGTTTTTTTTTTTTTTTTTTTTTTTTTAGATTGGCTATACGAAACGCAAAAGCATCAGAAGTAATAGCAGCCGCGGTGCGCAATGCGCGGCGGGACGCAGATTTGAGTACCATGTTTGATTCTCATGTTATCGACGACAAGTTCATCAGTGATCAGAGAAAAGAAAGAAGACCAATTGAAGTTAGGTAGATATATAAACATGGGGGCTATAATACAGATGGGATAGCGCCCCATGTGTTACAACCATGTCCATGTTCCAAAGACCACCGGAAAATTGGTGCAACGTTAAGGAAAAAGGAAGAATTTGCAATTTGATTTGAAATAAATTGGCATGGAATGGATGGCAGACAGGTTTAGCGGGTTTTGTGGTTTGCTCCTGATTTGGTTCACCTCGTTCGTTGATTGCCTACGATTTACTTCGATTTATTGTCCTCGTACACTGAAAGAAATGAAATAACCGATTGGATCGTTCACGAGTTTACTATCGTGCCATATCATGACTAGACATTGAATATGTTTGGTAGCAGTGTTGAGAAAAATATCCCAAAAGATATGAATATCCCAGAAATAAAAAACTTTCTCGTAAAAACCTCAAAACCCATAAATCCCATAAGCGTTTTTTTGGCAAAAATCTGAAAAGCAATATTATTGCTATTTCTTTACATTAAAAGAAGAAATTTAATAAAAATCTTTAAAGCGGTTTGAAACAATTTGAAGAAAATCCATCCATTTGTTTAAGCTCTACCTCGATGTGTCCTGTCCACACCTAGATGTACAAACGTAAAATGACAAATCAGACAGATACGCACGTGACAAAAGCCACTTTTTTCGAATTCTCATTATGTGGTGGGATTAATCCCGAAAGATTTCCAATTCATGATTTTGGAAATTGGGATTTTGGCATTTGGGATTTTCGCAATCGGAATTTTGAGATTTTAAGATTCGCGATTTAGGCATTGGGGATTGTGGACCGTTCCCTTGAAGCGTAACCTGGACCCATGTTCTGTAACCATCGCGTCGATAAAAATTGTCGAGAAACGATGGAAAATGAAACGAAACACACTTTATCGCATTATCGGGTTTCTATAACTTTGACAGTCGATAACTTTACCGACTGAAACACTCGGTATAGAAATCCTGGAAAAAATCGATAAAATGCGTTTCTGTATCTTTGAAAATCGTTAACTTTTTCATTTTAAATGTCAAATATTATCACGGACCCAGAAGCAAGCGATAATAGTTTCATTCAAATTTTGAAGGTGTTAAAGGGTAGTACAAAAAAGAAAACAAAAAAAAAAAAACAAATTTATCTATGGCTGAAAACAAAAAGGTAAACAAAACTGATTATTCAGTGAATTTTTTTAAATTAAAGAGGAACAAGGGTAGAAGGTTTAGGACACAAAAAAATTATAAAAAAATAAAGAATATCTGTTAAAAAAAGAAATGAAATTTCAATTGGTCACATGGGTCACTGCTTTGAACAATATTTAGTAATTTGCGCAAATTAAATAAATAGAGTTCGTGGTGCAGTGGAAAGATGTAAGTTATTGATAAGTAGGCTAGTTTTTATGAATTTTTGTTTAGCTTTAGGTTAGTTATGAGTAAAATGAAAAACAAAAATGAATTTAAAATGAAAAAAAAAAGATCTCCGCTTTAGACGTGAGGGGTCTCAGGTTCGATTCCTGTCACCGGTAACATTTTTTTTTTTTTTATTTTTAATAATTTACGTGTTGATTTTTTTTTTAACGCCCTGCGAAGCGGGGGGGTTTTGCTAGTTTATTATATTTTTCACCTTTCAAACAAATAATTCAAATAAATAAATCGCGAATACAAATAAATTTGATTTCAAATTTAACTTTTTTTTGTTTTAAAACGTCAAACTGATAAATAGACTTATCGCCTTCCAATGGAAATTCCAGTCAAAATAGTGTGGAAGTTGAACTTATCGCATCGACTTACAGAAACACATTTTTTTCCAGAGGCGATAAATGCGGAATGGATCGTTTCATTTTTTAACGATGCGAAAAGGTATCGCCTGAGTTACAGAACATGGGTCCTGGTTCCTCACGACAATTACGAATATTTTAAACAAAATCTAATTAGGAACATACAAACAAAAAGCTAGGAACAATTTTTTTTTGTTCAATTCAAGCTAGGAGTTACAGTTATATAAATAACGACAATTAAATACCGGAGAGCGTATAGAAATCCTGATTTCCCATTTTTCAAAATTCCCAAAAAAAGTTCTGAATTTCCATCTACTAAAATAATATTTTTTTGAAATGACAATTAAGTAGAAAAAAAATCTAAATGAAAATAGTATATTTTTTCTGTCAGTGTATGCCAAAAAAAAAATGTTCGGTGAAGGTTCGGATTTGTTTCTAATAATGTGCAACCACGTACAAGAACATCGAAGGAAGAATTCCAAAAGATTGTTGCTCTTGATAGAGCGGCTTTACCTACATATGTACATACATATTTCCGAATGATTGTTGTTTTGTATTTAAAAATAACATCTGTGCGTGTAGTTTTTGTGAACCATCTGACCGTTTGACCTCATATTGAGATTTAATTTTGATTAGTTGATCTATTTAGATGGTAGTTAAACATACTCGTATATGTTTAAAGCAGATGTGAATTGTGAAGGAAGTTCAGGTATTATGATTAAGTGCCTGCCTACACATTTTTTTTTTGTCTTGAGATTTTATCTTTTCTTAGAAAAAATTTTTGAGTTTATGTTTTAGGACCAGATGGTTAAAGAATAGTTATTTGTAAGGAAATCACTTCAGTGATACTTAAGATTTAAAATTAAATTTGTTTATTGGAGAGATAGGTAGAATAATTCTACAGGTGATTTTTTGTCCTATATACAACTGATGGCGTTCAGATTTGGCAGAAAATCTAAGGTCCCTTTTATTCCTGCCGACTAACAACAACCATACAGGAATTTTTTACAGTTTTGTAAGCACAAGGTCCTGGTTCTTCACGAGCTTTCAGTCACACCACAAATACAACAACGAACTCTGTATGGGCTGTACAGCGACACTGACCTAGTAAGAAAAGTAAAAGTCCAACGCCAGAACTGGATGTCAATTCTCCTATCCAGAAAGTTTTTGAATCCACCCTTGAAGAAAGTTGCAGAAGAGGGACCACCTCGACTCAGGTGGCACATGCAAGTGGAACAGCACTAAGAATACGAAACTTTAGAACGCTACCTAGTGGGCGACCTGCCTGGAAGAACCTTATTGGTTACGACCTTCAGAATGAAGAGATTATTACAAGGAACAGGTTATATGATACTTTCTTAATGCAGAGGTTGTGAGAGGAGGAAACAAGATGGTAGGTAACAGCTATTTTAATTGGAACGATGAAATTCTGCCAAGCCATAATATAGAGAACTCACATACATTTCAATAACAAAGCGAATTCGCGTGAGTAAAATTAACTCTCATCAAAAATTTAAATTAGGTAGAGTTATAAAAATTTGACTTTAAGGTATCTTTACATTCAACCCATCCTCCCACCCACCACGCTTACTATTAAGAATTCAATTTTTGATCAACTCATCTGTATCAAATTCAACATCTAATAAATCCCATTTTTCAATAATTATGATTAATGATTAAGCCCCAACCACTTTTTTAAAAGATAAATACAAATTAGGGTCAAACAACCAAATGCTGGTTTCTTTAATTTTGTTTCCTTAACAAAATTATATCCTTGACATGAAGGAGTGGCCACCTAAAGTGAAAGATTTTTCATGTTGGGCACCGTTTTTTTTTTGTTAAGGAACTTTAAAACAAATTCCCATTAGAAACCCCACATGAGGTTCATTACATCAAAATTCCGCACTCCTGTCTTGTGGTTTCCTATAACTAGCCTTATATACCTTTCGTTATACCCTACCCATCTAACAACCATTCCACCATTATATTAGACACTTTAGATGTATGTTTTTAACAAAAAAAAAAAAACAAAAAAACAACAACAGAGCTAGATCCAAATTCAATTTGTACATCATTAGTTCCGCCTTTCGCTACGCACTTTCACAAAACCTGTGCCCCAATCGTCATGGGGAGCCTGTGTCTGCCTGCCTGCCTGCCTCACTGCATTTATATACCACAAGGAAATCACGTCGTCCTCCTTTAAGACGTATGGAGCCGTGTGGTTGTTTGTCAGAGTCAGATCTCTAATCAGGTTTGTAGCGCCATCAAAAATTAACTCCAACTCAACCACTTTAACGCGCTGTTGCCACCGCCCGCCGCGCCGCCGCGTCACTGTTGCTGCACCATGCCACCATCGCAGATACATCGCTCTGCACTGTGCCGTGCATCTTAGAAATGCCAAATAAAACCAAAGCAATTGGGTGAAGGTGAAAATATCAATTAGCGGGGCGACGAACTTCAAATGCGGTCTCCCAGCGGTACCCCAATAAGTGAGTACGGGCATTGCGGCGAATTAGTACCATCACACCATTTAGTAAATAAGTTGCTGCAGCGTCTCACAGCTGCAGCTTCTATACCATCATGAAACGCAAGGCATCTTAGAAAAAAAGGATCTATAGAAGTATAGTAGTGGCCATCATCATGGATGTGCTGTGCGTGCAACTGCTAGATGGGGCGCAATGCGATGTGGTGCGCGTGTCCTAATGCAACATAATTTCCAATCAATTAAACGAGTCCAAGAATATGTATGTTGTGTGTCGTGCTGCAGCAATTTTACCATCAGAATGAAAGCATACTTAAATACATTTTAAGAAGAAAAAAAAAATACATGCAACGTCCATAATTGCAGAAATTTTGCATTTCCTGTCTGTGATGATGATGCTGCGACTAGCAACGACAGTGATGCGGCAATAATAATGAAAACTTTGACATTTTAACTGACAAATCTCAGCATGTGAGTGCATCAAACTTTAGTTAATCCATGCGCTAGGGTATATCTTATCTACATGTTAATGCAGCTTCGCCTGCTGATAAAAAAAAAACCGTAAAGATGCAAAGTTATAATAATTGTTGGTTTGATCTAAACAAGTTAAAAACGGATTTAAATAAAAAGAAAACAAACAACTTTATTATGGACAGGGCAGTTGTCAAGAATTTCAAGAAAATATTCAACAATTTATTTTTGTTTAAGATTGGGAATCGATGGAAGGGACTTTTGCGAATCTATCGAATAAAATCCTACGAATACACATAATTATTAATTATGAAAATATGTTTGTCGTCCAGTAATACTGAAACGTCTCGAGGTATTCAAATAAAATTTAAAATTTTACGTGAAACAGGTTACAAGATTTTTTTTTTTTAGGGTAAAGGTTGTGGCAGGGAGGCAGCAAAGCGGGTGCGTAACAGCTATTTCAACTGAAACAATTAAATTCTGCCAAACCAAAACATTGAGAAACTAATACATTTACATTTCAATAACCAAGCGAATTCGCGGGAGTAAAAATGACTCTCATCAAAAACTTTAACACTGCGGCTATAGATCGTAGTAATATTTCATCCAAACAACTTTCTAGGGTTACAAGGAATGATTCAAGAAATATTAACATTTGAAGATATCTTTAGAATTGATTGTAGTTCAGTGATATTGCTTTGGATGGAAGAAATTTGAGTGTCAGGCTTATGGGTTTGAGTTGTGTACAGGTCTACTTAAATCAATTAATTTTATATTCAGTATGGAAGACCACAACATATTACGAATATAAAATGTCTTTTTAATACTGTCCCAAGATTGGTATGATAAAATTAATTTTGAAAGTTCCGATTTTATTTGGGCTTTATTTTTTTATTTTCTGGCTCTGACTAAATTCCATTTATTTAGAACCCACTGTGAACCTGAACATAGTACCGAATTGGCATAATATATACATATACACCATTTCAACTATCTCTCTAACAACTCAATAAATCATTTCCCTTCTTTTTCGCCAGCAGCGGCGCGGCCGGGCAGCACCAAGTTTAACAAATCACTTCACATACATTTTATAGTTAGCTTCATTTAAATTTTGCATATCTATGTGTAGATATAAAGGGACATCATATCCATATTGAAAATTAATTACTTACACGCCTAACATGCTCTAGTGCTTCTTCCCATATAATCTGGGCCATTTATGAAACTATGATCTATTTGCTGCTAGCATTGGCGAAGGCATTTCTTGGCGCCCAACTTAATCGGCTATACACAAACTATCTACAGACTGTAATGAGAAAGCGTAACAAAACTGTCACTAAAAGGCGTAGCGTATTCACGCCGACATGTTAAGTTGCAGTCAGAAAAGAACTAACGTCACACATTGAAAAACAAAATAAAATAAAATAAAATAAAATAAAAATCTTGCAGATCATGTTGTGCCAGATGACCACACTTGTGGACCAACTTATCAAAATGTCTATTTCGGCGGAAGGAAACTAGAAACGAAAAAAAAAAAAACGCGTCGGTCATGTCTTCATCGCACCGCGCCGGCCGTGCCTGCAGCCATTGCGTGTGTAGGGAAATGGTTTGAGAACATATTGGCATACACGCTCTAGTGCGTTAGTAGGGCGTCAAAGTGGGATTTGGTGTTAGAAGTGAAATTGTATATTCCTTGCACTCACGGTTCTTTATATAGTTGTATCTATTTTTTTTAAAGTAGGTACTTTTTAATTTAAACACATTTATAGAGGAAGACTCTCAAGTTGTAACGAAAGGAAGTTTATTAGGCAATCTAACAAACTTATAAAAATGTTTTCTAAGTGAATTCCTCGATCTTCTGGAACGATCAAAAACAACATTGTCTTAATGGTGGCTTTTTTTGTTAACAGATTTGTTAGACAAGACGTTTTAATTTGCCATAAAGAAAGAGAAAGATACACAACAAGTTGGCATTGTTGATGAAATCCTCTTTAAAACTGACTTAACTGGCAATTTGGGATCAAAGAATAAAAAACTAACAAAAGTTTTTCGTGCTCAATCAAAATTTCGTGTGTCAGATGTTCAAAGCTGTATAGACAAGGAGGTTATGAAGGGAAGCTTATTTGTTCGCAAATCTTACTTCACATGTATCAGCATTGATTTATTTTTATTTCACGGGTGTTAATCCGGTCTTTGGATTATGCATAACAGCGTGAACATTTAGCATTAAAAAATAGTGGCAAGGCCATAATATATGTATATTCTATGTCTATTAACGACTTCGCATTGCATTTGTTTTTACTTTTTGCAAATTTCCATTCGGTTTGTGTCTACACTTCGCAAGTAAATTTTTTGCAATTATTTGTCGTTGTAATGAACTGTTTGTTCGATTGGTCATTTGAAATAGATTGTGCAATCAAATGATATTAATTTCGCAAATTGATTCACTATACGTGAACCTGAGTAATTCGCAATATGGTAAAAAAATCCTACCTCTTCGTATTTATTTTTATTTTTCAAAACTTAGTCTTTGAATTAAAATTTTGCAATTATTTCTTGTTTCGCATAAATTACTTTGCGAAACTTAATTTTTATTCATTTAACAAATGTAAGATTTTTAAATAAATGCTGGAGCTTTGCAAAATTTAATTCAGTTTCTTACTTCGATTGCAACTCGAAGATTTCGCAATTCTTTCTATTCCCGCAGAACTAACTTCATCATTTCGTATTGCTTTTTGATTTCGCAAATCTTAACTTCGCATTTCTCAAATTTAAATTCGTTTTAATAAATGCGCAGTTATGTTTCCGGGAATAAATAGAATTGCGAAATCTTCAAGTTGTGACTGAAATAAGAGAAGGAATGAAAATTTTTAAAGCCAGATCATTTATTTAAATCTTATATTTAAACGCAAATTTTGACAAGTATTTTTTTAAATTTTTTTTTAAATATTTCGCAAATTTGTTTTTTCAAATTTATTGAAATATTTAAATGTTTTTCCCTTTAAAATAAATGTGTCCAGTTCTCAATTGTAAATCGTTCAAATCACGTTTTGAAAATCCCATGTCGCATTTAAGAAAAGTAAATTAATTTTTATTTCACAAATTTAGGTGTTTAAGTAAACTTTCAAAATTTTTTCATCATTTATTGTTTCGCAAGACTGCTTGTTGTTTCATATAAAAAATTCAAGTTTATATAACTGACATTTTCACTAAATTATGGGAATTTGAAAACTTCAAAGAAGGTTTTTCGTTTCGCAAATTACAGGCCTTACTTTTCATTTCACTTGGTCTTTGATCTATCACACAATATACAAATTTATATTCATCTTTTCGCAAACATAATCATACATTAAATATGTTTTATTTTTTTTTCTAAATTTACTTCGCATTTATGAAAATACATTTATTTTAATTTCGCAGAAATGTTTATTGAGTTACCTATTTTTTTTTATGTGAACAATTCGCAATGTTTTTGAGATTTTTGATAACGCAAAAATCGGAAGCAAAATTAATGCTTATTTTCACAAAAAATATAAATTTGTATTTATCATGACTGAAAAATTTGCGAAATAACAAAATAGCGAAATACCAATAAGGAACACAAACAAGCACGGTTTCGTGTGATAATTTGGAAATATGTATATTTTAAATTGGTCTCGATCTAGTTGACCCATGGCTATCGCAACATTTTGTTGCAAATATACATAGGTTTCTAAATGGTTTCATTTGCAACTAGTTTGAAACTTGTGTTGCAAAGTGTTCTGATACAACACAAATAATCGCAAAATAATTTAAAAATAAAGGTATGTTTGCACTCTAAAATTCAACCTACATATTTAGTACACCGCATCAGAGCAAATAGAAGAAAAAACAACTCGAATTTTAATTATTTCGTCCCGCCCCTGTAATTATTAAAATGGCTACGGACTTTTTCAATGTTATAAGATTGATTGATTTGGAATTTTTAAAAATTCCTTCGAACAAAGTCCAACTGCTAACAAACATTTTAGTTTTTTTAAGTAATAAGTCCAGAAGTTGTCTTCTATATCAAGCTGCCTTCTTGTCGTTGTTGGTTGCATCTTTATCCTTTGAACCAAACAACGGAAACACACATCTCGTATCCGTAAACGATACAATTATCGAATTCAGCCAGACAGACAAGAACAGGACAACAAAGTGTATTTTTCATGTTCAACAAACGCTGAAAGTGACGCGAGGAAATTTTTTTTGTTTTGGATCAATTCCCATCAGAGGAATGAATATCTTCCTTTGACTGCCCAAAAATGAAAATTCTGACAAAATGAGTTTTTTTTTTTTTGTCTGGAATGGATGCACAAGCACATATGATTACGGATGAAATTATTTGTGTATTTACAAAAAAAAATCACATCACAATTACGAAAGCAGAATTGGAGGTTTTGGGGATAACTGCTGATGCGACTAAACGGGATTGTATACCTAACGTATATTGACCAACTGAAAAAAGGTTGAACTTCACGATTCGCGAATCAATTTGGCAATTATAATTCTTTATGTCTGGATGAATGATTGGTGGAATTTTGTTTTTCTTTTTTTAAATTCATTTTGTGATGAGTTTTGCAGCAGCAGATTTTTTTTACGAGTGGGAGTTTTGTTTTTCTTTATGATTGAGATGGAAAAATATCCAATCAATACAATTATGATTGTGATTCATTTCATCGGTGTAATAACTCGGGATCTTCAACAAATTGGGGTCATCGTTCTTTGATGAAAAGTTGAGTCAATGAAATAGTGGTATTGGCAGAATCGAATGCTGGGATAACTTTGGTCTTTGTTTGGAATCTGTTTTGTTAAATTTATCATTTATCATTAGGACTTTAAAGACCTAAATAAATTAAAAATTAAATTGGTCGGCGCGACAGCACGTGTAGATCCAAGGCCTAGTGACTTAAAACTCCCAACCATTCCTGTGTGCGTATTATTGGCAGGAATAGAGGTAACCTACAATTTTCTGCCGAATCCGAACGGCTAGGGTGAGAAGCACTTTTTCATGACAAGAGATACTCTTGGAGGATTTGTCAATTCCTCACAAGAGGCAATAACGCGTGAAAAACATTTCTGGTATTAGGTGGCATAGACTGGGAATGCAACCCAAGACCTTCGGCGTTACAGTCCAACACACTAACCAATACGCCACGGGCTACTACCTTGAAAGACCTAGATTCAGGGAAAAAGACCAACAGTGCGAGAGGTAGGCAAATAGAATATAGGGTCAGGTCCATTTACCTACTGTCATCCTACACCGATTTTAAAAATGAGATGTCGAACAAAGCGTAATAACCCTGCTGATTTGACGAATTATATTTTTATTTTAAAAATGTCAATAATTTGTTCAAAAACTCATTTGTTTGTTAAATATTATTTCAATAAAAATGAACTCTAAAATGAACACTTTCAAATTGGTAATATTTTGGCATGTTCAATTTATTACGCCCGTTTACAATTTTTTCATATTAAATGACAATGAATCCATCTTTTATTTTTATGTAATTGCGAAATTCTCGAACGGGTAGGCTAGTTGGTTTTAATTTCTATAAATACCACTAAATACCGATGAGAGGGAAAAATACAGTAAGGTAAAGCATTCCACATTCTTGTAGTGCGTTTAAAGAAAGAATCGTTGTACTTAACAGTACGAATAGAGATTACGTCAGGGTTCACTCGCAGCTACACATTTTTTAATACAAATATTTTTAATAATAATTACATTCTTAATAATCATGATTTGTGTTGATGTTAAGGCTCAGCTTGTCTTCCCGAAAAGGGTGTGTAAATTGTTAGTTAGTTGATCAGTATAGTTTGCAGTTGCGGTTGAACTACCAAACATTCGAGAAACCATGTGTTCCTGGAACATTTTTTTTTTTCAAGGAAGTTCATTTTGAAACATGAGTGTTAATTGTACTTGACATTCAAAAGCACTAATGACCATGACCAAACTGTCCGAAAACTAACTACATTATGATCGTATCTATGTATATCGCAATGTTTATATTTATCGCTACAATTAAAAAATGTCACGCAAATCAAAATCACACTTTCTACATTTCTACATACATAGTTAAGCTTTTTCAAAATGCCTGACTATAAAGCAAAGATCATCGTATAGATATCCAAAGTGCATCAGCATGTGAATGTAGCGGTGTTATATGTATTTACGTTTAATTATAGCTCCTTCATGGTTAGTCTTAAAGTCATAAAATGTAATTCTTGTTGTTGTTTGAATTCTAACGAGATAATATCGCACGTAATAAACACTATACAACCCGCTTTTATTTATTTAAATTTCTTGCTAGCGCACGCGTTGTATAAGCAGCAGTAGCTATGCAATGCACAGGAGATGACCCCTAGCATTCCGGTAGTATATTAATGCTTAGTGAACAAAAAAAAAAAAAAAAAAAAAAAACACATTCAAAGCATAATGCTCACTTACTAAGATAAAACAAAAACAAAACAAAGAATGTTAAGATAACTATCTCTAGAACGCACACTTTTACAATATGGGAGACTAGGGCACATTAATTGTAATGATAATTTTTATTTTTATTTTTTATTTCTCAATATCAGTATTATAAGCAGAAATTTTATAAAAATATTAAAAATTTCCTACTGGGTAATATCAACCTAATAGTAAGGATTTTTGGATTTTTGAACTTCAAAAAAACTGCATTTAATATCAATTTATCATTTCAGACACGTTTTCCCCCTTAACACCCTAAAAAACATATCGGCCCCTATGATAATTAAAATAAAAAATATTTACATTTTTATTTTATATTATATTACAATTTTTGAAACTGCCCAGTTTTACCCCGGTATACTCTATCCATTCAAATTACACTTACACAGCAAATTAACCGTAGAAAAGTGTTAATTTGTTGGTCATTATGGTTGTTTCTTGTGTCTCGTGCAGTATTACTTTGCTTTACTCTTTCTATACTCGTAGATTTGTAATTTTTGACAGCAGCTGACAAGTAACAAGTAAGTTACTAAGAAAAAATATTCAACTTGCTGGAACTAAACATAATTCTCGTACAAAATGGTCGTAAAGATTTTCTGACGTGCCTATATTTACGATTGGGTTTTAACTTGTAATAAAATATTCTCATATCTACCTGAAATGGGTAAATGAATTGGTGAAGTCTTATGTATGAAAAAGTCTACATTGCTCTATAATTTCGTGTTAATCGCTTTAAGCTCAAAAAAGGGAACTCAGCTCTTAGGAAAAAATTTGAATACACTTTTTCGCTCACACACATCAAAAAGCGAAAATTGTTTTTTTTTTCCGATTGGAAATTTAGCTCAGAGCTCGGAGATTAAAATGACCTAATATTTATGACATTTAACTGCTTAGTAGTAGCCCGTGGCGTATTGGTTAGTGCGTTGGACTGTTACGCCGCGCCGAAGGTTTTGGGTTCCATTCCCAGCCTATGCCACCTAAAAACAGAAATGTTTTTCACGGGTTAGCGAGGAATTGACAAATCCTTCAAGAGTATCCCTTGTCATGAAAAAGTGCTTCTCATCCTGGCCGGATTCGGCAGAAAATTGTAGGTCACCTCTATTCCTGCCAATAACACGCAAATAGGAATAGTTGAGAGTTGTAAGTCACTAGGCCCTGGTTCTACACGAGCTGTCGCGCCAACCAATTTATTTTTTTAAATTTATTTTATTTGATTGCTTATGTGTTTTTCATAATTGAATCAGAGAGCTTTGATCGGAACGTTTTCTACTTGATCAGGCTCTGCTCTAGTGCTACTGCTCTGCTCAGAGCCTAAACAAGAAAACGACTGCTGTTTAGGCCACATCACCTAAAAAAAAAAATAGACCAAACAAGACCCAAATAGTTCAACAACATGGTAGAGATTCTTTCCTTATCTGCACAGCCCGAATGTGAAATGTTTAACTAGGCTCTGCCAATTTTTCCCTCCCATTTTTATATTCAGAACTTCAAAAACCAATGTGCATCGGTATCTCCTTTAAAATCTCTCTTTTATTTTTAAAGTTCGTACTGTGTTTAAACATTTTCAGTCGTATTTATTAGATTTTTGTCTTCTTAGACACTGTCTAACTATTTTTAAGTTGGTGGAAATATGCTTTATTTAATAAAAATAAATATCACATTATTCACGGTTAAGACAATCTACTCTTGTAACAACAATAAACAAGGTTTTTGAACATTTTCCAAAGTTGGACAGTTGTCTAAAGTTAGACATTGTTTAAAATATTGATTTCGTGTCAAAAAAAATTTCAAGGTTGTAATCAGAACTAAGATAATGAAGCTTCCACAGTAATTTAAGCTAAAGCCTAATCGGGTGGACCGAGTTGCTTCAAATTGAGAGTTTTAAAATGATTCCCTTGATGAGAAATTCGAATTTTTGTTTTATAGTCCAGACATTTGACTCTGAAAAAATCGCCGGAAAGTTTGATTTTGGAATACAGCCTTCCCATGGTGTTCTTAAGAAACTATAAAAGTCTCCATCGATATGAGCGCCGCAAACAATTTGAGAGGAAGGGGGGTTAAAGGCCCCCCAAAATGGGTTTTCAGGAATAACTACCAAATGGTTAGTTGTACAGAAAAAGTGTCAAGAACTAATTTGTTGCTTAGGGAATTTCCTACAAAAATTTTTTTTTTCTTACTTTTTTTCATAAAAATAACCGTTTTCGAAATAAATCAATAGGAAGAGGTAAGGGTTTTAAATTTGTTGTACAGTGGGGCGGCTTATTTAAAAAATTGTGCATTTTGAGGTAAAAGCATCAATTTTTTGTTCATTGGTAGTACATTATATGAACATGATTTTGAGGTAGTGGGCCACTTTATATGTTCACCCCTTTAGGTGGGAGGGGAAAATTAAAAAAAAAAACAAATAAAATAACAAGTTCACGATTCAATCGTTAAAATGTTTTTCATTTAAATTTAAAATGACAGTTGAGACAAATTGCGCTTTAATCTGATTTTTCTGGGACTTCTGTTTTATTGTTTCAAATCGAACTGTACATTTTAGAAAATCATTAAGGCGGCATAATAAACCCACTAAACCAAAATTCAGTTTTGTTGCAATTTTGTATAAAGTTTGGTAATTTTTTTT
This sequence comes from Epistrophe eligans, assembly GCA_951394125.1. Taxonomy (NCBI): domain Eukaryota; kingdom Metazoa; phylum Arthropoda; class Insecta; order Diptera; family Syrphidae; genus Epistrophe; species Epistrophe eligans. The sequence goes on from OX596031.1 coordinate 54,159,353, forward strand.
CGTTTAATTTTCCTGGCCTAACATTTTTTAATTGGTAGCAGTTATCTTTTTTGTGTTTTTTCCTGCGAAAATACGAAATTGTGGAATATCTAAACACCTTTATATATGTATATAGGCTTTAAAAATAAACCGGGTGAATATACAGGCAAAACTTCATTTTGAAGACGAAGAAAAATATTTTAATATCGCACTCGGCACTAGCATCATTTTATGGTTAATTCGATATCATATACATATATTTAAACCATTGAACATAAAATTGTTACTTTACTTAAATGAATGCGGGTTCAGTATAACGTCTCCCTTTCTTATCTACTATGCCATCGAAATATCTTCTTATTTTTTTGGTCTTCTATGCCCAGACAAAAACAATTATGCCACAGGACATAATTTTCGCATAAACAAAACCAAGGGAGTCGTATAAAACCACCTGCAATTAATGAATACAAAAAAAAAGAATATAAGTGGATTTTAGGTTTGAGGCTGATGCACCACAAGACCTTGCCCAATGTTGCCATTTTACTGCAATTGCAGTCAATTGAAGGGAAAAGGTAGATAGGACATGTTAATAAAAATGTTATTCATTCAGCCCTAACGTCAATTTAATTGGAATCTTTAAAAAAAAAAATTACCATAAGGGAAAAAAAGACCCCACCGCAAATATCCCACGAAATTATTTTTCCCTCACAACTAACTTCCGAAAATGTTTCCATTAAAATGAAAAAAAAAAAAAAAAAACTTGACAAAATTATCAACGACAGCTATTTTGCTGAAAGAAAAATTTTCCCTTAAATTATTCATAATAGCAAATTTTCCAAAATGTGAAAAAAAAACTCAGGGGAAATCTTTTTTCCTTTAATGTTGATTATTTAAAGAACCATCAACAAGAAATCTTTCGTCTTATTTATAAACGTTGTCTAACTTTAGACAACTGTCCAACTTTGGAAAATATGTTCAAAAACCTTGTTTATTGTTGTCTTATAGCTGCTTATAGCTGCTTCGACACAAGAGAAGATTGTCTTAACTGTGAATAATGTGATATTTATTTTTATTAAATAAAGCATAGTGTCTAAGTAGGGAAAAATCTAATAAATACGACTGCTTGAGTATAGTCATATTCAATCTTAAGTCCAACAAGGTTGCTGGTCTTGATGGCTTAACGAGAGACTATAAGGCCCAAATAAACTCCATTTAAATATACCAAATCTTTGTTGTCATTTGAGTTTGCCTAAGGGCTGATTATTTTTAGGGATTCGTATTAAAACAGGTAAATACACAACCGAAAATTGGAAATTTTGACCGACAAAATATGAAAATCGTGAAATCCCGAAATTGCATACTTTCAGGGGTAGAAATTGTCTATCATGAAAATAGGATCCCCAACAGATGGCGTAACGCTGGACCGCCTGGCTTCGCACGGAATTTCATCAATTTTGAAAATAAGTTGTTTAGGGCCCTATAAATTTTTTTCCATTTATTTTTTAAATTATAAAATTAATGAAATTCCGTTCAAAGGCTGGCGGTCTGGCTAATTTTATATATGTAAATATAGATTTTACTCACTTTTGTCATCCAGGCTGCATACAAATATATTTCCCATTTATATCCGCATCAATATCGAAGACAATGAATACTTCTGATGCTTTCCAAATGTCTTGAAAATGCGAAAAATCATCGACTCGTCGGAAATTAATTGTTGCGGATTCCATGTTCAGCCTGAAAATGAAAAAAAAAATTATTTTAATTTAAATAAATGAATATGAAAAATTTTATCGTCAATTTGATATTTTTACTGCATAGTTTCGGGAAATAAATTTAATCTAACTATAGGTACTAATTTATTGCAATTTTTGTTTAAAGTAAATTTTATCGAAAATTTTCTTGGGGTGGCAATGCTGTTTTTGTGAAAATATATGATGTGCTTATGTGTATTCGTAGTATTCGTATAGATCTTATATATGTGTATTGTCTGAATCTGCAGGAATAACCCTCCATTAAGATTCACTCATCGAGTCTGTTATTATGTGTGATACGACGACGATTCACGACGAGGCAAGGAAAACAGGAAACTTCATCTGATGGTCATCTTCTCAATTGGTCCTCTGAAGGGGTTCTTGGGATGACAGAGGTGAGCACGCAACTCCTTTAGTTGATTAACAAAAGCGCAATGTAAATTAACTACGACAACAAGGAGGACGCGTCGTTAAACGACGCGAAAAAACAAAATGCGGGATATGTGAATGGGTCGGGCTTGATATGGTTTCTTTTTATTTTTTGTAAATTTTTTTTTTGTATAATCATAAATATCTTGTGGAAAAAACTGGGGACGGGAATATTTTTTTTTTTAGTAATTCAGACCAGTTAACCCGTCCAGGGGCTAACTACCACAACCAACAATCTCAAGGACAACCAAAATTGTATAGTCTCTCTCTCGCGCAGATCGCGCTGAGATAAACTGTTGGCGATAATCGAAACACGCGTGTCGCTTTTTATTGCATACAAAATTACACGCGTATATACCAAAAAAAAAAAATTCAAATCGAAATGAAATGAAAAAGAAGATAACACTCTCATAAGCAACAAGAACAATGCGGTAGTTCCTGTTTTACTCTTATAAGGACTTTAGTTTGCAAACTTGCAAATTATATAGAAAAAAGAAGAAGTACAATGCACAGTGGAGCAAAATAAATAATAATTGCGAAAAATATTACATTCCTCGCAAGAGTTTGAGCAAAAATGTAAAATTTTCTTTTTGAATTTCACAACCTTCAAATCCTATTTCTTTTTTTTTTTGGTGCCAAAACAACCAGTTGACAAAAAATGACAATGTTTCCACGATTATTCTTATTATTCTAAGTCACAAATATCATGAATACCGATTAAAAAATATTGCGTGAGAAAAATTTTGGGAATCATATTAGTTTTTTATTTTATAAGAAAATAGTAATGAATAATTCAATAATAATTTTCGCGCAATATTTTTCAATTTTTAAAAGTGAAAAACCTCGTTCGCTGGTTTAACATTTTTGTACAAAAGTCCACGTTACATCTTTTTTAATTGATTTCATAAATTACTGCTTTTTTAGTTAAAACTTTACATAATAATGAATTAAATTTTTTTTTATGTTTATTCCTAATTTTTCCTATGAACTGATCCACTGTATGAGATACGAATTGCACATTTAAAACTTTTTGTCGATGAAAAGGGAAAAAAAATGGTAAATTAAAGTTTATGCACGACATAAACTTTCGTGTTTTTCAAGATGATAAGGCTCAATTGCTATGAAGTGTGAGGCAGCAGGATCCATACTTCTTAAATTTATACCTAAACAGTTATGAATTTTTAAATAATATTCATATACAAACTTCCAAAATAAACCAAACGCTTCTGTGAACTTAAGTTTGTAAGTACACAATATACACAATATAATGGAATCTAAAGCCTCCGAACCGATTGAGTTCAAAATTTCACGAAATCTTTATTGTTAGCCTGAAAATGTTTCTGTAATCAAAATCAACCCAGCCCTTTGCCAACAAAACACAGAAACGTATGCGAGGTAGATAATACTCTAAAAGATGTTTTTTTATTATTTGTTTGATGGCAACAGCTATTTAGGCTATATTTTACAAAATTAAATTTTTCAAGGGTGAAATGGGGTAAAATGACAGAAGTTTTACCCCATTGAACCCTGCCATAAAATATTAGATTTCTTTGAATTTTTTTAGGGTGAAATTTGGTAAAAAAGGCAGAAGTTTTACCCCAATTCACCCTATAAAAATTTCAAGAAAGCTAATATTTAAATTTAAGAAACACACTGAATAATATTTAGCCATAGGGCTATCCTTAAATTATTAAATTATTATTATATTATTAAATATAAATATTATCTTTCTTGAAGTTCTTGTAGGGTGAAATGGGGTAAAATGGTACCCTTAAATAAAATATTAGCTTTTTTGAAATTTTGTAGGGTTAAATGTTGTAAAAGAGGAGAAGTTTTATATTTATAAATATATTTAGGGAGGGACCTAGGGCTAAATAATATTCAGTGTGTTTCTTAAATATGAATATAAGCTTTCTTGAAGTTTTTGTAGGGTGAAATGGGGCAAAACGAATCAATGAATAAGGAAGAGATGATTCACCAACTAGGGAAAAAAGGGTAATTATCAATTTTTTTGATTCTGTTAGGTTTAAAAAATGGTTTCAATCAAATTCGCCCATTACCACGCCCACATTCTATATATTTAAATTATCTATTTATTTTGAAAGACTGAATCCCGAAAATTTGTAAATTACTCTTTTGAACATAAAACATGAAAATTTGTTATGTTTTTGGAAATCTGATTTTAACAACGCCTAATTTTATTATATCTGTTTCTCTTTATTCTGAACAAATGAAGAAAGACACAATTTTGTAAATAAGCACTAAAATGAAATTCATGCACGTGAATTTTTAAGAAACTTTGAATTTTCTATCACTTGAAATAATTTTAGTTGCACTTGGAAAAAAAATCTATTCTAATAAAAAAAATATTATATTTTGTTATAAAGTGTTATTAGGCGTTTTTTGTCATAAGACATTTTTATTAAAACAGGCATAATGTATAGTAGAGTGACACAATGTTCACCAGACTCCGCTAGTATTTATAAATTTAATATTAGCGCGACAACTCGTGATCAAGTTCCCATAATATGACATCAAAACAAATAATATCGAAAGAGTAAAAAACAACAGGGATGGAATAAAAACATTTGCCTATAAAGTATCGTTGTAAGTTGACTTATATTTTTCTTTAGCTTGTAGAATTCGTATAAAACCCTATCTATGTTTGTTGTTTTGGTATATATATTTTATTGAATCGTAAAAGATATACAACATAAACCAGTTTTATCCTTTCCCTTTTAATAATCAAAATTAATCCGACTTGTCAACGAGCATCATCAACTCTGTATTTATGTTCTTGATACCGCACAAACCTCCAGGCTCTCTTTGAGTCTCTATTCTAACTTTGTGTATACATATTAATCGTATACACAGAACCAGGACACAGCACCATCAGGACAATCATTTCGCCAGTTTTATAAACTTCAAAAGCCATTGAATTAAAATGTAAATTTTACTCATGTGCGTTAAAGACCGCATGCTAACAATCTTCTGAAAGTAAAAATAAAATCCTCATATAAATATACCTAAATTTATTTTGCGACGCCTTCTAGATCCTTTCGACGACGCGACGCGACGATACAACATTCGATTTTATATAAGCGCGTCACACATAAGTGGTCTGATGGTCAACCTATTTAATGTTCAAAATGCAGCGAACCACGAAGATCTTGACCAAAGGACCAAAGCTTCGAAGGTCGAACATATCCAATGGCCTAGAATCTGAAAATAGGTACATAACATACATAGATATACATACCTTCATATCTAGACAAATATTCAAGAGGGAACAACAAAAAAATCACGTCTACACTTTAATTGGTAATAAGTTATGAAAATGTGTTGCTATTGGGTCTTGGGTTTTGGTCAAGAGGAACCTTATATTCCTGGCTATCTTTATTATTCGCAGAAGACGAACATTTCTAAATCGAAGATCTTATTTCTCAAGAATTTTCGATAAATAAAATAGTTGACCATGACAACAACTTTAATAAACTTATTTTTTTTATTTCAATGTTGTTTGGTAAGGTTTGATATTTTTTTTTTAAGAAGAGTCGTATGGAGTCCTGCTATGTTTATCTGATATTTCAAGACATTCACTTTCAATTATTACCAAAAATAGATTGTAAATATGAAGATCTCTATAAACTAGATGATAGATGAAGAACATAACTTAGGGCTCATATTAAAGCTACTCCAGCAACATAGGAATATTGATCAAGGTTGTAAAATAATTCAAAATTTACGATTCTAAAGAATTTTGAAATTAAAACTAGCTGGTCTGTCCGGCTTGGCATGGAATTTTTTATCAATTTTAGCAATTTAAAAAATGTAACAAAAATTTGCAGGAGCTTTAAACAACCCTTTAAATTTTTTGGCACGTTCCAATAATTTTTATACACAAATGTAGCAGTTTGTAAGCGGAACGCCATCTGTTGGCAATTCCACCTTTGTAAGGGATAAAATTAGTCGATTGTCAATTTCGTTGTGTTTCTCCTTCCCATAAAAAATGAGAATTTGAGATAACGCCACCATCCACCCCTGAAGGTATGCAATTTCGTGTTTTCACACTTTCCAAAGTTTCCAGTCCTAATTTCCAATTTTCGGTACCGTAGTGTTCAAACAGACTCGTGACTCGAAAGGTGTCTCATCAAACGAAATTTTCCATTCCCAACGAAGGATTTCCTTGATGTGGAACTTCGGTCCACGGTCGATCTGCCTATCTGGATCTGGAAGCAGTACTGATAATTCCCGAATCGGGTGATTTATAAAACATAAAACTTTCCATTCCCAACGAAAGCGCTGTGAAGCTTTGAATTCGAAGAAAATTCGTTGGTCTCTATAATGTGAAACTTCGGTCCACGGTCGATCTGCCTACCTTGAAGCAGTACTGATAATTCCTGAATCGGATGATATTCAGCCGAGATAACAGGTTACTGATTCGTAAAGCGTCTCGTGAAACAACATGAAACTTTCCATTCCCAACGAATGCGCTGTGAGGCTTTCAATTCGAAGAAAATTCGTTTGAAATTCGTTGGTATCTTTAAGGATTTCTTTGAACAACTTAAGGCGCGCTCTCGCAATACGTTGGACATTATTTTATATTCAACCATTAGAAGGAATTTGTCTCAAGATTTCTTGCAAGACCTAATATCGCTATGTTTTTAATAAATGCGGCATTAGCAGCTAACAGTTCAATAAATTAGAACGTGCTTCCTCCAAGCCATACTTGGTGTATCCCAACAACACTCCGTATTTGAAGAGCTTCTCAACTAGTTTCCCATCAGAACTGGCAGCTTGTCGATTGAAAATAGATAGAAAGGTACCTATTGCAGAACAGCTTCAAGTGCTCCTACAGTTCGTAAGACGGGATCTTATATTTAATTCTTAGCTTCAGAAAATTTAATTAAAATTTCTTCGATCAACTTTGAATACTAATGAATTTATCATACAGTTTTGAGTATTTTGACAACTCAGTCAATCAATGGCAATTTCGATAGATTTGATCTTTTTTAGTGGCCTACTAGCCTTTTTTTGTCTTAGATATCCTCTGATTACAAATAAAAAAAATAATCAAAAACTAAGAAGCAAAAATTGCTCATCATTAATTCGCAGTCAGAGGCAACAGTGAACAGCATCCCCCGTTTTCCTCGAATCCTCATCGTCATTAATCGCGTATCGATTACATTCCACTCTAGCGCAAGATTACACAGTTTTTTTTGTTTTGTTTTTGTTGCATTACTTGTTGTTGTGTTTATTGTATTGAGGGCTAACGATTTACTCCAAGGGACTATAGAAAACGTCCTAGCATCGTGTGCCATCAGATCAGTGCAACAGAGCACTAGCAGCAGTCTCTCCATTGGCGTTGTCCACCTAAGGAAGCCATCATCGCAGATAACATTTTTATTTATTATTCTAGTCCAGTGAAGAAGAAGAAGGGCTTTGCAGGTTAAGCTATAGATAGATAGGTACCTAGTAGTTGTTCTTGTTGTTGTTTCATGGATAAAAAGATGGTGCTATAGAACCTTTGCCGATCAAAGACTATCATTTTCGATTTCTAGATTGAGAAATGACCGTCGCGTCGTCTTCAGACCGCCACCGCAACACTGTGTCCAGATAAGGAGCATCATGGTAGTAACACACCATAGACCAGGCGCGAGGAAGATAGATCTACCGCTTTCGGTTTTAGAGGAGGTTCATACTTCATTTGAACAAGTGTATAAAGCTTGTCCAGGTGATGTCTCTTGATCAAGAGGGGAAAAAGGAGGAAGATGTGAGGGAGTGCAACCCGTACACTCTCTCTCTTTTTCTCTGGGGATGGCTTGGACTTCAACGTCTTATTCCCGATAATGTTGTATATATATTCCTCAGAAGGGTAACCATTTCGTTCCAAATTGCTATTGCATGCTGTTAGCAGCTTAGTAAATTCTTTTTCCCATCTCGCTGCTAGGAGGAGTTACCAGTTCCCAGCTCGTTAGCCATATCTGGACAGGCAGACTAACCACACTACCTCGGTCTGCTTTTCCTTCTCCTCCAACCTCCCACCGATCCAGATGATACTCTGGAACAGAAAATTAGAATTTTGATTTATGATTTCGATTGTTCTGCGGTTGGTACAGGAGCGCAGGAGCAGGAGCGAAAAGTGGTGTTGTCGACTGTGTCCAGCATTTGTGGCAGACAAATGGGCAAACATCATGGCCATCTGGGAGGGCGACATAGTTGTTGTTGTACGAGATCGGACCTTGATCAAGTTTTTTTTTTATTTTTTTATTAATTACTGTGATTGAAAAGGGGGGTCAATGGATTCGAATGGATGGCAAGTGAAGGCTATCGAAGTATTTGACCCTGAAGCCGCCGCCACGCCACAAGTGATCAATTGATCAGTTTTGGAGAGATTGCGCACAGTGCCCACGTTTTTATGTGCGTACGAGAGCAAGTTAAGGATGTTTTTTTTAAACATGAAGATCGACGTGTCGAATAAATTGATTATTGTAGTTTGCCAGGCTTTTGAGTGTTAAGAGTGTGAAGTGGAATTTTTATTGAATATACAAGTCTTGAATCTTTATAGACAATTAATTGAAGTTTGTTTGGCTTTGTGCGTTGTCTGGGGGTAAAAATACTTTACATCTAAATCTAAATGTATTTTTAACGCGCATAACTCGGCTGAACATTATCCGATTTTTATGGGAATTTTATTCGTATTGAACCAGCTAAACACATTACGGAGCCGAACATTTGAAATTTCGACTGGAAAAGTCGGATAATCTTGCAAAACACGAAATTGCATACTTTCAGGGGTGAATTTTGTATGGGAAGGAGAAAATATTGCTTCTTTTATGAGGAATGACAAACACTTCAGAATTAACTGCTAATTTTGTCTCTCAGGCAGGTTCGGGGATTATTCGCTTAAACACGGTCTTTTGCGTAGCCCGACAGAAAAAAGTGTCAAATCGCTTGATCTTGGTAGCCAATTGACTTCGCCAAAACGGGAAATTACGCGACCATGAAACTTCTCACGCAATAAAGCCATAATTGGTCATGTTGTGTGGCTTGTTGCCCCGTCTTGTTGTAACCACATATCGTCCAAATCATGATCTTCAATCGCCGGCCAAAAAAATCGGTTATCATTCGACCATATCGCTCCTAATTGACAATGACACCTTTCAATCATGGAGCACACCAAACAGTCATTACGATGATGCACAGGCCTTCCGACATCAATAACGCCTCCACTCTCTTCAAATTTTTTCACAATTTTACCGATTGCTTGCGTAGTCTGTCGATTATGACGACCATAATAGTGGCAAGGTTTGAATCACCACTTTTGTATTAAGTTTTAATAATTTTAACGCGTTGTTCGATTGTTAAGCGATCCATTATCTTAAATGGCAAACATTTCATGGCACTTCAAATGACAACTGAGTTTGACAGGTGTCAAATGCCAACACTACTAATTTGAAACCACGAAATTAAAAAAAAATATTGGAGCGTACCAGAAATTAATTGTAAAAGGTTTTTTGCATTTTATTTTCACTAAATTTTATGAAATTGATGAAAAATTCCGTGCGCAGTCAGGCGAACTAGCTAGTTTCACATGAAAAAGTATAGTTCCTACAATTTTTCGCGATGGAAGTATTTTTTTTTTAGTTTTTTCCAAACACTTGTAAGGAAATCATAATATTTACCCAAGGAAAATTATTCTTTCACTTCGAAAAACTTCTGATAAAACTGAGGCTACAACAACGCGTTGTGCCAAAACGCGTTGTTGTAGCCTTTGGGCTCGATTCCCAACCTATGCTACCTAAAAACAGATGGTTTTTCACGGGTTACTGCCTCTTACTTTTTTCGATCTCGAAATGGCATGAGTCACCATCTGATCATGAAACCAGACATCTTTTTTGAATTGAATTAACAGATTTAGGTTAGGTATTGGCTCTTTAGGTACAAAGTGGTTAATATACGTTTGACAATTATGTCAGAGGTCTGGTATTCAATTCCAGCCAATATCATTTAAGAAAAATGTCTCACTTATTTAGGGGATTCTTTTAATGTTCTTGAAGTATAAAAGCTTTCTATTCAAAACAAATATTTTTCTAATCGCCTTTAGACCTCTTCAGCACTGAACTTCAAAATATCAATAAAAGAAGTTCTCTATAAAAAATCATTCAACAGCATAGAATCCACCAGTTTATGTGCCCTTGAAATGTTATCATTGTTTTGAAAGCACCTAGCTCTTCACAAAGTAGATACCCATTTTGTTGTACATTTGTATTTATGTAATATAATTTGGGTGAGTTTTCCTATTAATTTCCGTTTCGTAAATCGGCACTTTTTTTTTTGTTATTAATCCGTTCTTGTCATTTTCTATTTTAAAACCGATAACCACTTTTTAATATTTAAAGCGAAAGTAGATACCTCGCTTCTTATTGCAAAACTTAAAGAAACATACATAAATGCTACTTGATTAACCTAGAAAACGTCTCTACTAACAATTTTTGTTTTTTTTTTTATTATTTTCTTTTTCTTTTAGAACACGTTAAATACTTGATGTGCATAATCTTTACATCACGCAATGAAAATAAATAAACCATGCCGAATATTTTTAATAGCGAAATGTGAGAAAGCTAAAACATATAATATTTAGCACATTTGCTGCTCAGATTCACGTTATATACCTCAATCAATTAATAAATTAATCGAAGTTAGTGTGAAATTAAATTTTAAATATCCTTTTGACCACATCGCGGACTTTTTGAGTAACCTGACTGAGACATTAGAATTATTATTATGAACCAAGAACTCATGGATGTTAGGGGACTGGTGGAACTCCAGGTATAATGTTCGGATTGGATATGATGAAACAAAAAATGTGAATTTAGGAAATTAAAAAAAAAAATTGTTCTTTTGCAAAAAATTGTTCATTAGCACAAAATTGTTCTTTTTGGAAAAAAATGTTCTTAAGCAAAAAATTGTTCTTTTGAAAAAAAAAATGTTCTTAAGCACAAAATTGTTCTTAAGCACAAAATTGTTCTTTTGCAAAAAATTGTTCTTTGCAAAAAATTGTACTTTTGCAAAAAAATTTACTTTTGCAAAAAATTGTACTTTTGCAAGAAATTGTAGGTACTTTTGCAAAAAATTGAACTTTTGCAAAAAATTGTACTTTTGCAAAAAAAAATGTACTTTTGCAAAAAATTGTACTTTTGCAAAAAATTGTACTTTTGCAAAAAATTGTACTTTTTCAAAAAATTGTACTTTTGCAAAAAATTGTACTTTTGCAAAAAATTGTACTTTTGCAAGAAATTGTACTTTTGCAAAAAATTGTACTTTTGCAAAAAATTGTACTTTTGCAAAAAATTGTACTTGTGCAAAAAATTGTACTTTTGCAAAAAATTTTACTTTTTCAAAAAATTGTACTTTTGCAAAAAATTGTACTTTTTCAAAAAATTGTACTTTTGCAAAAAATTGTACTTTTGCAAAAAATTGGCTCGAAGGGAGCTTGGTCCAAGTTCGAGTCCAAGCTGGGCATAAAAGTTTTTCAAATTAAAATTGAACAATGACCAACCACGACGATGGGCCTGGCAGTCGTGAAATAGCTATAACTCAAGCCTATACAAATCTTGGTGGTAGCTCACCCAAGTGTTGTTATTTTATTTAAACCTTCAATGAAAAAATTGTTCTTTTAAAAACACGGATTTTCAATTAACTTATTTTTGTTACTAAAAATAACAAAATAATTACATGTACCTAATTCAGCTTAAAATAACCTAATTTCCAAAAATTTTGAGGGTGAGGGGTTCTAATATTATAAGTTATTTTTTGAACAAATTATTATTAAGGAGTTGACTTGACTTACCAAATTTGATGCCTTAACTCGAATTAAATCCTGCGACGTTTTCGCACTGAAAAACTGGCCCCTGGAAATATAATGAAAAATTGTGTCAATAAATATAATTCCTCGTTTAAAAATTAAAAAAAAAAGTTTTATGAAAAAATTTTCTGTAAGGAAGGAATTTTGTTTTACATTTCTAAATAAAGAAGTAGAAGTAGCTTTGGCGTAATCGGTTAGTGTAAGGGACTGTTAAATCTTCCAAGAGTTTCTCTTGTCATGAAAAACGTGTCTTACCATAGCTGTTAAAATTCGGCAATAAATTTTAAGCCCCTGCCATTCCTGCAGACACAGGCACAAGAATAATTGAGAGTTCTAAGTCACTACACTACCAAATTTAACAACAAACAACCAAATTTATTTTAATTTTTATTACCAAATATATTCATATCTATAAATTCTAAATACATAATTGAAAAAGTGTATATAAAAGTTGCTACCACCAACTCCTTAAACTGATGGAACAGCTGAGTTGATCACCATAGCACGAGCGTTAAATGAGCCATAAGAAAGTGTCATTATAATAAATCAATCAAATTGCAATTTTATGCCTTTTGATACGCGCTATGCCCACTCCCGAGAATTCTAGTATTTGGAGAAAATAATTCCCCACAACTTACATATGTCGCACCATCATTACCATCAAAGCAATATGGCGAGTGTTCTACATATGAAATGTACAGTGGGGTATTTTATTTAAGAATAATAAATAATAATAAATAAATTGGTGCAGTGCAGACTTAGAGCTTAGTGACTTATAACTCTATGTACGTGTGTGTGTTGTTTGTAAAAAAAAATATCGAACTCGAGATTTGGATCGAATTTCATATTGGAATGATAGGGAAGATGTAAAAAGTGGATTTCGTAATTCTGTCCATCTACAACCTACACGGAAAGGTCGATTTTTGTAAAACTTTTTATAAACGTCTTTAAAACATTCACCCAACAGGTTTTTCATTTTTCTAGACCATATGATTCTTTTTTCCAAAAATATGGATAATCTTATTTTTCTCAAAAATAGCTTTCAAAGGTTTTTACTTACAACTAATTTTGATCAATTTTTTATGAGAAGTTAAAGACACATTGTGTTCTAACATTTTTCAAAACATATTTTGTTAATTTCTTTTTTAAGTTTAATTTCTTTTAAGAAAGTTTAAAGAAGGTTTTTTTTTTCAAATATATTTTTTTAAAGTTCTAATTTATAAAAAAAGATTAAATTTTCTTTTAAAATAAAGTTACATTTTTTTAAAATGTAGTTACATTTTTTTTAAAAACATAGTTCCATTTCTTTTTAAGTTCCAATTAAAAAAAAATTTAGAAAAAAGTTCTTATTTTTTTTTTTTAAGTTACAATTTAAAAAAAAGTTCCATTTTTAAAAAAAGTTCCATTTTTAAAAAAAGTTCCATTAAAAATAAAAGTTCAAATTAAAAAATAATGTTCCAATTTTGTTTTATATTTTAAACAATATTTTTAAAAATGTTACAATTGTAACAAAAGTTATATGTAATTAAAAAAAAAAAGTTCAATTTTTTTTTAAAAAGTTCAATTTTTTTTTAAAAACAGTTCATTTTTTTGAAACAAGTTTATTTTTTTTTTAAGTTCATTTAAAAAAAAAAAGTTCATTTTTTGAAAAAGATCCATTTTAAAAAAATTTAAAAGAAAACCCAATTTTTAAAAAAAGTTCCAATTTTTTTTAAGTTACAGAGTTAGGTACAATTTTTGTTTAAAAAGATTTTAAAAAAAAGTTTCAATTAAAAAAAAAAGAAAATTTCTATTTTTTTTTTAAGTTTCATTTTTTTGAAGTTCCAATTTTTTAAAAAGAATGTTTCAATCAAAAAAAGGTTTAATTTAAAAGAAAAAGTTTAAATTAAAAAAAAGTAATTTTCTTAAATAAAACTAATTTTTTTTTTTTGAAAACTTAATGTCTATTTAGAAAACAACTTGATCGATTTTTATTAATCTTCTCTCCTCCAAGCGTTTATTAACATTATATCATTGTACAGAATTTTCACAAAAAATATTATTATGGCCCATACCTACAACTTTTTCAAAACCGTTAAAAAAAAAATTTCAAATAAATCTTATTTTTCTTGAAAACGACTTCTTCGATTTCGATTTTATGCTAAAATTAAAAAAAACTGGGCGTGTCAATGGGGGTAAATATTCGATTTCTTTAATATTATCGACCATACTTATTAATAAAAAAAATCCAGTTCCTTTAATGTAAAATCTAATAATTTTAGTTCATATCTTCATGCAACTTAAACCACTGTGATCAATAAATGGTGTGGCAGCCGGTATATTGCTCCACCTGGTGGCTACCATCACGATCTTTCATTTAGAAGTTTTTGTGTTTGTATGCCAGTTCTTAAAATGTATCGATTAAAATTAATTAAATGAAAGATTAAAAATAAATTTACCTATTTATTTACAAAAAAAAAAATTATACTCGATTTGGATTACTGAGTTGAAAAAAAATTAAGTTTATGACATCCATCATAGATGATGGAGGTCGAATTCTGTGCACTGCACATATGGAGAAACAAACCCACCAGATTATGGTTTTTTTTTTATATATGAATGTGTTACGACGAGTTTTACGATTGCGATAAAAAGATTGATCGCATTCTAGTAGGTTAGGTTCGTATAGATACAAATATACTTTTTGATGGAGTAGTACAGAGCCGGAAGAAAGCAGCAAATTAAGCAGGAATTTTGTTTTGAGGCACACGACTTGCACTTGAGTGCCCGCCGCTTTCACAGTTAAGCAGATCAACTTAAAAAAAAACAAAAACATATCATAAACAGACACACACGAAAGCCGATTAACCTCCCAATTAGATCGAAACCCCCCCTTTAATTAAAGCAAGGCGCGCAAATTAAACCAATTGGATCTGTGATGCAGAAAACTTCCTCGATCGATCATTAAACTTGGAATATTATTATTGTGTTGCAGCTAGGTTTGAAAAGTTGCTGCAGATAGGTATGTGGAAGTAGAAGCAGCAGCAGCAGAAGGAGAAGGTGGCAAATTCAGTAAGAAAATAATGATTACTGTATTCAGTTGGCACAGTTATCAACTTGACCGGAAGAGAACTGTAGCAATATATGTATGGGAGTTGTTTATACTTTTCGTGTGCAACATTATTGTTCGTCGAATTCTTAAGGTGAATTTCTTCAGTTCGTATAAATCAACTTACTATATTTATGAATTTTTTAATTGGCATCCGGTTTAACCGCCATATTATTCACTCGATTAATCCAGATTAAAATTTAAGTCTGAATGTTAATCAATTAAATTTACATTCGGATTTGAATCTCGATTAATCGAGTGAATAACATGGCCGCAAGAGTTTAAGAATAAATCAATGGAGTCAAGCAAATGCTTAAGAACTGCATTTTAAAATATGTGAAATAAATTGAGGTTGTTTGGTAATTTAATTTTTATATTGTTAACTTTTTGTATCCCTATTGGCTCTTTCATATATCTGAAAACAGATTTGCCAGACCAAAACTTGTTGGAATGCCTGAAAAATATTTTATTTTTTTACCAAAAATCCATGCTGTAAATGACTACAATGTTTTCATAGAAAAATAAGGTCGTTCAATTTAAAGCTTTCGCCCAAACCAATGCAAAATATTCGTAACGACGGCTAAATTTTCTCGACGACGGCGAAACTTTCGCCTGTAAAAATAGTTTACATGAAATTCGGTGGATCGTATCATCATCATTTATCGCCCTACCGAATTTCATGTAAACTATTTTTACAGGCGAAAATTTCGTCGTCATCTCGTCAAACCATACCTATGTTTCGCGGCGGTTTGGGAAGGCCTTTTATAAAATTTTAGATTTCGCACATTTTTTTTAAGCAAAATTAAATTATTAAATTTTGAATGCTTGTACTTGAGCTTTCTTAGCCTGAATATAGAACCTCTTAAATTTTCCTTAACAATACGAATCAGTGCAATTCATATGTGCAACGTGATCTACTAGAAGACCAACTTCATCTTCAATCTTAAAAGTTCTTTATACTTCATAGGGGACAGGGGTGCTGGCAATTCCATATACCAGTGGCAGTTGGTGCTATGGCTGATGCACAGATGTTGGAAGAGATTGGAACTCGTGTTTGGAGCCATTATACATATACGTACACTAGGTGATCCTCTGCATTGAACAAGATTTATCACTTGCGCTACCGATTTATATTCCTTCGATTGTGACAGTGAATTTTTTGAGGAAGGCTAATCTTTTCTTCTGTTTTGTTGGTTTGCAATAAAAATAAAAAAAAAAAAAACAAAACAAATGAAAAAAGAACGAGGACAATAGCATGATTCCCAATAGGAATTGGAGCATTGTCGTTATCACTGGCTGGCAATCGGGAGCCATCTATAGTCGAAGTTCAACCGACAATGACAGAACAAAAAAAAAAAGAATAGAAAAAGAGAACTCTCATCTTAAAGTCTCTGATGGAAAAAAAGGGAAATTTGTTATTGTTGTTTTTTCAATATCGCTGCATATATGCAGGGTTTAATTGAAGATTGTATATTGAAGATTAAGCCCCCATGAAGCCGACGATATGCTGATGGTATAAATATATTCTCTCTCTCTCAGGGGCAATAGGTGACCTGGATTTAAAAAGGCTTCATATTATGTAGGTATGTGTATATGGCCAGATGAGATGTATGGAAGATAATAATGGTGTGATTGTGATTGTGTCGGCTCCCACCGACCTCATCGATTGACAATTAAAAGTGACTTTCAATTTTTCGAACTTGACATCTTATAGACGAACTGTGTTTTATATTTACGACAACAATTTATTGACAATGGCGGCGGTGGCGATGGCGATAAGTTGAAAAATTTTCATTAGATATAATAAATAAATACGTTGTGTCAGTGAAATAGATTCCACACAAAACAGAGGATTGTTTTACAATAAAATTTGACTTAAAATTAAAATATTGCGTTTTGAGAAAATAAAAAGTACAATTAACGTTCCGAAGATTTTTTAAAATGAAAAAGAAGTGAAAAAATTAAAGAAAAGTAAAAAATGAAAAAAAAAAATTAAAAAATAAAAAATAAGTGAAAAAAAAAAATAAATAAAAAATAAGTGAAAAAATTACAAATACACGAAAAATGGACAAGAAGTGAAAAAAATGGAAAAGTGAACAGATGAAAAATTGGCACCCCATTTTTTAGTATTTATTAATGCAGTATTTAAAAATTAATTTTGAAAAAAATAATCTACCTATTTTCGAAATATCTAATTTTCAGAAAAAAATTGATTTTTTTTTTCTAAATCCAAAATTTGTTTTTTTTTTTTGAAAACTTTGATATTCAATATTATTCAAATTTAGTGGAAGAAATTTCATTATAATCGGTTCAACACATACCGAGATAGTCGAAAACCAAAAAAATGGTTTTATGAAAGATACTATGTATTTTTAAATGATAGACACATTTTTTTCCAATATTATTAGTGGATCGTAATTCACATAAAAATATTAATCAAAATCGTAGGAGCAGTTTTTGAGAAATATTATATTTAATTTACCATTCCGGTTTTTAGACACTTGTATGGGAGGTAGATACCTTACGTTATTTTTGATCATAAGAATAATTTTTATTTAGAATCTGCTAGATATTGTTAAAAAACAGCCGGATGCCAAGTTTAAAAAAAATCGACAAAGTCATTTTCGAATTAAGTATTAAGTTCTTAATAAAAAAATTTAAAAATTAAAAAAAAAAAAACAAAAAAAAATTTAAAAATCTTGGAGGTAAACAAAACTTTTAAAACTTCTTGAAATATTTTCTGTAAAAAACATTGGTCAAAGTCAGTTGAGCCATTTTTAAAAAAATCTAAAATAAAAAAAAAAATGGGAGATGCAACTTAAAACCATTTTCCGGTATTTTTTTATAAAATGGTGGGCTTTTTGTAAAAAAAATTACTGTTTTTTTTTAAAAGTTGTGGGCACGTTTTTGAAAAAAAATAATATTTTCATAATTTGGTAAAAAAAAAAAATTGTACGGCAGGTACCGTTATTTTCGGTCTTAAAAACAATAAAAAAAAAACGTGTGGGGGGAATAATCCCAAAAACCGCTAGGTACGAAGTTTAAAGAAAATGAACCCACTCGTTTAGGCTGCAGCCGAAAGGACAGGACAGGCAGACACACAGAATTATGAGACCCACTTTTTTCGACTTCGCTCTGTCATTGTAATTTAAACTTTGATCAAAATCTCGAGTTCGATTTTTTTTACGAATCCGTAACTTGCAATATAGTGCCTATAAAAGTGCAAGTAAAAAAAGAAAATATAAGTGAAAAATTTGAAATTTGATATTTTTGTCAATGAATTTGAAAATGATTCAAAGTAAATATCAAAATTCTTACATTCTATTTTTAAAACCTCAAATAAACTGACTGGTTTTTTTTTAACAGTCCGTTACTATATTTAGACATATTTATGCCAGCGATTATATTTTCCAATCAATGTCATGTGCGATCGGTTAAATAATGATTCCCCCATCTCTCATCAAGCAATTTCCTGGTTCCACCTACATTTAGATTTGAGTGATATATTTATATCTTCCTATCAAAGTCCAGCGCTTTAATTCCACCACCTCCGCACATATTTTTATCAAACAAAATGCAGGCTCGATGTTGCATGTAAGAAAATCTCCGTATGTGTCGTTCATCGACCTTCAATTATTTCGCAAAAAGGGAGCCTTTTATTCATGATGGGCTTATCAAAGGCCTTCAAATGAATATACCGCCCCTATAGGTATAACGTTGAAGCCATAATATATTTTATAAAACTGGTCAGAAATGGTTTGGGCTTTTAGAATATGAGCATAATTAAAACGTACACCTACTCACACACACACACACACAGACACACCAATCTTCTTGTCCTGTCATTACGTTGGAGAAAAATTGATGCACTCCCGAAGGCTGTCACATGGCTGATCAAGGTATGGTAAGTAGGTAGGTAGGTACCCCCTTTGGGAACGATTGCGTTCAAGATTATAAAGTAGATACATACATTTGATTTGCTTCTTGTATTTCTTGTCTTCGCCATAGCTTACCCCCCTCACATTCACCACATTATGTATGTCCACATGAATTGTCCCTTTGGTCGTGGCCATGGCCGTGAAAATTAGAAAAGTGCTCGATAAAAATCTACACCATCATTCTTTTTAATGGGTTCCTCAGCATATGTGTAGAGCGCATGCGCGTCCCGTTTAAATAGAACTTATACATGCGTCTGCGGTCCTTAATTCCCTTCGGATTGTGAGTGTATTTTGTTGTTGTTTTTTTTTTTTTTCAGGCAACATTCTTTTGTGAATTGATTATAAAAGAGCAAAAAGTTAGCACACACAGTGTAAAGGATTTTAATTTATTACGTCAGGAATTATGAGATATGACAATGATTTCACTGGCAAGGTTCATTAGGATTTCTTTTAGCCTGGACGTCAGTTAATTATATGTACACATGTACATACACATGTTTGTGTATATAGATTTTACATTTAAAACTTTTTAAAGCCATAGTAACAACATTTTGGTTAATTGAATTTGAGTTGTATGGAAAGAGTGAAATCAAATAAATGAGGTGGATGTTTTTGAGGTTTTACACTGACAAAAATAAGTGTGAATTGTGAAACGGAATTTTGGGACTTTGAGCATTGACATGCTCCACAAACAGCCGGCATGAGCTGTATTAGAAAAAATTAATTTTCAAATCATTAATATTGATCTTATTACATTTTGGACGAGATTGGAGAAATACCAATGTATAACAGTTTTTCCGAATTAAAAGTGTGCATGGTTAACAATTTTCATGAAAAAAAAATCAGAATGACCAAAAATTGGAAAATACTTGAGAAATGGAAATTTATAACAGTTATAACAGTTTGTTACCAATAAATTTGGGTGTACATTAACGTGCTTTGCACGACTTGGACAAAAGGTATGGCCACCGGCGGAAGGTCCTGACCCTGCGAGGCAGCTAAATAGTACTTTTATAAACAAAACTGTTATAAATTGGCATTTCTTTTTTTTTACTAAAAATTTTCTCTAACTCTAAATTTTGTTGATTGATTTGATCAACATCAATTCTCGAAACA
Organism: Epistrophe eligans; assembly: GCA_951394125.1. NCBI lineage: Eukaryota > Metazoa > Arthropoda > Insecta > Diptera > Syrphidae > Epistrophe > Epistrophe eligans. Next base: position 54,179,525 of record OX596031.1, read on the forward strand.
ATATTTTTTGTTCATATACACAAGAATTGGTATAATTTATAAAGAAATTTCAATTTATAACAGTTTTGATTATAAAGGTACTCTTAATGCGACTCTGCAGAGCAAGGGCCCACCACTACGAGCATACTTTTTTTTTAAGTCACGAAAGGCGCGTTAATGCTCATCCACTTTTAATGACGAAAAACTGTTATAACTGTTATAAACAAGCATTTTTCTAGTCTCGTCCAATTTTAATTTGCTTTTTTACTTTTTAGAAGAACTGGACATCAAAGTTAAGAACAAAACCGATCAAAATATTTTTATGGGATATTCGGGAATATCCCCAAAATAAGGAAGTTTTCTCAACAAACGTCAAAACACTATTTCCGTTCTGTCAATTTTTGTTTAAAAAGAACCTAAAACGCAATATTATTGGAATGAGTAAATTCTTGAAAGAAGAACAAGGGCCATTTTGTAGAAAGAAAAAAAACAAATGAAATCGTTAAATCTACGCATTGACGCACAGACAAACAGACAGGCGCGGCGATCAAGGTAGATATGACAAAATATCACTATTTTGGCCTTCTCCATTAATGTAAGATTTGACTAAAACCTCCTCTTTTTTTTACACGAAACCAAATAACCTTCTTGCCCTAATAGAGCAATTCAAAATGTCATCTTCCTTCCTCAATTCTCAGTTTGGTATAACTAATGTTTTGTGTCGTTTAATCACTTTCTATTAACTAACTAATGTATTCGCATTGTGTCGGTAATAGTCAAAGGTGCCCTTTACAACAATTTGTTTGGAAGCAAAAAAACATAAATCATGAAATGAGTCTCAAAGTTAAACGAACATTTTAACACAATAACAAAAAATAAAAATAAAAACACTTCAGCTTAGAAACTTAAATGAGGGTCATAGATGCGCCCAACACTTGTAACGGTCATTTAATTGACCCATATATCACATAGAACGCATCATGTACTCAAAAGACACTTAATTATTGTGGTATAGTGTTATATAGAAAATGGGTGTTTCATGTGTGCCATTTAAACAGGGTGTTAAAAAAAATAAAATAAATATAAAATAAAATAAAATATATAAAATAAAATACAGTTTTCGAAAATCCCAATTTTTATAGGTTATTGGAATGTAATGATTTTATTTAGTTTTTGACAGTCGACAGTAAACAAAAATGTCCTTTTAAGGGTTAAATATAGCATGACATACCCCATAATTGGAAGCTATGGAACGTATTTCTCCTAAATTTTTCGAAAACGATATGAAATTTTTTTTTAAATTTCAATCCAAGCTTTAACATTAATCTGATCTTAATTTTTTAATTTTTTTTTTTTTGTTCACTTCTCGTGAAATAAAAAATTATGTTTCACAATCTGCTTATCAGAATTTTTGGAACACCCTGTAGCAGGAATTTACTGGTTTTTAAGTGTTTTCTGTTGTAGCAAACTTTAAACACGAAACACATGTCTCACACCTTGGGGGCCAGCAGGAAATGCGATAAGTTAGATTCGTGTCCCATCACTATAGCTTCCAACTAGCTAAGTCGAATCATTTGCACATCATACACCCAGCTTGCCGTTATAGGTATGGGTATTGGGTATATAAGCTTATACTACAAAATAATATAGCTGGTAATTAGTTAAACGCCTGCCGGGGTAATTAAGACCGCGAATTGCAATGTAGGCAGCTTCTGATGTTGCTATTGCTGCTTCTGCTGATGCTGCTGCTTCTGCTGATGATGATGATGATGGTGACGATGATGATGATGACGCTGCCTTATAGAAGTGTCTTGACTGGGTCAAATACCTGTCCAATGTATACAGATACAGTGGAATGTTCATTACTAACACAATGCCCTTAAGGAGTTCTGTGCTCTTCTTTTGTAGCATCGCGTTCTCCTACGCGCTTCACATCACATCAGCCTGCCGCAAAAAGGAGCAACCACAGCACCACAGCATCATCAAGAACTAGAAACTTGGAAGTGGATTAATGGAGTTTCACCCATAAATGTCATTGGTTTTTTTGAGCAATGGACGTGTCCAAGTGTTGTGTTCCGTCCCTAGATTAACTTCCTGACGACCAAAGACCGACGACGATGACGACGCACGGTACCTAGGTATATGTTATGGGTAGAAAGAGAATTCAGGTCGAAGCTAGATGACTGTATCCATTTTGGTTCAGTTCAAGCTATATGTATTATTTTCTTTCGTACTTGAAGCAAGGATGACAGGCAGTCTTTTTAGTTCTTGAAGTGGATGTAGGTGCTCCAATTAGTTGTGCTCTGCATAATATATACTCAGTGGAAGTTGAGTTATTTTTTTTTTTTTTTTTTTTTTTTTTTTTTTTTTTTTTGAAAACAGCCTTTGGCAAAATATTAAGAAGTCGAACTATAAAATTAATGCTAGTTCTTAATTTTTGACATTTGTGTTGGCAGTCCATTAAAATACGATATTTTATTTTTTGAAAAAAAAAATGTTTAAGAACAAAAAACAAAATATGGGGATGTGGGTTACAGAAGCGGAATCATTTTTAATGAAAGGAAATTAAATTCGCCAAAGGCTATAATTTAAAACTTAAATTGACACTGAAGTCAATAGTTCCTATAAGAGTATATGTATGTATAAGACTAATATAGAAAATGAGATTACACATAAAGCAATGGAAATTTATTTTCTTCAGGAACTTGTGTCAGATAATTGGCTAACTGTGCTGATAAAAATAATGGTATGAAAAAAAAATAGAATAGGTATGAAAAAATGGTATGAGAAAAAAATAAAATAAGAACAGACAAATTTGATGGGCTTTCATTGAAGTTTTCGAAAACCCTCTTTTTTAAGGGTTATTGGTGGAATTATGGTTATTTAAAAAAATTAAGACAATCGATTTTCTTTTAAGAGAGATATTTTAATTTCTAGTTTTAAATATATTATGACAATTCCTTTTCTATGGTTAAATTATAGATTTAATTTCAAATACTTTTTGAAAAAAAAACCCTTTTTTAGTAGGTATTAAAATTTTTTATTGCTTATGTTGGAAATTTTTTGGTACCTTCCTAAGGCTTGAATAAGTTCTTTGTTTTCAATACTAAATATGAAATGAAAAACCTTAATTTTGTTTGTTGGGGAATGGACGTAATTTAAGTTTTCGAAAATCCTCATTTTAGTTTTTTTTTATACAAGTTTAAAAGTTTTGAAAGTATTTGGTTATTGTTATACAGGTAGTTCTTGTATTCAGAGTACAAAAACGCATTTAAAAAAAATTGCATTACTGATAAAAAATTAGATTTTATGTAAAATATTCGAAAATCCCACTTTGTTTTAGGTTATTGGTGGTTTGAATGCGATTATTTTTATTTTGGATATTTTTCGTTTTTATAATTGAAAAATTTATCACAATGCTATTAGATTACACAGAATTGAAAGATTTCGTTTGAAATTTAAGTCATCAAGTAAAATAAATAAAAATAAAATAAAATTTAGGGTTATTGGTGGACCAAAAATTCTTATTGTGTAAACTTGTAGTATGTACATATTTGGATATAATTTTTTTTAATTTTAAAATAAAAATTCGTGTTTCTATGTATGTTTTCTGTGTATGCTCATTGACAAACTAATGATTTTTTTTTTTTGGAAAATTTTCAAAAATCCCTCAATTTTATGGTATTTCGAAAAATATACGAGAATACATGTTTCATGAAAGAAGATTTTGTTCTTGATAAAATGATATTTATAAATGCTTTATGTTGAATTTTCGAACATCCCACTTTTATGGGTTATTGGTGGTTTATATTTTTTATTTTCAAATTTTTCTACTTTTCAAGATTAAAAAGACTATTTATACCTTATATTAATTATTGTAGATACTATGTAATATAATTTTATTGAAAAAAAAAATTAAAAAACCTAATTTTCTAAGAGTTTTAAATAATTCGAATGAACAATACAAATATTAAAAGTCACAATTTCAACTAAAAAAAATTTTTTTCTACAATATTATGATTTAACCATTCGTAGATTATAAAACAAAGGAATTTCTTATCTTAATCGTACAAAACAAATACATTGAAAATCCTAAGATATTGACAACGGAGGAATCTTGACACTACTTGACCACCCGCTTATTCTAATGCAGTTCATTGAACGTTTGGCTGTTTAAAAAAAATTAAAATGCAAGTATTCATTCTGTGGCTAAGCTAAGATGCAAATGCTGATTCTGACCACCTGACCACCACTTGACCATCACGCACTTAACTTCAAACAAAACACAACAACAAAAACAAAAAAGGTGTTAAGAACGCTTTGCATTTACGCTTCCACCAACCGCCACCCTTGCTTTATTCTGCATTAGCCACAACAAGCTAAATCATACGCTGCTAAGAAAAGACCACCATGAGACTATCGTTAAGCAAAAAACCTCAAGGGCAAACCAAACCACATTGTGCCGCAAAGATGATGATGGGCATTGCACACACAATAACGTGCGTTCTCAGCGCCGCCGCCGCCATGCCGACTAAGACACCTTTTGGTCAATAATGATGAATGTGGAGGGAGGGGGAGGGGGGAGGCAGGAGGATATCAACCTATCAGATATGCTTAGAAGTGACAAACTCCTAATCAACCAGGGTGGTATATTTGATATCTCGTACAGCAAGCACGTAATTAAAAATGACTTTTATCAAACCGACGATGGCAGAGACACCTGTGGCTATATATATGTATATTTAATAATGAATGTGAAATTCCTCAACATCCTAATGCTGCACCAACACTGAATTGCAATTATATGGAAGTTCTTTTTTTATGGTGCAGTCAAGTTGAATTAATTTTGTTGAATTTAAAATGACATTTCCTTCAAAAAGTGACAAGTGACAGATGTTTGACAAATCAAAATTGATCAAAAAATAAAATAAATATTTTTGCGTAGAGCAGTCGAACAAAATAGAAAGTCCTAGAAATTTCCTGAAAACCTTCACAACTAAAGTTAAATATGTTTAACCTTACATTTCTGTCAAAATCTCTTGAATAACATAAATGCTATCACAACTCCTCACAACACCCGTTTGAATTCTTAAGAAATTAAATGCCCCTCGGTGATTTAAAATCATTTTCACGGTCAACAAAGCATAAAATTGCGTACACTTGGCCAAACAAGCCCAACACACACATTATGCTCTGGCCTAAAACTCACTCATCACATCACTCCATCTCGAAAATTTGCCAGTGTGGAGCGCTCCTTTTTTTATCACTGCTGCCCCATCTATAATGTCAGGAAATGCAATTCCTATAATGTGATGCGGTTGCTAGCTTGATAACAATCAAAAGAGGGCGTTATACATGTCTTTGACTTTGGGTTTTGAGATGCTTGAAGGAAGTATTCCTCCTCTAGCTGGATTGGCATGATTTATGAGCGTGTTCCGTGTCAGAAATGTTGGTAGGTACGTGAATCTCTTCTTCCTAATTATTATGCCATCATTCATATGGAAAAAAAACATGTCAGAGCTCTCTGCATATAAAATTCAAACATAGTTTGCCTTGGAAAATAAATACATACAATAAGAGACAAAAAAGGCGCTGAGTACAAAATATTCCCTTTTATGCTAATGGCAGGGCTGTCGACTCACAATTATATAGTTTTAGAAAGTTTTGAAAGGTATAACACACAATTAACGGCTTCTGAATATTTTAAGAAAAATTAAAGACAAATTAACTTGACAATAACTTTCAAATTTTCATCATAAAACATTAAGTTCAGAATACATAGAGTAATTTGCAGCAATAATTAGTTCTGATTAAACTGAAAATAAACTCATCGCTAATTAGCTCTAATAAATTACGATTTCAGTACTGTTTAAATATCTTTTAGTTAATCCAGAGTTAGTTTCGAGTTAATTCTATATTAAAACTATTTTAATAAAATTTTTCAAGAGTTAACTTGAGTGTAGGAGTTAAACCCTTAAATTAGGATGATCTAGTACTGAAAAACTAGGCCTTAGGTAGAAAATTGAACCTTTTCTCATAGGAAAAGTAGGAACATCCTACTAAAGTAATAGTAGTAATACTTTCGACAGCACTGATTTACTATTGGATTATTATGGTTGATTGATTTCGATTAATTTTATGTGTCCAGGAAATCGAAACTTAATGACAGGCCCTACTGTTATGGTAGTAGTGGAATGCAAAAATTGCCATGTGCTATGGCCCGCGTCTATCTTAAGGCATCCATCAGCATCCAGCATCAGCTATCCATGCTATTACTCTGCCATATAGGCTTGAGCTTCTGAATCATTACTATACCTATAGGTGCACCACATTAACAATGAAACTTTAGATGGTTGCGCTGACTACTAACTTCCCGGTTTGAAACATCATTACAAACAACACTCTGATGTGATGCCAACTTCAACAATGTGTTTGCTTCAAGAACTTTGACTTCTTGAAGAAGAAGCAGCAGCAGCATCATCAGACATCAAATGCCGTGGTCTCGTGTACGTCATTGAGTTCGAGGCAAATTGCCAATGGGGCGTTGATTATGATGACGGGTCCGCATGACGGCTATACACAGTCAGAGAGATGTGGGCTGTGGTATTTGAATTGCATTTTGATATCAAACTCGCATTGAGGTGAAAATTTAAATTTAATTGTCTCTAACACTGCCACTGGAACTGGATGGAAGGAAAAGCAGTAGCCATAGTCAATAAAGGTATAGAAAGGTACCTATGGTTTGTATTTATGATGATAGTAATGGTTGATGGGCAGAAAGGCAATTAATTGACCACATCATTTAGGGGAATTCAATTTGAAGATGTGGGTATATTGATGCGGAGTCTTGCAATAAGGAAATCATTTATATTTATGGGTTTTGTCTTTTTTGGTCTTTTTAGGGAAGACCGATATGGCCTTTTTGACATTTTTAAATATACACAGCAAGAGTGTTCCTTGGCATAATGCTAACTGCGTAAGACTTTCACTTCGAAGGTCTAAGTTCGAATCCCAGCCTATGAACCTAAGCATGGGTGCTGCCTCTTTCGAAAAAGTGACAAACTCTGCAAGAGTAACTCTTGTCTTGATAAAAGTGCTTCTCATCTTAAAGTATTTCGGATTTGACTGAAAATTGTAGGTCCCCTCCGTTTCTGTCGCCGAATTACACGAACACAGGAATTTTAAGTCACTTGGACCTGGTTCTCCACGAGCTGTCGAGCCACCATATTTTATTTTATTTTATTTTATTTTATTTTATTTTATTTTATTTTATTATATTTTATTTTATTTTATTTTATTTTATTTTATTTTATTTTATTTTATTTTATTTCATTGTAGTTCGCAGATTTATTTGTTAAGAGTATATCCCCTCGGGCATATTCCCCAAAGATTTTTTTTATCCAAAAGGCCTGTTTAATTTTATTTCCAAATACTTTATAGATTTCCATAAATATTTACGACCAAATTCAATCAAAACTTTTACTCAACAAGAATCGACGGCGGCGTTGTGTATAATTAAACTATAAAAATGCAGCAGGTTGAAGTTGTAATATTTACCAACAGAGGAACCTCCCTAAAATTAAAATTCTTTTTACTTAATATTTTTTTGTTTGTTATTTTAAATTGATACCTGTGCTCTTGGCCAAAAGTCAAAAGCCATTGGCACACTTTTTCTCTGTGCGCATTCGAAGTCGAAAAACCAACAAACAACCACCTACGTTTTTTTTTTTGCGCTCTATGAATTGTGCAACTTCTTGATGAAAAACAATTTTCCAAAAAAGTGGATCAAACAACAAGCACTAATTTTGAACCATAAAACGAAAAAAAAAAAACAACAACCAACGATCATAGTAAGCGGCTATAATCTTCTGGGTATTTGGCCAATTTCTTTAATGGATCCAGCACAACCATGGCTATGCAAGATCCTATATTTCCAATCCACCTTACTTGACTTATTTTGTTTTGGTCTTGTGGTATAAGGTGGTGATCCAATTTCAATGTTGGTTAGTATTCTCCGCCCTCATCGATTATGATGAGGTAAAGTGGTACTATAAACCAAGCTATGCCAATGCCGATGCCGATGCTAAAGTTGAAGCTGAAGATATACATAGTTCTGCACGCGAACGAGCTTTTATTATTATTATCGTTTTGCCAGTAACATAAAATTCAATTAAATTGACCACACTGTCTGCTGCCACCGAGTTTAACTATTCGAGGTTTTGACCATTCTGGCCAATTTTGCCTTTGATAAAAAAAAAAAAAAAAAAAAAAATAGAAAACGTTGCATCAAGCCAACAATTTGCTTTAGGGAGTTACTCTATTCAGCCTCAGCAGCCGAAGCCGTAGCGGCTTCAATTGATTTCAGTGGCAAAGTGCTACAATTTGTGAAACTATGGCACACTCTTTGGTGATTCCATTCAATAGCCTAAACTGTGTTAGAGGATTATTTAGTTTTTTTTTTTTATTTCTCCTTGCCTGGCTGGGGGCGTTGCAGATAGGTTGGGCTAATATTATGAACACTAGGTATTTCTATAAATCGCTGATGTGGCAAAGAGGTGGATCGTTATACTATATCCTGGTTTAAAACCACCAGCGAGACAACACTTAGTTGATCTAGCTCTACGTACAGAGAGCACAACAAAAGTGAGAATGAGTTTTTTTTTTTCTATATCACAAGAGTTATCATTAAAATTTAATGAACTCGAGTATACGACTTAGGAATTGGGACATTGTTGCAACATAAGGCATAGTTTTTGAGACAAAAACGTCTATGAGTGGCATAGGGTTGGGAGCTGCTTCAGGTGGTAATTAATTTTTTATTAAGTTGAATATTTTATTTTTTTATTTTTGCAATAATTCCGTCACTTTTAACCATTTTTGGTGTAAAGATAAAGAAACAAAAGCCCAAATTGTGTAGGTATTTGTGAAAAAAACAAACTCATGATCATTTATTTGTAACATTGCATAACGATGATGGGGATTGGTGATGTAGCTCGGTCATCTAACCCCAAACGACGGAGTTCAACTACCTTATTCCGGCAAGTTCTATACTGATAGCGATATGTAATAGCACTAACACACTGTCAGCAGAGCTGAGCAAGAGGAAAAGTGGAAATAGCCCCTAAAAGAGAGATTTGAAAGTGTAGTTTTAAACAGGGACGAAGAGCCTTCGGTCTATATCCAAAAAAAAGTGTAATCGATGTGACTCTGGCACTCTGGAGTTGAACAGGAAAGAATGGCAAACCAATCCATGTTTATATACTGAGTAACAGAGATTCTTCAATGTCAAGTGCGAAAAGCTGAAAGGTGTCGAAACAATTTTAAACGTTAACTCGCAAGGCTGACCACGAGACGAGAAAAGACTCCGTTTCATCTCAAACTAATTTCATCTTTAACTAAAATTTATCGAGAGTTTCGGCGGTTTTGGTGCAATTTGGTGTACAAATTTACGATGTTAAATCAATAGCAATGAAATGAAGGAAATTAATATGATGGTGCGAAAGCTTGGCAGCCTAACTGCAAGTGTGTTATCACACAAAAACCCCTTGGAAAATAATTCAGTTTGGTTACTTTGAATTTTAAGTCCGAAGGGCCGAGCATACTGTTAATTATCTAAATTATCGACGAGAAGGCTTTTTTATCAGTTTTTTCCAACCCAACTTGAGACTCATAAGCCTGATAAACACTGTTTAAAATGCAATCTTTTGTTTTGCCTTCATCCTAAATGGTACATCTAAGTGTTTATCTTCAAATGGCTACGAATCTTTTTAAATTCAAACTCCAAAATTTTCTTTTTAAATATTTTTTTCACATCTATGTTTGAAATTAGAAATTACTACAATCTCCCTAGTTAATACACAAAATTTTCCTCCTTCGTTAAATTTAACGAAATTATCAAAGTTGTTAACCAAAAACAAAAATAGCATGTACACAAACCAATATAGTGGGCAAAATTTCAAAAATGAATCGGTTTAAAAATGTTTAGGTTCTAGTATCTGCTACAGAAATGTAACACATCTTCTCAAACGTTAAATATTTTTTGTTTTTACTTTTCAATTGCATATGTTGAGGGGTATAAAAAAGAAAAGAGCTAATATTTCGCATGAATTTAGGGTGGTGTTTGAAAAGGTGAAGGACTAATTTGCAACTGCATTCAAAATTGAATAAGGAATTAAAAGAAAAACGAACTTGCCACTAGAAAGGTAAAAACAAATTAATTTATCTGATGTATGTACCTATCAACTTTTTACTTTAAGCTAAAAAAAATAAAGGAAAAATATTTGTCTAAGAAAAAATAACTAATTTCCAAATACCTACAAATCTAAAAAAAAAGAAGACATGAAAGCATCTGGGTTTACGCGTTCAAATAAGAATTAATAATATCCTCGAATATTAAATAAATCCAATGAGTACTTAGTTTCATAAATTTTTGAAGAAGTAAATTAATTAAATATTATTTTCAATTTTTTTTTTCAATTTATTTTTGGCTTTCACATTTCTTTTGTAACATTCATATAAATAAATAGATAGGTCTCTAGGTACATAGCTCCGTAACGTAGCAAGTGGGTAGTGTGAAATCCGGATTGTGGAAATCGAGTTGCGAGGTAAAGATTGCAAAGCTTGGATCTCGAAGTGTAGATTGCAGTGTGTGGAGTGCTGCTGTGTATTGTAAACCTACATCGCAAATCATTCGAAACGTTTTCCAGAAAAAAAGATTTTCTTTAAAAATTAGGCACATGGCAGGGGTAACTTGTTAACCAACTGAAGGAGGGCCAAATTAGCATAATGATTTTTTTGAAAGCCTTACGGTTCTTAGCGAAAAAAAAAAAATAAATAAATTGGTCGGCGCAGCTCGTGTAGAACCAGGGCCTACTAATTTACAACTATCAACCATTCCTGTGTACGTGTTATTGGCTGGAATAAAGGGGACCTACAATTTGCTGCCGAATCCGAACGGCTAGGGTTAGAAGCACTTTTTCATGACAAGAGATACTCTTGAAGGATTTGTCAATTCCTTGCAAGAGGCAAACAAAATTTACCCAATTGAAAAACCAAGTTTAAAAATTCATATTAATGTCACTGTTGTCAAGTTTATTTTGCCTTTTATCGATCCTTCTTTGCTGTCGAAATATCAAATATGTATTGATATTAATTTGTCAGACTATAACTAAAATATTCTATTCGACTTTAAAAATCCATTTCCCTTCAAAGTGCAGGAGAAAAATTTAACCTAACCCATATACCGATTGATAAATCTAGCAACAATAAATGTAAATAGAAGAACACAATAATAAAATAAAATAAGAAAAAGGGAGAATATCCACACAACACAATTAAAATCCCATTTATAGAGCTACCGAATTTGTGTGTCATTTATCATTAAGATAAATGTCAAACTGTCAGAAATACAGAAAATATCTTGTTGTAAACTTCATCTCGGCATCTTACCAACAGAACAAGTTGCCGCTCCATCATCTCCATTTCCATCTCCATTCACCATCCCATCTTTATTCCAATCCCAACCCATCGCCGCCGCCGCATTGCTCGCAGCTCCATCAACAACAACTAAAGAAGCCGAACCGAACTGAATTGAACTGAACCGAACCAAAAACAACCACCATTAACTCAATTCTCACATCTTCCAGCATAGATGAGGGGTGAGAGAGAGAGATAGAGAGTCAAGAACCTGACTACAAGACCCGAAATTGATTTATCTGTCTACCCAGGTGATGCCGACAATTTCATTTAATATATCGGAAACCTCTGGCACACTGATTGCCACAGCAACAGCAACATCAACATCAACATCAGCAAACAGCACACACCATGGCAACATCCAACGAACCCAACCATACCCAAGACCGAAGAACAGCCTTCATCCTGCCAAAGGAACTGGACGCACAAACGCAGCATGACAGGCTAATGTGAACGGACATGACCAATGATATGGTGAAATGAAAGATATATTTGAAAACTGACAAAAGGCCAAGACCACAAAAGCAAACCCAAATCCAAATCCAAATCTACTGGACAGATCCATTCACAGGATCTCTTTGGTTCTTATGGTTCAGGTGAGTGAAGGGCAAAGCACCTACCTACATATATAACTAAAGGTACCTTCGGAACAGCTTAGCCAAGTCAAGCACACGCATAAGATGGCGCATTTCCTCCCGAAACAGCAAACCCCACAAACCCATCTCTTCGGGGAGCTAAATATGTACATAAGTACGGGTAGAGGCGCAAAACCGATGGGAGTTATAGGTACACATTGTGTGCATCTCACCTGGATTAATTGGACGGAATAATCCAGAGCTTTGATGTGGTTGCGGACAAATAGACAGGCCAACAGACAGACATGCCAGACAGCTGGACAGGCAGACGGACAGAATATTATATTATTTAGCATTTAAGTCCGTCATGTTTATTATGGATGTCAGAGCAGAGAACGAACATCATCCTTTCGTTTATCGGAATGTACAAATTATTTCTTATAGTCAATGGTGCGCTGAGCTTTAAAAAAAAATAACAAAAAAGGGACCAAAATAACAGAGGTGTAGTCAGGAAGGGGCTACGAAGTTCAAGTTCCAACAAGTTATTAAAAAAAATTTTACATTTTTTGAAGATAAAGCCAAACGTACTCACCTCCTTTTCAAAATGAAAACGTGTTTTTTCCAGAATCTTCCAAAATCCATAAAATTTCAATAGATATGTCGAGGAAAATAGCTCAAGCTCACAGTAATTTGTAAAAGTTTTATATTTCACAATTAATTCGCTTTGATTTTAAAAATATTTTACAAAATTCAAGCCCACAATTTTTAATAATCTTTTCACTTTCACTTACTCGTACTGTCTGATCTGCGTCTGTGTAATCCACAGATTATTGAAGACTGAAAACCTCGGCGTCATTTCAGTTACATGCTAAACAAAATGGCGGACTGTGGTGAATTCATATTTTTGCACTAGTGTGTGTGTATTAACACATCCTAGTGCAAAAATATGAATTCACCTCGGTTCATGAACATGAATTGATAGTTAATTTTGAAAATCAATGCGCTTGTTAAAAAAGAATTAAAAAAAAGAGATAAGCGAATTGTAAAGTGCTCTCTTCAACCTTTGGGAAAATGTACCTAATTAAAAAAGAAACAAATTGCTACATAATAAATAACAGGGCAACACACGAAATTGTTTGTGCAGAATCCGATCTCAGATTTGCTGGATTGACACAGGAAAGGAATCGGCTAAAGGGTGTTTCGGGACTTATCACATTTTCGATTGTTCGACGTGATTAAATAAATGTGGAAAATTATCACCAAAAATTATTTAAAGCTTGAAAGAAAATACAAAACGTTCTTTATACTTTTGTTTATTTTTATTTCTCCCGACAAGTGAATTGTGAGAGATTGTTAGTTTTTGAGAATTAAATTTAAGGCTATAGGAATATTAAAAACAAAAATATTTCAAAGACTTGATTACTATTGTCAAAAGAAGTTATTTATTGAAGAGTGAAACCTTTTAAATACAAACACCATCAATATTTCTTTCAAAAAAAAATTTTGTGAACTATTCAGTTGTAAGCAAAAATCTAGCTAAGAAGTATGTACCTATAACGCATCTTTGTATAAAAATTAATTAAATAAATATTTTTACGCTATGTGTGGATTGGATTAACACTTATGAGGTGAATCTATACGTGGAAATGTAAAAATTTAATCTCGGGTGAAATTTAATCGAAATTTTAGAGCAATTCACACTCGGCAAATCTTACAAGCTAAACTTCAGCGTTTTCTCTTTTGATAATGTAATACGAATTGATAAATAGGATTAGATACAAAGTGTGGAACGTATTAACAACTTAACATTTCATATCTTATATGTACCTGCAAACAAAATCAATAAATTCCCAAATTTCAAGTGCTATTGTTCATAAGTTTGCTACGATCATACGATATTTTAATTTTTTCTCCAAGAGCAATAGATTTTGAGAAAAACGTTTGCAATAATTATGTAAACGTAATAAAGTGAGTACATCAAATTAAACAAGTGATGTTATGACGTTTGTGCACGTTTTTCTCGAATCCATTGCTTCTACTTCAAAAAGTGTTTCAATCTTTTTTGTGTAAAAATTTATAAGCTACAATTCTTGACTTTAGATAATTACCGAAAAAACTAATAGTTTTTGAGATATTCATTACATTTTGTATTTCTTCCCTTTTAACCCACAAATCAAGCAATGCATGGTTCAAACTTGGGGTACTTTTTTTAGATGTGCTTAAGAAATTTCAGTTTTAGTTAATTTTAGGGAGTGTATTTTTAAGTAATTTCTTAGGCCATAAAAATAAAACTCTAAGTACACCAAAATTTAGTTTGTCGAAATTTTTTCCAAGTTGCAAATTTTTTTTTGCCAAATTTTCAAAACTTCAAAATCTTGAAGACCTTCAATTTTAAAAACTAGAGGTTTTTAATCTAAAATTCCTATTTTGGATGGGAGAACATTCGGTAGTTAAAAAGCCGACAATCGTAACTAAAAGTTCATCTACGCCACTGCTTTATTTGGATTTATTTCCTCATTATGTAGTCACCTACTCTCAAAGAATCCATTGTAATGTGAACTTCACTTTGGCTTCTATGTCAGACCTTCGATAAATTTCAAAAATAAAAAAAAAAAAAACAAAGACATAAGACATATAAGACTCAGTCAAAAGGTACAAAATGCGCATTCTAAAGTCACCATGAAATTGAGTATAAAATACCCAGTCCCCAGCTGTCCAGTAAGTCAAACTAACTGTCTTCAGCAGCCAACAGAAAGTCTAAAGAGAAAAATGATAATAATTTTACGTCAGAAGTTAAGTTAAGGCTTGGAAGTTGGCAGAATTCATCCTCACGCAAGGCATTACTGTCCGCCTAGCATGTCTCGTCGGCTCCTCGGTTCGAATCGGTCAGGATTTCAGGAAGACCAGTTTTCGCATAGGTACATACGTACGTGTATGCGAATGCAAATGCAAATAAGCTACAAATTACGACTTTGAGTTTATCGAATGGAATTATTTAACAAGATTCGATATGCCGTTTATGAATCTCATCTGCAGTGTTGATGATGTCAGCTTGAGTGTATTGTATTTTGCAAGCAGGCAGCCACTCTGCGGGACTTTTGAGAAATAAAACGAGTTCTCGTCATTTGGTCGGAATGTGCAATATTTTCTTCTCAAGGATTTTTTTTGATTTGCCTTAATCAGTTTTAATCAGGTTGATTGTGTGAATCAGGTGATTATTGTCAAGGGGCTGGATTTAAATTATATATTTAGCTAAATCAAATCATATCTTGTTCAGAGTTAAAGACTCCACTTATAAGATGACTATGAGACCTTTTGTGTAGAACTACCTGGATCGTCAGGCAAAGCTGTGAAACGTTTAGGTTTGAAGTTCAAGCAAAAATTCATTTTTATTCAAACTACGGACTCTTGAACTCCAAAAAAATATAGAATATCATGGCCATCTATATACGCTACAAAAAAAAACATCGACGAAAAAATCAATTTTATCTCTATTGTGAAAAAGAGAGCAATTAATTTTCCATTTTCACCTCGAACATGAAGTAAAGGACAACGCCGATGCCGAACATACTTTCAATTGGCGATTCTGTCAAGTGTGAGTAAAATTAATTGTATATCGAAGGATCCTATATTTACTTGGGGGAACCATCGTGGTGTGCATAAAAGATTCTCAGGACCAAAAAAAAAATTCTACCGTTTTATCGGGGAAAGTGTTCCGTGTCCTGTGTATGTCTGTATAAGCAGGACCGTCTTCGCACATGGGTTTAAACAAGGTATTCCACAGAGGCACCTTCTTCAAGTAAGGTTTTTGATGTGTAAACATTTATGCCGCCGGTGGGGTAAACTAAAAACGTGTAGCAAATTACGCTGCGCTGTTACAGGTTACGACACGTTGATTTATATTGGATACGTTCAAAATTTTGGTACGTTCCTTTGTAGCTCAAACTAAATCGAAAGCTCGAGTTGATTTCGGGTTGGATTTGGTTGACAGTGCGAACTCACCGCGTTTTGCGATGTAAAACCAGCACATGAATATTTAATTTGCCGCGGCACTCACACTTTTTTTTATATTAATATTCCTTTAGGAATAAACGATATTATATGAAATGCCATACCTCAACCTATCAACTCAAGAAAAAAAATATTTATTGGTTTTAAAATAAATGGAAATTATTACTCAAATGTTTTTATTTAAAAAAATTTAAATTTACATTAGGGCGCTACTTAGCCTCAGTGCTGCCCTGTGATTAGTTAATATCAGAGAACATCCCATTTATACCGAAGTAGTGACGCTGGATATGACAACTTCATTTAATAAATTTTGAATGTGCATTCATTATTTTTTTTTGTATAAGAGGAATTTTTAATTACTTCTATCGAATCGAGATTTATTGTGTCTAGAGTCAAGTGTTTTCAAAGCCAAAATCTTATCTCATTTGTCATGGTATCCAGAATTTAAAACAAATAACAATGTTTACGGCTGAATGACAAGAATAAATTTAAATTTTTAAAAACATGAATGTACAAAAATTAAAGGAAAATTTCCAAGAGCATGAAATTTGTTCGTTAAAATGATAAAACATCTTCAAAAATTATGAACGTTTTTTTAATAATACAAATTCTATATACTACTGAAATACTTCAGCCAAGTAGAAGACTTAGCACTATTTTAATTGGATTTGTTGAGTTATTGATTCAAAATATGTAGCTTTTAACGGCAACAAGTCCAATTAAAATAGTGCTAAGTCTTCTAATTGGCTGATGTATTTCAGTAGTATAAAGAATTTGTATTATTTAAAAACCCTCATATATAAACAACGCCAGGCCACGGGCAAAAAACAAAAACTTCCAATTTAATGATTAGGAATTTTAGTCTTGTTGGATATAGTTCACACTAGATATTCGTCATGAAATCTATGTGAGATGAACTGAACTTAATAAAAATTGCGTATTGACAAGGTCCGCACTAGTCAACTGATGAGTCCAAGTGAGATCGCCGGGACGAAACGCCAAAATTTTTGTGGACTAAAGGCCGTTAAAAGCTATTTTGAATCTTCAAAAATTGTTGTTGTAAAAATAATGCTATCTGGGCTATGTATCATAAAAATTGACAAGTTTGATAGGTGACTATAAAGTGACTATTCGCCAATCTTCAAATTTTGGACCAATAAATAATTTCAAAATTTTGTAGAATTGTCGAAAAATATGCGACATTTAGGCACGCTCCGAAAAAGTCAAAAAATTAGAAAACGAATCCAAGTTTTTTTTTATCATTTTGTCAGAAAAGCTGAGACAATTTCATGTACCTAACTGAAATTGCTGAGATCTTCGAAATATCTTATTTTTCTGAATTTGCCCTTTTGTCATGTTTTCGGATCAATAAAAACTTTTCAGAGGCAATGAATTGTCAAGAATTGTCCTTTATTCTTTACAAAAATTGTACCAACAATTTTTTTTATGAGAAAAAAAAATAAATAAAATTTACATATTTGTCAATATTTATTTGAAAATTGTGACAAGCAATTTAGTTTCGATTAAATGTTGCCTGTGAAGTGAAAATATTTTCCGAGCTAAAATGTAATCACAAAAAATTTGTTAAAATTTGTCATTATTTGACAATGAAAAAATCATCATTATTTTACATTAACAATGACAAATTTTAATTATTTGAAAATTAAAAAAAATTGTCATTATTGACAATAACAGAATTGTCATTATTTGATAATTAAAAAATTGTCAACACTAGACAATGAAAAAATTTACATTATTTGACAGTGAAAAAACTGTCATTATTTGACAATGACAAAATTGTCATTATTTGACAATGACAAAATTGTCATTATTTGACAATGACAAAATGAAAACAATTATCGTTGTATTTAACTCAATATTTTATGAATTGAAAATTTGACAGGTAAGTGTGAAAATTTTTTTAGAACTGTCACCTGGCAATTTTTATTAAATAGGGCCTGACTTCTTGTACAGATAGGTACGATGCATAGGTTATAGGAGTCAAGGGGCTAACTGTGAAGTGCTTAATACAAAGCAAAGGTTTGACATTTGAACTTTAAATGTTTCAATAAATTTTATGAATTGAATGAAAAAAAAATATGTATTTGATTTGTTTTGACACTAACAAAAATATCCAAGCCCTATATGACCTTATCCAAAAGTAAATTTTTCTGAAATGTCAAAACTAATCCACCTACAACGATTTTCCTTGTTTATATCAAAATAAAAATACAGTAGCATTTATACCTTTAATAAATAACTCGAAACAAAAGCAACGAAAAAAAAACAATATATATTTATATATCTGAGGCATATAAATACAACAAGGACTTTCCACATTGGCACCACAAAACAAATCCTTCATGAAACCTAACTGACAGCTTAATTACCTAACGCTTTGTCATTCCCCGAAAGCTGTGTCAGTTAAGGTTCTATGTACATATAAGAAAAGAGGGAAATAAATTTACCACCCACGACTTCCTGTCACTCTCATTCACTTTCGTTGACATTTTTGCATCCGACATCCTGGTGTCCCATCATCAACAGCAGCAGAAGCAACTATAGAACAATAATTGGAGTGGCGCCTCACATTTTCACTCTCCCTGATGGAACTTCGAGACTCCTAAGGGTTTGTCGTCGTTTTACTTTCAATGTCACTTGGTTGCTGCTGCTGCTGGGGTTCGAGGACAATTTATGTCAGGCAAGTTGCGACAGATGGCACAGCCCCCAATAGCCCTCCCACCATGATCGTTGGCAACAACCTGATTTATTTTCTCGACTATCACAACTTTCGGTTCTGCCGGCCATATCCTCTGCCACCCACTAAATCGAGTTGGAAGATGAAATGAGAGAGAGAGAGAGAGAGAGGCACAAACCCACGGAATATACTCATATAGTTATATAGCTCTTGGAATAGAATAGAATAGAATAGAAGGATATTTATTGAGATTGGGATGTGCTGAAACACCACACTTGCACACCCCATGTCGCCAGAAAAACAAAAAAAAATATATAGAAAAATATTTAACGATGGGAAGGATGTGAAGAGTTCAAAGCTAAGCGCTCTACTTTGTCCTGTGTGTGGTGGTGTGGTGGTGATAGTCAGAGTGGTGAGTTTCTTCCTAAACTTGCTGCTAAATAAATCTTCCATTTCTTGTTGGCTCTTTGCTCGTAAAGTGCGAGGACTTCCGATAAATGTAGAAGGATGTGAAAAATAGCACTAGTAGTGCTTGTTTGTTTGCTCCCCTATATGTATGTATAAGGCGATGGGGGATAGAGAAATTGGAATGAATGTCCTTCCATGTGATCTCGGGAAGATCTTAAATTATGTTCTCATAAATCTTCACAGAGTTGGCGGGCGAAATTAATTCTCTCTCTCACTGTTTAAGTGAAGCCATTTTTCGTATCGTTGTCGTTGTCGTCGTCGTCGTCTCCAGGCTTCAGAATGTCCCTTAGCCTCAGTCCTAGTCCCATCCTTATCCAGCAGGAGCAGATTCCTTACACAATATATATACATTCATATAAATAGACACTATCCTACTTTCAGTGTGTCCGGTAGTTTGTGTGTCATGTCCTTTCGTCGCCTTCGAATTTCTATTTTTCTCAGCGATTGTTAGTTATTGGTCGACAACTGATAAAGTGAATTGCTTAAAGGAGATTTATCGACCAGACGATAAATTTTGGTATAAAATTAGGTAGCCGATGTTCTTTGAAGTCAGTTTTTTTTTATATGTATGTGTGTGTGTGTGGATTTTGTGTGGGTCTTAAGGTTCTGATAAAAGGATGACCCTTCTTAATAAAGATTCTCTAAGAATATTTCAAAACGAGTTATCTTAAAATAAAGGAATTATTGCGGACATTTTCGAACAAGAATGGAAGATGGATGAATTTAGGTTTGTAATAAATATGTACCTGACTTATAGAATTATACAGAAGAGTTTATAACGGAAGAAGGATTAAAAAGAGGAAAATATCACTTGAAAGCTTGAAGAAGATTCAATGTTTTCCAATTAAATTTTGTTCTGCGATAGGGCCCATTTGTAGCTTAATATGGCTAATTCAAGAAGTAAAATTGTCGTATTTGGATTGAATGGCACTCCCCAACAAGTTTAAAAGCTATACAATTGCATTTATAAAAAAAAAATGGCGTAGTCTGATTTATGGACTGGTGGAATCATCAGAGTACAATCAGAATTCTTTAATAAATCTTTATTCTTGAGAAAATAGTTGGGTTTAAAAAAAAAAAATAATTTTGTATACTTACATAAAATTTGTATACATTTTTAAGAAAAAAATTGGTATGGCATTTTTGTATTCATTAATTTTGTCTTAAAAAAATTAATAAAAAAAAATTATTTACTAATTTTTGAAATATTGAAATTTCAAAAAATATTAAATGCGGTAGATCGCACTTATATTAGAACATATGTATGTATGTATATAGAAATTTTATTCAAAATCGTTAGACCTGTTTTCGAGAAAAATAAGATTTTCTTAAAGGTCGTTTTCGAAAAGTCCTAAAATTTTGATCAACAATACCAAATTTTAAGACTTTTCAAAATGTATGAAAATTGTTGGAACCGTTTTCAAGAAAATCTAAAATGTTCTTTGAAGGTTTTTTTTTTTTTATAATAATACAAACTCTATATACTACTGAAATACATCAGCCAAGTAGAAGACTAAGCACTATTTAATTGGACTTGTTGAATTATTGATTCAAAATAGCTTTTTACGGCCTTTAGTCCACAAAAATTTAGGCGTTTCGTCCCGGCGATCTCACTTGGACTCATCAGTTGTTCTTTGTTTGCTAAAAAAAAGATTACCCATCAAAATTAATTATTTTTTATTTAAATGTGTTTCGGTTCACTGTGACGTATGTGTACTATTTTTTCTGTGAATTTTTTAAAATATTATTCCAGTTAAATAACATTTTTTTAATTGATTTCATAATTTTTTACTATCAAAATAAAATAAGATCTTTTTTTAATATTCTTACAATTTCTGGGTTTCTCACATATAAATTAATTTTTAAATACAAAAATAACTTTATTTTAGTGTTTTTTTTTAATCTTTCAAAGCATTTCTTCCTAATTTAATTAATTTGAAAAAAAAAAAAATAATGCAAAAATTCTTTCTGTGTCATCACAAAATAAATTGCATAACTCTTTCCCTTTATCTGTAAAGAAAGAAAAACTATTCATCCTTTAAATTGATTCATCAATCAATATGTAGTTTTTTTTTTTTTTTTGGCTGGTCAAACATCGTTTATTAACTCCTCAATCAAAAACCTCAGAACTATCAATTTCAACACAATATAATAATTTTTGTGTCCATTTGCAAATATATATCAACAACAATCGCCCGCATCGACCGATATTTTGAAATTAATTTGTCATCGTTCGCAAGCCTCATCGATGACAGATATACATACATACGAGAGAGTATGCCCAATGGGATGACAACAACAAAAGCTGACGACAGCCAACGACGACGACGATGAGGAAGGACGTCGACAACGACAACGATATCACAATCCAGAGCCAAAACCAAAACCATGTTGTGTTGGTTGATGATATATGTATGTAACTCTAACTACATGTGAATAATTCATGGTCGCATTGATAATGGTTACTAAGACTGTCGATCATAAAGGCGCTGCTAGTCATGCAAATTTTCGAAAAGGACCAAAAAAAAATTAACCAAATTAGATAAGTACCTACCCATTAAGCCCAATGAGGTAATCACAGTGGGTACACATATGGTGTTTTTCTTTTTTACCTCAGAGGAGATCACTGAACTGTCAAAAATAAATTCTATGTTTCTTTTTTACCTCAGACAAATCAGAGCACATAAGTCATATTTCTTTTTTCCATCGGAGCTAGCTCGGAGCATGCTCTGTATGCTCAGAATAAAATGACCGAGCAAGTGGAGCAAAACGATGAGCGAAGCTAACTTTACTTTCATTTTTTATGTGATTCGGCAGACATGGCATGAAAAAAAACGAACGCCATGAATTAAAAATGGATTCTCAAACGGGTCGTCCGTCGACTTCAACTAAACAAAAATTTATTATTTTAGTATGTAATGAGTAATGACAGTGTTTCATAATTAAATCTGCTCTGCTCATAATCTCCTCAGAGCTTTGCCCCTGCTCAGTGCCAAAAAATGAAAAAAAGAACGTATTATGAAGTGACACACAAAGTGACAGTATAAACGTCAAATCAAAAAAACACAAACGTCAGATTTTTAAAAAAGTTAACGAGAAATTACTAGGTGAGCAGGGGTAAGCAACTTAAGTTGTGAGCAACTCTATGCAACTAAAAGTTGTTCGGAACTTTATTGCATGTTTGCCATTGCCATTGATTGAAAAATTACATAAAGCACTATTTTCCAGTCATTTAAATATTGCAATATTGTTAATTTTTAAGTTTTACTGTCACCTGTCAGTCACTTTTGAAAATATGGCAATGCTTAAAAAAATAAATAACCACTTGCTATATTGGTTAATTTATGACAAACCATTATTTAGACATTTTGACTGACTTTGTCAATTTTGATAAAATATAACACGATTATGGTAGTAAATTGACTAAAATATGACAGAAATCCTAATATTCTATTCTAGTCCCGGTCCCTCTTCCAACATTAAGTATATTCAGAATTTTGCTCTCAGGCTCTGCTAACTATCATTACAATCCTGAGGTGTAGGTATAATAATATCCTTGGAAAAAAACCCCCGAAGACAGGAGCAACAACAACAATAATATAATCACATTGACATGAAAAATTACTTCAGAGCTGAAAGCTTGAATAAAATAATCGATTTCACGTCACACAGTCATCAATCCATCCGGGTAACTGATAGTAGGTCGGTGTCTTTGTCAAACAGAAAATAACAAAATACAAAATAGAATAATATACAAGCCCACCATTAGTGGGGGGGACTATGTTATCGATGTATTTTTGCCTTCAATCAATTTCATATAACGGAGAATTGATCATAAATCGTAATTATTATTATTGATATATTATTCATACATTGGGGAAAAAGACAAACATACATAAAACAATTCTTCGCTATCGCTATATCCTTCAAGCTTAATAAAATATCATCGTATTGCTATTAATCAAGTACATAATATTAATATTAACGAATTTGTTTTCGTGGTTCAGGACTATTGAACAGAAAGGCTTGAGTAAAAATAAAGGTTTGTCGCCTAAGCTACATTGAAGATACATGTTATGAGAAGGGTGGAGTGGGGAGGGGGGGGGGGGCTACTTATCAAATAATAGAGGGTAGAGTTTTTTTTATCGGAATGAAGCAAGAAATCATATTTGAGGTTTTGACGATATATTTCTGTCACTTTTATGGAACAATATCAGTACATTATGCATCGATGTGAAAATTTTTCCATACATTTTAGGCAAGGAATGGAATTACAACCATTTCGATTAAGTACTTCATGGAGCATGAAAATGTTCAATTTCTTAGAAGTTGTTACATAATATCCCATCCAAACTTGATTTGCTAAAATTATATAAATTATATATAAAAATTATATATTATATATAAAATTACATAAGCAGGAACGGTGGCGGGGACCTACAATTTTCTGCAGAATCTCAATGACCAAGATAAGAGATACTTTTGGAAGATTTGTGGCTTCGCCGTAAGATGTGGTAGTCATTCCTGTTTGTGTGTTATAGGCAGGAATGGTGTGGACCTACAATTTACTTAGGTAAAAAGCACTTTTTCAATTCTTCGCAAGAAGCAGTAACTCGAGAGAAAGTGGCATAGGCTAGGAATCGAACCCAAGACCTTCGGAGTAACAGTTCTACGCACTAACTATTACGCCACGGGCTACTACCGAAAGAAGTATAATTAAAAAAAAAAACCACAGTTTGTGGAAAACCAGAACCTAGTGACATTTACTGTTCAGCAGCAACATCGGGGACCTACAATTTTCTGCCGAATATGAAAGTTTAAGATGAGAAGCACTTTCTTAATAGGTACTAAAATTTTTCACTTCCTCCCAAAAGAAGGTAACCGTGAAAAAAAAACTGTTTGCACTTAGATGGAAGAGGCTAGGATTCGATCCCCAGACGTCCGGTGGGAAAGTCAAACGCATTTACCATTGCGCTAGGTGCTACTACGTGATTGGTAACTTCCCAGTCAAAAATGGGACTATTATGGCCATTTTCCGACGATTAAAGTAATATGAAGGAGAAATGGATATCACACTGACTAGAACACTGCCTGTAGAAATTAAGATAAAATAAACACAGACATGAAACACTGCGTTCTCGGTGTTTCAAGTTTTGTTTTTTAATTTTTGTAGAGATATCTTCAAGGAGAAAATAAGTATGCCTACGTTATTAACACATATAATCATGTATCTTCATGCGTGCAACTCATTCACATTTACAACATAATACAACAATACTTTAGCTGTGGTAAAGTGGCGAATAAAGGGAAACAAAAAAAAAAAAAACACAATATAACAAGAAAAGGCTTCTTCGAATTGCCATCATTTGTGAATAATGGATCATAATTTCACTTGTAATCAGCACCCAACATCAACAAACGCGTAACACTGGAAGGCATTTGAAGCAACCACAACATTAACTGACAGCTTGAAGCAACAACACCAACCAGCCAACTCAACCAACAAAGCATGCAGGTCCAATCTATCAACAAAAAAAATACAAAACCACTTGGTTATGGGGAAAACAAAAAGAAACAAAAAAAACCTAACCTATACCTACCTTGTTGCATCATCACAAAGAACGCAAAATGTTGCAGCCTCCTGCTGTGGTGTCGATATTCAATTCAAGTCTCTAGTTCCCGGTTCCATATTCCGGATACCATAACATGTCAATCAAAACTAATAGCACACACATCGCATGGGTCTGTTATTGGGTGTTCTTTGTGTGTTCCAAAGCATTGTTTCATCTCACCACCATCAACGGCTTTGGCATCGGTATCGTCGTCATCGTCATTGGCATCAGGAACGACGACGTTGTTGTGTGTTTGCTCGTCTGACGCAACGGTCGAATGCCTTCATGGAAAACATAGACTTCTATTGGCATAGCATGACTCTGACATCGCACATCATTATCAAAGATCAGTCTTCGACTTTGTGGCTCCCAGCTCTAGTTCCAGTTCCAGCTATACAACAGCTCTCTAGCTACTGTATGGCTGTGTCTGTGGTTGCTCTGCTACTCCAACTCCATGAAACCATACGCACGTACTGTAATTAGAAGTCATCACTCCATCAGTCTACGCCACATGACTGATAGATGGATAGATGGATGGATGAATGGTTGGTTGGAGGCATCAGACTACTATGCTACTACTTCTCGTACTGCCAATTCCAGGTAACCAATATCAATCAACGCTTTTTTTCTGCCTTTACAGAAAATATATAGAGTTTGCGTGGTCTGGTGGTATTGCTTGGTTATGCCGCAAAGGCGATGGTGTGCCACCTTTAATGGAGTCGAGTGCGCGAAACATGCAACTTCAGAGCAACAAACATTATAACAACGCACACAACTTTATGCTGCTAGTTAAGTTGATTGCCTACAAACCATTTACCGCCATCACAACCGAGCCGCCACCACTGCCGATTGAGAATTTACTTGGAAATTATTAAATCGGAGTCCATTAATCTTGTTCCATTTGACAGACAAACATCAATTTTAGATACCAAGTTAAGTTAGCATAAGTAAGTATATATTTCTTTTAATTCATCTTTTCCATATTTGAAGCAGTATCAAATTGACGTGATTTCAAATTAAGACTTCTTACTTATTTGCTATGTACGTTTTTTGTGAGGATTTTTTATAGGCTCACAAAAAAAATTAAAAGGAGAAAAAGACGGCAAATTCTATGTATTGAAAGGGTCGATGAATTTTTAGAAAACTTAGCACTGGAGTGTTTTTTTTCGAATATGAGGGGAAACATATTATATTTTTTTTGATTTTTCAAAGGCTTGCATTTAAGAAGCATACACGAAAAAAAATTTATAATCAAATTTCTTTACGGCAAATACATACTGACAAATTTTGAAGATATATGATTTTCTTATTTTAAAAAAAAATTTAGTACAAATTTAAATTCGATGAAATATTCATAGAGAAATATCGGTGTAAAATTTTTCACCTTCCACAAATTTGATTTTGTATCACAAGTGAATTTATTGATAAATTTTCAGAATTTTGTGGAAAAATTTGTCAATCTTCAGCTGGATTTCTAAATAAATATAAGCTGTGGAATGTACATTTGACAACGAATTCTTCCCTTTCTCAATTTAAAATAAAATACGTTCCACAATTGTTTGCAGACCGAAAAAAAGTTAAAAAGATTGTGGAACGAATGTATGTGTTTTCAATTTTAAAGTTCTTACAAACTTTAGTTTTCACAAAAAAAAAGTAAAAATATGAAAAATAAAAAAAAAAATATATGTTCCACAATTTATTCCAAAACATATTTTAGACTTAAAAAAAAAAAATAAATTGGTCGGCGCGACAGCTCGTGTAGAACCAGGGCCTAGTGACTTACAACTCTCAACCATTCCTGTGTGCGTGTTATTAGCAGGAGTAGAGGGGACCTACAATTTTCTGCCGAATCCGAACGGCTAGGGTGAGAATCACTTTTTCATGATTTGGAGATTTTGTCAATTCCTCGCAAGAGGCAGTAACCCGTGAAAAACATTTCTATTTTTAGGAGGCATAGGCTGGGAATCGAACCCAAGACCTTCGGCGTAACAGTCCAACGCACAAACCATTACGCCACGGGCTACTACTATTTTGGACTTTGTCACGTGAAAATATTTAAGTATGTACAATGAAAAAAATTGATTTCACGCAGTAAAGACTTAGGATTGTGAAAGTCTACAGTGAAAAATTAATACGTTCCACAATTTGTTTGTCTTTCACAAGTGAAAAAAAAAAATGAAGTAGGTACTTGGGTAGAATTAAGAAAAAAAATGATTTCATGTAGTAGAAACTTAAGCTAGAGAATCTTTAAACAGAAAATTGAATACGTTCCACAGTGTTTTTCACAACGAAATTTTGATTTATCAGTACCTATATATCTATTAAGATAATTTGCAAAATATATTGTTGAATACGTCAAGCTGGGAACACCACAGGTTTAAGGGGCAAGGGATTTTAGTTCCAAGCTAGAATTGCGGTACTAAATTAGCACTTAATTCCTGCATCATTAGAATTTCAGTTGTGATGTTTCCAGCTTGACGGACCTAAAATAAGGCATGGAAATAATAATGAAACAAGGAACATTTTACGAAGAAGAGTGGCCACTTGAATTTTTCTTTGCTACTCAAGAATTTAGTTGTACCTATATAATATATCAACTTCTAATATATCAACTAATAAAATCGTTTAGTTCCTATGTATATTGAAATGCATCTCAGTCCTATATCACGATTACAGACTTCGAAAAAATTGACACCGAATTTTCGTTTGAACAGTAAAAACTTCTGATACGTAGGTACCTACAACAAATAAAATCATTAATTTTAACCACTGATTATCCATCCATCTATTTTTGGTGCCAAAGATGTTTCCTATAATTAACGGTCGTCCATTAAATTCCAAGTCCCAAGGATATCCTTATCAGGATATACAAAAAGAACAGGAAAACTTTTTTCATCGCGTTTGCCTTTAAATATGTAGGTAGGTTACGAGAATATGGTTGGTTGATTTTACTTGTGCGGTTACGAGTCCTTCGTCTTAAATGAACTTATCCCAAAGTCATTTGGGTCATTAATTTTCCAGGACCTCACACCCACAAAAAGTCATAAGGAACAAAAAACAAAAAAAAAAAACACACACAAAACCCAAGAAGCTGTAGCCCAGAACATGCAAGTCACTTCAAAATTCATTAATCATTTCGGTTTGCTTGTCGTTCACCCTTAAATGGATTCCACTCGCTTTTCTAGCTATATATATGTACCTACATATATATGGAATCATAAAACTCAAATAACGTCCGTAAATGACGGGCCATCAATAACCTTGTTTCCCCGGCATATATAGTTGATTTCCTTACATTTTTCCCGGTCTCTTTATTTTTCTTACGGTGCGGTGGTGGTTGATTGTTTGGAGTTTGGGTTTTTGAGACGTAGATGAATGAAAGGAAGTTAAACTATCAACACATCGATCAAAGCTAAAGTCAAACAGAAACCAACACAAACACTACCACGACCGCATCAAACCGTTTCCATTCTTCTTGAAAACCATCAGGAACAGAGAGACATCATAGAGGGAAGCTAACCAACAAGTGAACAAAAGTTACCATCCACACTTTGAATTGACGGTGTTATACAGTGGATTGTTTGATCAAATTATTTACAAAATAAATTTTACGGTATTCAATTTAAAATGCATTCTCCTGTGAGGCAAACAAAAAGAAATACGTTCCACAATTTTTTTTTCTAAATTACGAAGCATAGACATAGAAAACTTTGACACATAAAATTCAATTTGTTTCTTAAAACAAGCTGTGAAATTGAGAATTATTGATAATAATTATACCCTGATTTTTTGTGAATATTTCATTCCTGTTAAACTATAGAATGAGGCAAATAAATTTTACATTCTTCTTTTGCGATTTTTTAACTTGAGTTTTTGTAATAAATAAAATCAAAATATATCACTGTACCTACTTTCAACGTTGGTTTAGTAGAAGGTGACGTGAGGACGACGACGACGACGACGTGACGTCCGATATTGGCATTGGCTGTTTGTTAGTATCTATGTATTGGTGTTGTACGTGTAGACATAAATAGGACACAAAACTTTCTCTTCTCGTGTCACGACCCACGACCTTTCATGGCCTCATATTGTATCGCAAGAAAAGTTGTTGACGAAGACATAGAGCCAGGGGCTGTATTCTGATAGCAGAAATTGTAACAACTTGTCATCTGGTGAGTGGTGTTGTCAGGCATATTGAGTATAAGTTATAAAAGGAGAGAAGTGCGAATATGGTGGGTTTTAAGGATCGATATACAAAGCTTCCCATCATAATAAAATTTTCGTGTGGTTTTTTTAGGAGTTTGACACCATTTTTTACTCGAATTTCTGAATTTCTGAAGTGACAATTTATGATAGAGACTAATCGCAAATTCATCAAGATTAATCAAAAAAAATTAATTCATATTCTTTTGGTAAATTGCAAAGAAACACTATTTGCAAAATTATTAGTATATAAGCAACGATTCAAAGGTCAAAATTAATGTTCAACGCCTTGACTTCACCAAAAATATAAGCAATGAAACGTTGAAACGTTGACGATGACACGAGTGACACCTGTCAGTCAATGTTGTCCCAAAAAACGTTGACATCTTATATGTATCAACGTGTTTTTATCCTTTGATGTCAACGCGTCAACGACGAACGTGGCAAACTACAAAGATCACAAGACTGGAACACATTTGAATGTTAACGCTGCCGCGTTGAAAAGAGCAAAAATTAACAATTTTTCGTGTTGACGTTCAAACGACGCACGTTAAAATGTCAAGCTATAAACTGTCAAATTTCGTTAAAGGGTGAAATTTTAAGATTAAATATTTTGCTCCGGAACGCGTTTTTAGCGCTTTTGGATGTTATTGGCATCGAAATATACAATAAACGTCAAAATATAGTTTTATTGCATATCTATCAAGCTATATAAACTGTCAAATTCCATTAAAGGATAGCTACGATGTCGATGGATAAAAAACTTCTAAAAAATCTGAAATTTTTAAAATTGAGTTGAGTCGGTAAAAATGTCTGCTGTGTCAAAGTTGACGTACACTCAACGCACAGACATTTAATGTGTTTTAACTGCGTTGACAGGGTGATTACACGGTCACACAAAATAATCAACGCATTGACCCTAATATCCATGCCAATGTGTTTGTCAACGCAACCGCCAACACATTGGCAGTATTCTGCGTTGACAATCACACGTCTTGACAACTTTGGGACAAAATCGGACATCACTTTGACGACAGAGAATTAACGCGTTGACCATTTGCGTTGATCATCTAATCGTAGTTTAATTTCGGCGCAGGGGCATAAGTGCACAGATTAAAGGCCACAATGAACTCTTGACCCACTTAGGTGAATTACAAGTCCAAAAATCAATCGTGGACTTATAACCCACCTTTATAAGCCAGAACTTCACAAAAATGGGTCCACATTCCATAATTTTAGAAAGGAAGTGGTTCAGAACTCCACAAATATTTTATGGAATTTTTTTAAAATCATACTCAAGGTACATGGTTATTAAGAAAGCTGTTGACACTGGCGCCTCCCTGACAACATACCCTAAGCGGAGCAAAGAGTTGTGTGAGCAGTACAGAGGACCCAAAAAGGGAGTTAAAATCCTTTGTACCTACTGGTTTTTCAAGAAAATTCGTCGGGCACATCAACCTTAAGCGGTTTTATAGGTTTTAAGCAAACAAATTTTATTTCCTATTGAACTCTTAATACGCATTTTAAGCTTAAAAAAAGCAAAATAAATAAATAATAATAAAATGAATATTTTTTAAAATCACCAAAGTGAGTCAGAAATCCGCAATTGATGGACCAGAAGTTCAAAAGATTTTTCTGTGGATTTCTGACCCACCAAAGTTGAGTTAACAAATAATTCCAAAATAGATTAGTGGACTTTAAACTGACTTAAGTGCGTCAAAAATCCATTATGGACTTATGTATGGTCCTGCGCCTAAATTTCTATATTTTAATGTGTTATCATTTCGTAAAAGAATAATTTCGCAATTAATTTACCAACAGTGAACATAAAATACTATTTTTGTTTTGCAGTTTGCTTTAGCAATATTTTCAGATAGCTCTAAAACAAACAATTAAATTTCATAAAATTATACCAACATATACAACATTTACCGTTTTACTATTCAAATTTTATATTCTAAATTTTCCAGGAATATATTTACCATCTCTTCCGTGAATTTTCTCCAAATATAGAACAAGTGCAATTCTTAGCTTCTCAAAAAAAAAAAAAAATAATAAAAAAACACCATACCCGACACCCATCGCCACCCATCATCGCCGCCGCCGCCGGCACCAACACCGGCACCCACATAAATATAATACACCATTATATATATGCAACAACGCCCATAAATCAACAATAATAATGTTAGTTATGGTTAAAGTAAAAAAAAAAAAAAAAAAACAAAAAAGTAGCAGAACAAAATAATTTATTGTAAGTTTGTGCAAATGGCCATAAACATTATTTCGCTGGAATTTAATTTTTCAAGGAACGCGTACCAGACAAACTGCAATGTCTGCCTATTTAATAACTATTATATCTCATGTGTCTGTATACTAAATATACGTATACATTACATACATTGTTGAAAATTATTTAAACAGTATATTCTGGTACACCGCATCAAGCAAAACAATGCACCCAAAGCCTTATTCTTTATAATGAGAAGGTATGTACCACCACCAGCACCAACCCATCACACTTGATGGTCGGCACATTGTTATGAAAATAAGCCATTAGTTAAACAATTTAATTTCCAAGAAAACTAATTAAAAAAATCGCGCGTACATACATGAATATTACACCTTGTTAGACAGGGATGGATTTGGTTAATTTATATTGATGAGGCGCTGTTAATGGGGGCCCCTTTTTGATTTTAAAACATTGTTAAATTTGTTTTGTAATTTATTCTTTCAATTTAAAAAAAAATAATTTTTTTTTTACTTTTGGAAGAATTATACGTGCAACCAACAGTTGCAGATTCCTACATCGATAAATTAGCTTTTAATAAACGTGAAATTTGTTTTTAAATCGCTCGAATATAGTTTTATCTAGCATATTTCTTAACGAAGCTGAAACACTGTCTTTGATCAAAATACTAAAATGCAGTCAACGAAAATCCTAAGACAGAAAATGTCATTTTAAAACTCCCTACAAGTCTTTATAGGGAACGATTTTCATTTCAATCATTGCGCCCGATGAATTCTTACTTAAATGTAGCCCCTGTATAAATAGATTCCATCTATCTATACATTAGATCTATAAGCTACACTTTGCAGCACAGTAGCTGACGAGTGACGACGTACAAAGGTATAAGACATAGTATTGTTCGCCGAAAAGAGGCTTTGGCAGAGCATACTAGAACGTCCCTGGTATTGCATGGCTTTCATAATGAATCCATCAAACGCTCCACTTGCAACAGCAACGTTGATGGATAGGCAGTTCTCCTTCTTAGCGCTTAAGAGCCACACATGGAATAGCATAATTAATTTATTATAATGCTTGTTCAACTTCACCTTCTCCCCCAACTTCCCTCGACTTATATCCAAGTCTCTGCACCTTCAGTATGTTGCAAATGCACTGTCAATTATTTAAACCAGCATTAGCAGCATGGATTTTGTAGCCCAACTCTTCAAGCGGAAATTGCATTTGCTGTTGGCTCTGGCTTTGGATTTTGGACTGCATGAGTTGGAGTCAGAAAAGACGACCGGCAACGAAGCAAGCCATAACAGGGGAAGAGGGGGTTGGAAGGTTGGGAAGGGGGATTAGGTGAATGAATATGGAATCTCGCTTGCATGGGTTTCGGGTTCGGCATAAAAGGCTTCACTCCTTCTCTCTTCTCAAGTGCGTGCTCAATTGTGATTTGGAATTTATGCATATTGCCCGAGGAATGATGGATACGATTAATGGCACGTTGGACGTTGAATGTGCGTTGGCTGCATCATAATTCTTCCTCGTCTTCATCCTGTTTCCAGCCACCTTCTCTCCCCAAACTTCAACTCTCACATATGTACATAAAATGCATCATGGAGTTCTTCTATACAAATATATATATATATATATGTAGCTACTGAAGTTCTTGTACACATACCAATACACATCCATATACATACATAGATAGATTTGTATCTTTGGTGTACTTGTGGCACAGTCTTCGAGGCTTTTCAAGCTGTCGTCATAATTCTGCCAAAGAGAAAAATTATAAATGCATGCAGATTATCGCACGAAACAATGGGCCCAGGCCAATTCAATTCAGCGCCGAGAAATTTATGATTTGATAAATGGTTAAAAAAAATCTGCTTGGGGCTGGGGGGAAGGGGGTTTATTAGGGTAAACAGTTGTATGTGGAAAGTTTTCGAACAACAACACTAAATTGATGCGCTTCACATGTTTTTTGTTGTATATAAATTAAGTATTCATATAAACAAAGCAAAAGAAATATGATTGATTTATTTTAATCCGGATTAAAGTTAATCGTTGCGGTCTGTTTGTTTGCGTGCGTAATTTTGTATAGATACTTGGTTTTTAATTTAGTGCGTAAGGAAAATTAAAATAGATCTCTCTCAAAGATATAAGTTGAATTTATGTATATTTTAAGATACACCATCATAATTAACTTGAAACTTTCATCATGTTTGTTATAATGTTTGTGTGATGAACACACACAGCTGCTAATAATATTTCATAAATATTATCCGACTTGGTTGTTAAGCTTGGCAAATTATTTAATAAAAATTTTATTAATTTTCGTCTAAGAGATAAGAATTTGTTTTTTGAACATTATTTGTTTAATTTAGGGAGTTAAGCTGCAAAGTTTGCCGTGAAGTACGATTGTGACCTGAATTGTCTACCAATTTTTTTTTTTAAACCTAAGTCAAATTGAAAAAAAAATGATAACTAATTGGGACTAAGGGTATGACTTCTGCTTCGGCGCGGGAGGTCCTGAGTTCGGTTCCAAAATAAGATGTCACCACCAGATGGCGCAAGCAAATTAGCTTTAGCTAGGGACGGAGCTTGTTGAAAGGAGCTCTCTGATAGTTGAAGTTGCCACCAGAGCTGTTAGCATCCTGTTTTGGGTACCACGAAGCCCCAGAACCTCATTACTCATTCACCGGAAGAGGAGTTTTTATCAACACTAATAAACTACGCATTTAGCTTAAGCTTGTACCACAACAAGGTAATCACTTGATTGACAGTACTTCAGATTAAACCAGGTTCAACTAAAACATAATAGGTATAAGTTCAGAAGACCGTCTGTAAATGAAAATATTGACTTAAATTCTTGTTAATGAATTCTTATTGAGTCAGCTAAAGATACTATGGAGCCTAAAATTGGAAATTTCATTCGAAAAAAATTATGAAAACCCGAATATGTATACTTTCAGGTGTTGATGGTGGCGATGTCTGAAAATTCCATTTTGTATGGAAAATTTTGATTCTAAGGGATGAAAAACATAACAAAATTGCCAATCGGGAAATTTTGGATACTTAGAAATTTTGACCGGAAAAGTAGTAAAATCGTGAAAACCCGAAATTGCATACTTTCAGGGGTGGATGGTGGCGATGTCTAAAAATTCCATTTTGTATGGAACATTTTGATTCTAAGGAATAACAAACACTACGGAATTGAAAATCAGCAAATTTTTGACTTTGGGAAATTTCGACCAGAAAAGTAGAAAAATCGTGAAAATTCAAAATTTCATATTTTTAGGGGTGGATGGTGACGATATCAGAAATTCCTTTTTTTTACGCAAGGACAAAATATTGATTCTAAGGAATGACAAACACTGCGGAATTGCCAATCAGCCTATTTTTGACACTTGACAATTTCGACCAGAACAGTAGAAAAATTGCGAAAATTTAAAATTGCATACTTTTCAGGGGTGATGGTGACGATATCTGAAAATTACATTTTTTATGCAAGGACATTGATTCTAAGTAATGACAAACACTACGGAATTGACAAACAACAAATCTTCAACAGTTAGAAATTTAGACCGAAAAAGTCGAAAAATTTTGAACATAGGAAATTGTATACTTTCAGGGGTGGATGGTGACGGTATCTGAAAATTCCATTTATCATGGAAGGACAAAATATTGAAGGACAAAAGGAAGGAATGAAAAAACACTACGGAATTGACAATCAGCTTATTTCGTCCCTCACGAAAATAGAATCACTAACAGATGGCGCTACACTCTCAGACTACTGCATTTGTGTAAAAAAAATTAATGAAACGTGCCAAAAAATTCATTGTAAACGGTTGTTTGAAGTACCTATATAAATTTCATTTTAACTTTTTAAAATGCTAAAATTGGTGAAAAATTCCAAGCGAAGGCGGACCATTTAGTTTCTTATAAGACCTACTTTAAAATATTAAAAAAAAAAAAATGTTTAAATATTTTAAAATTTATGTATCCATTCAAAAAGGGTCTCCAAACTCCTAACACTCAGTGTTTTTTTTTTTTTTTTTTATTTTTAAATGGAAAACACTCTCACAAGAAGCCACCTCTATCCATTATTATTATATACGTACATAGCTGCATATAAACCTATACCTATACACACACACAAATATACACAACCTAACTTGTTCAACAATTTGACATATGCATAAATTTAAACTCCAACTTCCAGTGCTGATTTATGCCCCATAGACACGACAGTTAATTTGATATTTTGATTAACTGCAAACAGCACAGGATATACTAAAGCAAAGAGAAGGCGTCATTTTGGGTTGTTTGGCATGAGAGCGAGGGTTGATGTTATTTGGTAACTATGTGCGGTGTGAGAGCAAAAATGGTGGGTGCCTTAAATTGTTGGGCAATTAACACACACGTCACAATGATACACGATTCCTGTCCAACAATTCTGGCATTAAGACGAGAATGAGATGAATGGATGGATGTAATACAATACAAAATAAAATGGGGTTCCTCAAGGCTACACAATATAACATGTATTTTTTTTTGTCAAGGCAGCCAGCAGTTGCGTTTAAATCTCCTTGACGGATTGAGCCAGCAAAAATATCATGGAGACAATTTTTCACTTTTTTAACCTGATTTATGCTTTAAAAATATATTTTATTCATTCAAGTTCTATATAAAGTCTCAAATATATACACCCTAACCGAAAGAGACTACTAAATTAAGGATACGTTAATGAGAGACCTTTAGGCTGAGGCAATCAGCGATCAAATAAAAACGTTAAATGGCACATAATTCTTACTTACAAGACAGCTCAAGCTCCAGCTCCAATTCTAGAACGTGCGCCGCAACCAAGAAGAGAAAAGGCGATGCGACAGACAGCACGAAGCAGCAAAAGGCGACTTCATAACCATAACCTATAAATTTTCAACCAGCAGCAGCCCCTCTTAAGGATATACCTACCTATGTATATTGTATACTCTAAATGCAAAATGCAAGAATTATAGTCATGGCATTCGAAAATGAACACTTTTCCCGCCCTTGTCTCTCTCTCACTAGAATTATTATATCCCTCTTTGGATGGGCAGCAGGTAGGCAGAGATATGCGGAGGGTGATATTTTGCAGAATTGCCCGATTATTTACGATGCAACGCAGAACACACAACTGGCGTTCGCCTTGCCTTTGCCATATTCGCCATGAAATTGGTGCAAACAAATTTGGTTGGCATTTTGTGTGAGAATGGATACTCTCTCTTAAGCCAGGGAACACAAAGACCAAGTCTACACAGCAATACAGCAGAAACAGCCGAACTGCCACACAGCCGCTTAGTCGCAGCGCAGCCGGAGCGTGCAAGTCAAAGTGAAATGTCTGTAATTTGGAATGCTTGATGAATGGTTATTTGCCACGAGATGGCAGAACAGTCATTATTCTTTCACAAGGATAATATACTTTATGGCCAAGGCACACACAAACACACACATAAAAAACACACCAATCACCATGCTATGTAGAAACAATTTCGATGATGATTCAAAACCTCCAAGGTATTTATAATAATTCATCCTCCCGCACAACTTAAACAATAGCACAAACAACGCTAAAGGGAAAAAAAAAAAAAGAAAATGGGCAAACTATCATCAAGGATCATTAAGGACATGAATTCTGTGTCTTTTGGATTCTTTTTATTTCTTCCAATTATTGTATTTATAAACGTGATGGGATGGATATCCCTATTGGCACAAGAAAATAATTGATATGACTTAATAGCACGATTTCCTTTTGTATATAATTTTTTTTTAAATAAAAGACTAGAAGAGCTATGAAGACGTTGCTTGAGCTTCAAAAAATGGTAACAATAACTGATTAATTAAATAAACAGCCAACAAGTCATTATAGACAAACTATGGGAGGTTCACCACAATAGTTTTAAACAGGCTAGACATAGACATTGCCTTATTAAAGATTGTCCGCCATAATCTAAGTAATTTGGGAACTAATTTCAATGGAAAGGATTTTTTAATATTGTTAATTTGTATGAGTGTGTTTTTAGTAAAGTAAAAACTATATATATTCAAATTATTGAACTGTCAAAATCTAGTTTTATTACACTAAAAACACTTTCAAATAAATAAAGAATAATAAAAAATTACTTTCACTGAAATAATTTTCTAAATTACTGAGATTATGAAGGACAAACTTGAATTGATAATAAAATAGTCATAGTTTCAACGAAATGTTTCACCACTTTTTCGCAAATAATTGTGAATTTTCACTATTTCATCACGTTGAACGAGTGTGGTGTATTGATATGGACATAATTTATATCGTCGGTCGTAGATTTTACTTTACCAAAGTATTCGGAAGTTTAATTTTGACAGTTCAAAAATGACTCCAAAATTAAAATGACATTTCTTGTTGATGGACTCCCTTATAGTTTAAAAAACACTATTTTCCTATCGAGACCACAAACATCACTGGCTAGGGTTTCTGCTAACTTTCAGATTAAAAAAATTACGGTCTTGTCTCGATCTCGTCTTGGGTGAAGCTTTAGTGATAGTATCATCTTTGTCTCAACTCAGTTTTCCGTAAAGTCATTGTTATGTCAGGATTTATGAATAAGGCTCCATCAGATGCCTTTAAAATAATAATTTTCATATTGAAAGAAAGGGAACGTTGTTTGTAATGCAAATCCATCTAAGAAACCCTTAAGTCTTAGGTAGAAAGAGTAGAAAAAATTTAAGGAACTCTACCAGCTTAAAAAGAATTAAATATTCATTGCCATCTAAGCATGTACCTACCTATATAGTCTTTAATATGATTTTTTTCCTTGTAGTTAATTTCCATATAAAAAAAAAGTCACAATAACTGTCATAAAAATACAGAACCAGCACCTATAAATATTTAGAGAAAATGAGGGCAGATAAAATTTGTTCAGTGCGAAAATAATCTAAATTTATGAGAAGTCGTAAAGTAACATTTAATGTGACTGCCGAAAACAACTCTTGGTATATTTATATATTAAGATAGGTACGTTGGAGAAGGTTTAAACCCTCCTCGAAAATATTACTAGACCAACAATTGCTGTGCGCACCCCATAAAAAAAAATTCACCTCTAGGAAGATTTTTATCCATACAACCCTGATTCACTTCTTTTTCTGTACTATGTCGCTCGTCGCCGCCGCCGCCACAACCGCTCTTCGTAGGTAGGTATAGAGAAGGTATAAATATCTATTCTGACATTCACAACTTACAAATGCCACTTTGCACTTTGCCATAGCAAAATAATTATGGCATGAGGCTTGAAGCCAAATAAGTACGCTCATCACTTTGCATACTTTACTACTGTCTATTTGGGTTTTTTGGTTTGGCAGCATGGGCTAGGGTGGGCGGACTATATATGTATATCGATTCAACTTTCATTCTTTTGATAGCGTTCCTCTGTTCATCCATAATTCCAACATTTTTGCAGGCATTCTTTTTATGGGTAATAAAAATACCACCACTTTTAGCCAAGACGACTCACAGAGACATAGACAACGACATAACTGAGGAGGCTTGAAAAATATGTGCTATATCCTTGGTTTTTTTTTTTTTTGACTTGGCATATATATGTACTGTACATACATATATAGAGCAAGAAGGACAGTGCAAAAAAAATAAATGAAAATACCAAGGGACGAAAATGTCATAACGAGGCATTTGTTTGGCACTCAGTTTGATCCAGAGAGGATAGAAGATGATGTCAATTTGTAATAAACCCAAAGGCCGATGATAATGCTATGCCACAAATGAAAATGACAAAGTGACTGCTGAGGTCGTAAAAAAGAAAGCCCTAAAAATAAACAGGAAATAAATAGCCAAGTACTATAAACGGTGGTGGATTGTTGATATTTGAAGAAAAGAAAGCATGTCAGTTATGGGGCCTCATTTTTTAAAAAGGGCGCCAACTTAAAAAAAAAAAATCTGGTCAATTCATATTTCTGAGATCTCGTTTTTTGATTTCAGCATGCAGACAAAATTTTATCGAAATTCTTAAAAAAAAACAAATAAATCTCTTAATTCGCTTACTCTCAATTTAATTCAAAGAAAAATGTTTTTTTTTTTAATATATTAGCTGATCCACCTGGCTTCGCCTAAATTTTAGAATTTTAAAAAATTTAAATAAAATTTACAGGGCTTCAAACAACCCTTATCACCACCATCAACCCCTAAAACTATGTAATTTTAGGTTTTCACAGTTTTTCAACTTTTTCGGTTGAAATTTCGTATTTTTGGATCCTTAGTGTTCATTGCGAATTCAAACAAAAAATCCCCACGCAAATCTCAACTTTGTGAAAAAAAAGAGATTTTTTTATTTAAACCAAACAAATTTTTAAGAGGCTTCCACATAAGAAATATGATTAAAATCAATTGAACCGTTTTCGAAAAACAGGCCTCTTTATACAAAACAATTAGTCCAAACATGTTTGTATTTGCAGGAAGGAATCTTTCTTTGAATTTTTTAAATATCAATATTTTATTTCAAACTATTACAAAACCACAAACCACTCACAAAATAAAGACCAGCTCTTGTGAAATGATATCTAAAAAACCAGTATCCGTCACTTTGATAAACACTGATTTCATCCAAAGAAACATAACTCTCCCAACACAGCCACTGCAATATAAATGTCAACTCTGTCAAAGCTAAAGTATTTGAAAAAGCTAGACTTATTTCCAGAGCTTGAATAAATCTATATGTGAATTAAAATCAAGTTGAAATTTTAATAAAATTCGTCAAGCATACATGTGTCAAAACTAAGAGTTTTATGTTCATTCGAAATGTCAGATTTAATGTTAAATTTACTTTGACACATGACATATTATTAGCAGCTGCTTTTCTTTGTATTTGTATAATTCGTACATATAACTTCCATCAAGCCTTTGTTCACTCTCGTCTTATTGCTACTTCATGTTATGTGCATTGTGTTACATGATGTGTTGATTGATCGAGTTTGTTCGTTTTGTTTTAATTCTTCTTTTTCCATTTTCATCATTTTTGACAGGTACACATACTAAGCCCCGAAGAGAGAGAAAGAATGAGATATTGCATGACTCAGAAAATGTGCTTGCCGCACATCAATAAAGTCAAAACATGATCAAGTAGGTATAAGGAAACGAAACGAAAAAAGTCAACTAACTTCATGACACAAGATGTAACCCTTGGTTATTATTACTAAAGTTGCATGTGGCATGATAGACAGACAGAAAGCAACAATAAATACTGCTGTGGATGTATATTATACCTACGAAGTACGATATAGCACTTTTAAAGCCGACGACGACTTCCAAGTTAAACAGATTGACACCGTCGGGTATACAGAGTGACAGGTATTAATGAGCAATGGCGGTCAAATAAATCATTTTGTTGAAAAGATTGACAGGCTTAGAGACAAGCTGGACAGAATGACAGTTCGTGTCATTAAAAGCGTTTGTGTGTTTGTGACACTTTTGTGTGCTAAAAGCGGTCTCAGTCGGCAGTCCAAGTTACAGTCCCATTCCCGGTCTCGGTCTCTCTTTCTTGTTTGTTTGATAAATAAACTGATGAATGTATTTGTTTTTGTTTTTGTTGTCTGACTTTTCTGTCATGATTCGTTGATCGATTTTAGTTGCGTGCTCACGCAAAACTATGTCGCGTTTCATGTTCTTTGTTCGTTGGTTCATGCTCATTTGAATTCCTTTTAAACTTCCTACATATAATAAAGCGACAATGACGACGCGACGCTACGTGTTAACTTTGTTGCAATGAACAAGAGAAAAAATATGCTGGGAATTTTATACGAAGATTTTCTCATTCTATATAGCAACATTTTGAATGGGTAAGCCATTTTCACCACAGGAAACTATCATTTTTAACGCACAAAAAAGTTATTCCATTTAATCCTGTAAATTGGCCACATACCTAAGTTCCTATATGTATGTTTATAGAGAACACTTTGATATTCCTAAACTTTGATTTCGAGTATACCTACATATACAGCACCATCAGGAACCTTCATCGTTGTGCTATCATTTCTTTGGACATAAGCGGGAGGAGGTCGTCGTCGTGGTCGTGTTGCTCGTTTGCAACCTTTTGGCATGATATTCAGTTTAATATTGCCGGAAATTCCTTTTTCGAAAAGTGTTCTCCATCCGGTGTTACTACATATATGTATATAAGAGCTTACATCCTGTGACCAAATCTCTGTCATCGTCGAAAATTACCACATTGAACATGTGTATATGCCATAGCAGTGGTTGTTGAACACAATCTAGTCAAAGGCATTTAGAAATATCTTATCGCAGCTATTGCACAATTATATTGCTACTTTTCTCTGGGCTTTGCCTTACAGTGTAGCCATATTTAGATTTTTATAAATTTATATGAATTTTAATTTTGAAGTTGAAATGTTTGTCACTTAGCAATTGAGTACAACACACTCAAAGATCGCTTAGTATCCCAAATAAAATCTGGTTTGCGTCGATATTGATATTGATATTGATATTGATATTGATATTGATATTGATATTGATATTGATATTGATATTGATATTGATATTGATATTGATATTGATATTGATATTGATATTGATATTGATATTGATATTGATATTGATATTGATATTGATATTGATATTGATATTGATATTGATATTGATATTGATATTGATATTGATATTGATATTGATATTGATATTGATATTGATATTGATATTGATATTGATATTGATATTGATATTGATATTGATATTGATATTGATATTGATATTGATATTGATATTGATATTGATATTGATATTGATATTGATATTGATATTGATATTGATATTGATATTGATATTGATATTGATATTGATATTGATATTGATATTGATATTGATATTGATATTGATATTGATATTGATATTGATATTGATATTGATATTGATATTGATATTGATATTGATATTGATATTGATATTGATATTGATATTGATATTGATATTGATATTGATATTGATATTGATATTGATATTGATATTGATATTGATATTGATATTGATATTGATATTGATATTGATATTGATATTGATATTGATATTGATATTGATATTGATATTGATATTGATATTGTTATTGTTATTGTTATTGATATTGATATTGATATTGATATTGATATTGATATTGATATTGATATTGATATTGATATTGATATTGATATTGATATTGATATTGATATTGATATTGATATTGATATTGATATTGATATTGATATTGATATTGATATTGATATTGATATTGATATTGATATTGATATTGATATTGATATTGATATTGATATTGATATTGATATTGATATTGATATTGATATTGATATTGATATTGATATTGATATTGATATTGATATTGATATTGATATTGATATTGATATTGATATTGATATTGATATTGATGTTGATATTGATATTGATATTGATATTGATATTGATATTGATATTGATATTGATATTGATATTGATATTGATATTGATATTGATATTGATATTGATATTGATATTGATATTGATATTGATATTGATATTGATATTGATATTGATATTGATATTGATATTGATATTGATATTGATATTGATATTGATATTGATATTGATATTGATATTGATATTGATATTGATATTGATATTGATATTGATATTGATATTGATATTGATATTGATATTGATATTGATATTGATATTGATATTGATATTGATATTGATATTGATATTGATATTGATATTGATATTGATATTGATATTGATATTGATATTGATATTGATATTGATATTGATATTGATATTGATATTGATATTGATATTGATATTGATATTGATATTGATATTGATATTGATATTGATATTGATATTGATAT
The DNA here is from genome assembly GCA_951394125.1 of Epistrophe eligans. Lineage (NCBI taxonomy): Eukaryota > Metazoa > Arthropoda > Insecta > Diptera > Syrphidae > Epistrophe > Epistrophe eligans. Next base: position 54,222,701 of record OX596031.1, read on the forward strand.
TGATATTGATATTGATATTGATATTGATATTGATATTGATATTGATATTGATATTGATATTGATATTGATATTGATATTGATATTGATATTGATATTGATATTGATATTGATATTGATATTGATATTGATATTGATATTGATATTGATATTGATATTGATATTGATATTGATATTGATATTGATATTGATATTGATATTGATATTGATATTGATATTGATATTGATATTGATATTGATATTGATATTGATATTGATATTGATATTGATATTGATATTGATATTGATATTGATATTGATATTGATATTGATATTGGTATTGATATTGATATTGATATTGATATTGATATTGATATTGATATTGATGTTGATGTTGATGTTGATATTGATATTGATATTGATATTGATATTGATATTGATATTGATATTGATATTGATATTGATATTGATAGTGCAATCTGAAATATACTGAAAATACTGGACTTTATTGTTTTAATTTTATTTTTCATTGAAGAAATGCTTAAATATGGCAACCCTGGAATGTGCAAAAATGTGAAACCTGGCCATCAACATAACCACAACCCATCGTCATTGCCATCATCATTTCGATTGTCCTCCAGAATTCATCGTTACCATAGAGAGAGAGTCCTATAAGTACTTGTCGTTTCATAGTCTCATACCTATAGTTGCTACAGAAGTTCACTTGATGCAAATATTCTGCCAAAGATACAGTTCACGTTATTTCTTATATACACCATCGACAAACCACATCATCTAAACTGGTTAACCCTCGACACCGCCCAATCGTCCAACCTTTAGATATTCTATGAATTTTCAACCAAACAAATATACACGGGATCTAAAAACTTGTTATCCTCTAAAGTAAATGGATGAAAAGGGTTAAACCCGGGAAGGTGTGTACACACTGCCGAGTAGGATAAACTCGAAAACGATTTCTGTAACAACGATGTTGTTGGGGTGAAACGAGCAAACATAACAAAAATAAAATTAAAAAAAAAAAATAACACAGAATAACCTCAAAGTTATAACTGTAAATAGCTTAATGAACTGGTGTGGAAATTTTGTGTATAAGGTAAGGTACCTACCTACCTATACGATAGATATTGCATACCTACCCTTTGGTCTTGGTATTTGCCAATATTTATGAAACTACTGCTGCTTACAGTTACACCACCAACACCACAAGCCCAGCACCATCTTCTCTTCCATGAGCACGTTTCCTCAATGAAGAAGGAAGCAGCTCTATATCCATGTCTGTCTTGGTTAAATAACTTCCGATGAGCAATTGGATGGAATCGGAAAATGTGGCAAGGCAAGAGTATTGGTTTTGACTCTCCCCACTCCACTCCACCACACCACACCAACCCTTACAAGTTTATCCAAAATTGCCAAGCCGTAGAAAATTATCATGGCTTTTCCATGAATTACAACTTTTTAAGGCAGACACTCCGGTTAACTTAGGAATGAAATAATGTATTTTCAGATTTGGATTCCTGCATCGGTCGATGGTCGAGAGATACGTATAACGTATATACAACACAAAGTAAAATGTCGGATTATGGCCAAGAGAAATGTCAGCCAGATTAGATTGTGTATATTTTTGTGGGTGAAGAAGTATCTATCTATGTATAAGGTATAAATGAAGTTGTAGACAGGCAAGACAACTAAACTAGACAACTATTTTTAATTTGATTTGCTGCCTAATCTGCCCCAAGGAGGAAAGATCAAGTGATTTTGTGGAATGTAATCTTGAGAAACAATATGATTTTATGAATTATGGGATACTAGCATAAATTTAGGGTAATACAATAATTTTGGTAATATACCAACTTTCGTCGTCGAATAAGTATTTTAAAGCTAAATCAGTTAAAGGTTTAAGGGAATGAGAAAGAGGTTTTCAAAGCTTCATAATGGCGATGTCATGGGAGGCCAATCAGAAGACGATTTTTTTCCGTTGAAATTTTATGATTGGAATAATAAATTGGTAGACCGGAAGACTTTGAGTATTTACCCCTCGGTATGTGCTCAGGACCCACCTTGTTTGAACCACAGGTCCTCAAGCTAAAATTCATCATATATGCAAATTCAAGAATCGCTGAATTGCAAAATTGTGACAGAGGATAGGGTGTGAAACTGAAGACAGCTAGTTAGGGATGGAGCTGGTTGAAAAAAATTGTATGGTTGAGCCCTGGTACACTCCGGACTGTTGCGCCATGCTAAGTCTGTAGGTAAGTAGACATATGGAACGGTTGTTATATAGCCCCCGGCTTGACAGCAGGCTAAAGGTGATTTTCTGCATAGCCTTCATCCGGTCGTTTACATTAAACTTTGTAAAACTGTAAGGAGTAACTATTTCAAATTAACTATCTAGTTTTTGCCTTTTCAAAACAAATCTTCTTCCCAAATAATTTTATTTGAATTTATTTACGATATTCAAAACCTTTCCCTTCTTTTAAAAAAAAATAACACAAACCTTTTTATGCTTTCTAACATAGGAATCATTACAAAAACCATTTAGTTCAATTTGACAGCAAAACAAATGAATCCAGATGCAACTCATCAAAATGGCTCAACTATATATACACACAGCACACAGATATACACCATCATTCCGGTCGATTATTCAAAAAATCCATCAATTCTAACTGATAGCAAACAAGGAGAGCTTTAAACATTCATCGGTTAGCTTTCCAAATTATATATATGTATATCTGGGGGTGAGGAACAAAACAAATGAACAACAGAAAAATAGCGAACAAATAATAAAAAGAAAGAAAAAAAAAACAACGAACACAGAAAACAATTTACTTAGATCATTATTCATACTCAATGGAGCTCTAGCGAGCTAGGTAGATATAGAGGTACAAATACCTCTCTACTATTTCATACTAAAGTCGATCTGATGGAGCTGTATGGCCCCTCTGTAACGTCCACCGAACGCCGCCGCGCGCGACAGTGGACACTAATCAACGTGATTGATGGAGTCACTTATCACGGTCGACACCGACACGAAACGTCATTAGATAATTTGTTAAATTGGGGATTAGAGAGTGTATATAATATATATTCCATCAATTCTAGAAAACAGCACCAGGGGGCGACATCGGCACGGCAGCAGTCATCATTGCCGCGAGCCATGACAGCCACAGCCTAGCACTAGCACTAGCATGCCACGCCATGCCATGCTGTCATTCCAAGTGGAATTTCCAAATGTCAGCTTGTTTTGTTGTCTAGTTGTCAATTAATCTACGTGCTACCATCTGTCGCCCAAAAAGTGAACTCATTAGTAAGTTTGCCATAAATGGAATTCCCTGGTAATAAATTCGATGACACTGCTGATATTTGGCTCACAAGGTTCTAGTTCCATTGAGCGTTGTTGTCCTTCAGTTGCTGGCTGGGCTCATTATGTTATTTTGCCATCAGTAGTGAATGGCTTCGGCTTTGGATAGGTATCAAACTAATTTTAATCTCCCTGACTAGGTTGGTTTTCAGGGGAGGTGTGGTACATCTACATTTATAAGTACCTGGCCAGGCAAATCATCTATCATTTTAGACAGTTTTCAAAATGAACAATGATCATTCTTCTTCTTCTTCAGCACACTGGCCTGGCATTGGTCTGGTTTAGGTTCTGGTTATGGCTGGTTCCCTTGTGCTTTTATACTTCTTCATCATTTCCATCATCATCATCAACGTCGTCGTTGTCGTCTCGTCTCGTCTCGACTCGTCTCTCACTTGTCCTCCTTTCTGATTTGCGTTTTTTGAAATATAAAAAAGGGAAACCAAACACAACCACCCTGTGTTCCTTTTCACATCAACCAGCAACGCAACGGCAACGGCAACGTTCTCCCATCAGTTCTCTAGAGAGGAAGATAAATTGCACGTCAGGGCGCGATGGACAGCAAGCAGAAAGAGCAAGGAGACACCAACACTAACGCTAGCCCTAGCAATAGCAACAGCCCAAGCACCACCAACCAAACACCACACTCCTTTTTTTTGCCAAGTAATAATAAACTCATTAATCACCCGACTGTTGTAATCCAGCGCCAGCCCCTGGATCCGGGGATCTTCAATCCACCACTATATCTACGAACGAACCGTGTGGCTCTGGACCTGATTCCTGTCATCCCTGACAGATTTGTAGCGGCGATGAATCAAAACACACACAGAAACTCAAAAGGCAGACACAACTATACATAGACACAGACACATTGAAGTTTTGCATGAGAAATGTGGTTGATTTTTCTATCTCGTGAATTGTTGAGAGTTCTGAAAGCGAGTTCCTTACTGCTCCTGATACCTACCTGATGGTGCTTGGTGCTGGGTTGCTCAGTTGTTGGTTGCTTCCTTGACTGTCATTCAACGACAACGAACGACGTAGATGGCTGCTGAATGGTGTTGTCTTTGAAATAAGGGGCAACGATGTATAGAGAATCCCAGTGAATATTAATAATAATAATAGCTGTTGAAATTTTTTTGATTGATGTCTGTCTGGTATAACACATGCACTGAAAATACTGAAAATATTTATATGCGGCCATAACAACAGTGGACCACCATGTTTGTTGTTATAGGAAAATGTTCTAATTTCATAACCTGACAATAAAACTATGTTTAAGTTTACTTAAGAATTGTGAGTTTATAACAGTTGTGGTATTACTGGTATACTTTTAATGCAGTCCCACAGGTCTATAAAATAAATAGAAATAAAATCAAATTTAATTAAACGCGATCCGGAAATAGGGTGTTTTATGTTTGGTAGTAAGTTGAGCCTTATTTTCGGAATAAAGTCGAAAAATATCAACCGTAGACATGAAAAAATATGAACAAATTTGTAGACAGTTAAATTTATTTTAAAAGTTAAAAATGAGGTGGTTATTTATTAAAAAAAAAAAACAATTTGCCTTAAATGGCGCCCAACGCTTTATTGCAAGACGACCGCAAAGTATGTTTTAGACTCTCTAAACGACTGAAAAATTAAATAAAATTTGTTTACATTTTAGCGCTTCTTTTTTTAATTCCCTTTGGAGATTTAACACTTAAAGCTTCCTACTAAGACATTTTCTTTTCCTACAAAATAATTTTACAATTTGAATAAGGTTGAAATTTCGATATTTTGTGTTTGAACAGCAGCTCAAAAAACACACAATTCTCTATTTGTTCAGAAAACATTGAAAGATACCAAATTTGTTTATTTGATTTATTTCGTGTATTCAAAGTATAGTTAGATATTAATAATTTTTATATTGTTACATTTTATTTAAAAACTGTCAGTTGGCTCGTTGGTCTAGGGGTATGATTTCCGCTTTGGGTGCGGGAGGTCCCGGGTTCAAATCCCGGACGAGCCCAACAGTGTAATATTTTGATAAAAATATTATTTTAAAATATTAAATAAAATTTATTAAATTTCCACTTAAAATAGCTCTAATTCATGGTTAAATTAATTCAGATTATTTAATTTTTCTGCCCCACTGTACGCTAACGCTACCATTTTCTGCCTGTCCATCATCGTCTTTGGTGTTCGAGTAGTTATATATGTGTGTGTGTAAATGAAATTGAGGTCGGACTAAAATTGATGAGATAAGATGTGATTGATCATCATAATCATCAGCACTTCTTCATATTTTTCTTCTTCTTCTTTTTTTTTTGTTTTCTTATTTTTCTTTTTACAACCACAACAAAAATCCCGATGTTAAGTTAGTTTGGTATATGTATAATAATAATTCGCCATATTTGATGATGCATCAAGCACGATGTGATTTTGATTGCGGAAACATTACCACAACTAACGAGTATGATGTATATGGTTGGTAATCAATCAAATTACTCCTAAGGTATATTATTATTATTATTTCTGATCATATATGTAGAAAAAAACAAGTTGAATAAGATTTACCACTAAGCTACATTATGTTGAGGTAATTACATGGAATGATGCATCTGTTAAAAGTGAGGGAAAAAATGTCCTTTAGATTTGAACGATCTTTATTGTTTATAACTTTGAAAAGCTATCAAGTGAAAATTGAATATTCCGTTTAGGAGCTCACAACACTCAGGTTCTATTTTGAAACGAAATATATTGATTGACAAAATGCAAAAACCTTTTCAAGCTAATTAAGCCTTGTGAATTAAAAATAGTGTGTGTGGAAGATTGTGGAACGTATTCATCTATCATATTATCTTAGCGTTGAAGCATTAAATGTGGAATGAAAATTTTATTTCTATGAAAAATAAGTAGCTTGGAAATTTTTAACTTAAGTTCCACAGTTTTCCACTATACGAAATGCAAAATATAACGTGGGGAATAATGTGGAAGATGTTAATTATATATTTCGGTTAAGGTAATTACTAGGAATAAAGCCTAGAGGAACTTCTAAATCTCGAGTAAATGTTAAATTTCCATAGAAAAAAATCGGCCTGCAGTTTAAAGTCTTACGTTTTGTTTTAATGAAAATCGGGTGAGAAAATGTCAAAAGTATTTAACGTTATTTCAGACTTTTGTCTTCTGAAGGCACCAATTGAAACTAGCTACACAGGTTGTGGGATGATTGTGGAACGTATTCAGGTCGCATGCCACTAAAAGTGGATTGACTTATATTCCGCTTTCCCTTTGATAATAAAACGAAATATGCCGTGGTAGGTACTATACCTAAGCAGATTTCTTCCAAAAATGCTTTTGAAACTCACCATTTTTGTTCACTTTATGAAGAGTTTGATATGTAAAACCCAGACATCTCCTCTAAAATTGATCTAAATTAATTGAAAAACTTTCAAATTGTAATTCAGGTTCAACAAAAACACAAAACAAATAAAATCCACATCCATTGTTGTCATCGCAAAGCCCATAACTTTTGAAGAGGAGCTTAAACCATAGCAATCCACACAAAACAAAATAAAACAAAAAACAAAAACAATATAAAAGAGATTTCATTCATTTTGATGGGGCGATGCTACAAATAGGAATGCATTTGTATACTGTCAACGACATTGAGCATTTAAATCCTATATGAAGCTCTAAATCTTGTCTCCCTTCTCTCTATGTATCGTCAGTGTGTGTGTGTGTGTGTGACATTCATATTCTGCAAGCAACGCCAGCAGCCAACAGTCAGTGTCACGAATCAGGACAGTATATCCTTCTCCATCCGGAGCTCCTTATATACATAGCTTCAGCCAAGTCATACTATTTCTAACATCAGCCATACATCGTCTAGTGCACTAAATTTGTTGGGAAAAGAAAATGTGTGTTTAGTAAGCGCCATCTATTATGTGCAACCATTTGTTATTAGCCCCAAAACAAACTGCCACAAAACTCCGCAGGAAGTATCCTCCAGCATCACGAAAACACACATCTATACACACCACTCCACTTCACTTGCTTGAAATTCGAATCTATCTCTTTCGCCTTCCTATCCGATCCACCCAGGCTGACATCTGACTCAGAACGTATGAAACTTGTGTCTGCTTGTGATGCAAGAATCCAGTCCCTTGCTGCGAAGGAGCATCCATCCAAACAAAGCTATACCTAGAGTATGAGGTATCAGGGGAGTTGCAGTTCCCAGTCCAAAATACCAATCCCATTCCTATACCTAGTTTTCAATCCCCACAGCATCGGATCCTCTTTGTCAAGTGTGTTGAATATCCTTTCAGCCAGGCGCCCATAATAAACTGCACTGCGCTATCGTGTGCATTTTCCAGAAAACCGGGTGCAGGAAACCATCCTGATTGTATAGAACAATAAGTTTCGTTTTGGTGGTGCGTCCTTAGTGTGTCATGCGCTGCCTGTTGTTGATGACACCGACTTCCTCTCCTCTATATTAAATGTTGGATATGTGTATCTGCTGGTATACGAGTATATGGGTGGGTGGGTGTCCTTTTATCTATGTCCCTAGCAGAAGACGTTAATCACGCTGAGTTATGTGATGTCTTTATGTTCCACTGTCACGTTCAGTGCTTTCTTTTCTTTATATACGACCGACGACTACGACGATGAGAGATGATGATGATGATGGTGGGGTGTTTGTTTTTTTCCTCTTCTCTCATCTCCTCTTATCTGGTGTTGCTGTTGCAAGGACATTGTGATATTGTTTGGTTTGTCATTGAATGAATATGTTAAACCATTGAATTCTTTTTTTTTTTCCTATGAATTATAAATTAATTTCCAAGGAAAATAAATATGCGTAGGTAACTTACACGGAAAGAAGTGAAAGATCATATTATGATATGAATACGTTCCACATGTCTTTTTTAGGTACAAGCTCTTAGTTATAAATCAAAACTTGATTAGATTTTATTTTTTAAGTCAATTACTTTCTTAATTTGAAGTGAGTATTGAATATATCGAATATATTTTATAAAAATGCCAGACATCATAATTAAGCTGGTCCCAAGAGATGTATAGTTGAATACGTTCCACAAAGCTGTTGGCGTTGATATATTACAACTGTCTATCATCTATCATGTCTAAAATTAAGATTTTCAACATTCTTTGACCTGCATAAGATCCAATACTAATAGAAAAGAATTTAAATACGTTCCACAAATTTTATCACGCCATATTTTCACTTTTACAGTTAGTGGCCAGAAAGGCATAATATAAAGTAATGTGAACAAAGTTGAAAATTATCTATCAACCAATTTTCTTTGGAATTAAAGGTTGTGGAATGTATTGGTTTCGTTCCACATCGAGGTTTTTTTTAATTATTTTTGTAATTTTCACTCGGTAGGTATCTTCTTCGATATCAGTTTGAACAAAGTTGGAAATTATCTATCAACCAATTTTCTTTGGAATTAAAGGTTGTGAAATGTATTGGTTTCGTTCCACATCGACGTTTTTCTATTATTTTTGTATTTTTCACTAGGTATCTTCGTAGGAATCCGCTCATGGAATGAAATATAAACATTGAACACGTTCCACATAATTTAAAGATAATATTTGATATTTGTCGACATGCTATCCACAAGGGAAAAAATGGCAAATTTCAGAACCGAAATTTCTACAAATATTTTATTTCCCCTAGAGCTCTATACTAAAATTAACAAACAAAAAAATATTAAAGGCAAGAGCAAAAAACTAAAAAAAATGTGGGATTTTTGATTAAGAGTGATTTTCCGCACCGAACTTGTTCTACACATGTTTTACGTTTTAATACTAGTTGTTTTGCAAACGATGTCATACCAAAATTAAGACTGAAAATATGCAATCAAAATAACAACAATTATACTACAACAAAAAAAAAAAAAAAAGCCATCCAATTATTTTGTTGCCGTAATCACAAATCATCTAACATTGTAACATATTTTATGCTGCACCCATTGTCCTCGAGCGTTTTCTCATTTCCACCTGTCAAAATAAATAATTTGGCAAGTTTTTCTCATGTCTGTTGGTGACAGCAACCAGCACAGTACAACATCAGCAGCAGCGGCAGCAGGTCTCTTTTTTGCTTTTCTTTATATAGTTTGTCCTGCATTGATGTCAAAACCAACACCAATACAAACAAATTATATAGCACACTCTATACGAACTGACGAATAAACTTATTATTGCCTTCATGTAAACGACTTCATAGTGACAGCCTCAATTAAGTCCGAGCGAAAAGTCGACATTAATTAAAATGACAAATTCCACTGAGTGTAAAGTGCGCGCCGAGTGACAGGCGCCCAACAAACTAGTGCTGATTTGTGCAGAAAAAAAAATAAAATATAAATCCTTGTGATAGCTTTCGCCTCATCTGAGGGCGGCAAAGGATGGGGGAGAAGGAATGGAGACTTACCAAGGGACAGGAATTTGATGGAGAAGGACAGTCGGGCTAAATGTAGTTTTTCGACAGCGAAATTTTAAACATCAGAGTCAACCTCAGGGTAAAGACAGAGTAAGAAAACGCCAAAAAAAAAAGAAATCTTGGACCGTTTTCAATTTAAATTATATTGCACTTTACACTGAGAGAAATGACTTCATACTTTATAAATTTTTATCTAATGATTATCGACTATAATGCGTAATAGGCATGGTCATATTGTCAATCCTTGAAAAAATTACTTTGTGATGGATACGGAACGTATTCATTGAAAAAATTACCTACTCGAGGTTGTGGAACGTATTATTTTCTTCATTTTACGATAAATTAACCTTTTTCCATATTACCAATCAATTAAAAATGGCGTTTTGAAGTTTGTGGAACGTATTCATTATTTTTATTTCACCTTTAGAAGGCTGTGGGACGCATTCATTTCTTGTATGTCTCGATAGAATTGTAGAATTGAACAATAGATAAGATCCACAAATATATTCAAAACAGAATCAGCATTTAACAGCAACTGAACTCAAGTGACAGGAGTGATATTAAACATCTTCCAGTGATCAAATTTTAATTAAAATAAATGTTGTGGAATGTAAATTTGATATTGATATTTTAATTCTTTCCGAATTTTGTTGTTTGACGTGGTACATTATACCAAATTTCAATTTTCTTTATTTTTCCTTAAATTTATTTACATAATATCTAAATAAGTTTTCCCTAAGTGTATAACTAACTACACACCGTCCTCTGTTTGGGTGTAGGTACATAATATCTTTGTGTGAAATGCTGCGATGTCCATGACTCTTTCTTTCGTAAAGCACCTATAGTAATATTTTTTTTTTATGATATTTTATAAATATTTTGATTCACTGAACGCAAGCTCTTGGCCCCGGAAATTTTACATTTTACTTATATAGTACCAGAAAAGGATGAATAAATCAATTCTGCATCGTTGGGCAAAGGGAGGTGTGTGTTGGTATGTGTGTGTATTTGTATGGAAATTTCAATTTGAGGTTGTAAGGTTTAAGTAAGCGTATGATGTAATTTTGAATAATTAATCTTGTTTATGATATGATATTTATATTTATAAGACTTTCTTGATGTTATCACTGAATTGTTAATTAAAGTGAGAGAACATACAAAATTAATGGAAAAACATTATTTTAAACTTTTTATTTTTACATTTGACAGCTTTAATACATAAAATGTATTTTTTAGTGGTAATGATGACATTTGAAACATTTTTCACGCTACATCATCTTTATCCATCTACAAACTCATCTTCCGAATAGAAAAAATATACGTTCCACAATTTTACATCGTTCCACAATTTAACATTTGACAGCTTTAACATATACAATTTATTTTTTGAGTGGTAATGATGACTTTAAACATTTTTTCACAATTCATCATCTATGTCAATCTGTAACTCGTCATTAGAAATAAAAACTATACATACATTCTACAGTTTTGCAACGATCATACATTTTACATGTGATGATAGATTTGATATAAAAAATTTATTGTTTGAGCAGTAAAGGTGAATTTAAACATTTCTTACACTTCCTCAAATCTTTGTTCATCTACCTCTCATCTTCTGAAATGAAAACTACAGAAGTACGTTCCACAATTATGATAGGAAGCATTTTTATAGAATGACAATTTATTACGTTCCACAATTTCATTTTGCAGCCTTATTTTCATAGAAAATAGAAAATAGCATGAAAAAAAAGTTTGGAAAATATAATTAAAAATAAAAATAGAATTACCCTCAAAACTTTACAATCCACATCCTCTATTTTGAAAAAAGAGCACCTAATATTAAAAAAAATTACCAATTTGATCTAAAAATAATTTTTTCTTTCTGCCAGAATCTTCCGAAAATGCTTGCTACTTTTTGTCCGGTTGATCATCATTTTTGACCTCTAACCTCAGCTAAATAACTTACCCACAAAACTTGCAGTGTATATAATCTGACCATCTCCGCCTATGTAGTTATGACACATCGCACAGTTCTCTTTGGCGTGATGGTGATGTAAATTATAATTTTTTTTTTAAATGATTTTATCTTCAATTTTTTGAATTGAAGTTGCACACACCAGGAAAATATTACCATCAGCCGGCCAGGCCAGGCCAGGGCAAACCAGGCCAGGCCAACATCAAATTTTATTATTTATTATTTCACCTGACATCGTAAACAAGACGCGGGCCAGCCGACAGCCGAACCAAACGCCCCAGTGTGCAAACGAGCGGCCACAAACGTTTACGATGGCAAAACACGCTATGGACATAAATTGATTCGTCGCGTCCGTCGTCGACATCGTCGTGGTCGTCGTCTTCGTCGGATTGGATGTATGTAGTCAAAGTCGAAAGAATTACACGTCTCGTAACCATTCCATTCCGATCCCTGTGCGCCTTCTTATTGTTCGAAATCAACGCATTACTCAAAGTCACTTCCTTGGGCAAGCCAACAACTTCATTTGGAGCCTGAACTCAACGAGCCTTTTGTTAAATCTCCAGCAATGATTGCTTTAGCTCTTGTGATGGTGGTGTGTGGCGGAGTATTGAGGAGCACCGAGCACACTCGAATAAATATCCTATACCCAATCTCACTTTGATTCCGACCTCATATCCTGTCTGTGGTCATAATTCCTGTGAGCACCGATCGCAGCAATCGCAATCGCAGCAGCCAACGCAACTCGCTACGTGGGCTGGTTGAGCAGGGCTTAATGTTGTTTTATAATAAATTGCCCCTAACGATGTTACATTTCTCTTGTGTCGAAGGAGACACAAGGAGGCGTGGTGGCGGAGGGCGGAGTACACCAAATGAGATATGGGCTCCGATTCATCGGCTGATGGTGTAGTGGCTAAGACGCTGTTGTGTGCGCGTTAGCGTCCGCTGACGGAGTCAGATGAAAGGATTTCCAAAGTCAAGCCGCTGTTGCTGCTGATTACAAATCGTAAATTGCCGCCTTAAAATGTCGCTGCCACAGTTGGTGGTAGTGGTGGCGGTGGTTGTGGTTGTGGTATTGGACTTTCTGCCATGGCTAAGCTGAGTCTTAGAAGCAGTGGTGGCGGTCGAACGCGGCCGGTCAGCCCGGTATAAGTGTATGTGGAATGCATGACAGAAAACAATTGAGTTATGATTTGTTATTTATTGTTATTAATTTTATTGTTGTTACCTCAGCCATGATGTATTGCTGAAAGGCTGGATACATATTGGAAAGACGATTTATGAGGGTATTAATAATATTAAAGCACATATAGGTATGATCGTATATAACATTATTTATGTATAAAATGGAGAAATCACAATTGATGGGTATCCCTCCTCGGAAACCATTAGGGGGAAATAAGTCATCGGGAACTATAAGTTCATATATAGGTACGGTAGTTATAGGTACTTGGGAAATTAATTTTCAGCTAGAAAGTGGAAGGTAATTTATTCGTTGGAAGTCATTTTTTGAAAGAAAGATTAAGGCAGAGATATTTTCCACCTGAAAAGTCAAGTGGTGCACATTTTCGAGTGAAAATTAAATATTTATGGAAAATATAGTTTGTACGAAATTATCAATTTTTCACTTCACCAGAAATAATAAGAACTATTCCCTAAAATCGAAAATGTTTTCACTTAATGCGAACGTTTTTTATCGTGAAGTGAAAAATGTCAAATGTCAATGCAAGTTAAAGAGGATTGAAATATTGTGGAAAAATCCCGAAGTGAAAAATGTCAAATGTCAATGGAAGTTAAAGAGAAATGAAATTTCTTGAGCTCTTTTAATTGTAAAGTGAAAAATGTCAAATTTCAATGGAAGTTTAAGAAAAGTGAAACTGTGGGAACCTTTTTAATTGTGAAGTGAAAAGTTTTAAATGTTAAAGAGAAGTGAAATTTCGTGAACTCTTTTAATCATGAAGTGAAAATTTTTAAATAATATTTTCTGTGCAAACCATCTTTAAATCTATTCTTATTATCTTGTGAAATCAAAAATAAATGCATTCCACAATTTTTTAAAGGTCTAATTGTTTTCACTTACTACGAAAGAGGTAAGTGAATACATTCCACAATCTTTTTTCACGTCATATTTTCCATTACATTTCATCAAATGCTTACTAAAGCATCATGTTGGAATTTCGGAAATATGACGTGAAGAAGATTGTGGAATTTTAAAAGCTAAATAAAATTTTTGAAAACACTAGTTATCTTATAAATTATGATCTGTGGAATGTAAAGTTGCAAATTTCACACCGAGGACGATTTTTCTATTGATATTTTACTCGAAATCTCTTCCACACTTAAATGTACAAATATTGCTTTTGTTTTTTAATTAAATAATTCATTATTAAAAAAAGAAGCTGTTAAATGAATGTAAAACGCATTTAACTGAGCTATAGAAAGTGCAATTATATTTCAAACCACGACTTATCTTATCGTGAGTGTACGTGCCATATTAAACGCAGACCTAAACTTATCTGTTCATAAAAAAAAAAAAATAATAATATTGTGTCACTCATGTTATAAACCCCCATGACAGCCGGTATACAGATTCAGGCATAGTCATAGACCTCAATTTTTATTATTTTTGCCGGGTTGGTTATTGGTTAGACATATGCAAACAATTCGCCGTAATCCATTGACATGTCAAAAAATTTTCAATTGCCCGATGATTGATGGCGGCTGTCATCAACGTCGTCGTAGTCGTTGTTCGTTACAGACAACAATCACTTTGAGTTTTTTAACCCAAAGCCCGTGCGATAGGCGCAAAAAAAAAAAAACAAAAAAAAAAACAAAAATACTCAGCACACAGAAAAATGCTCACACTCATCAATCCTCACACTTTGTGAGCGAAAAAAAAAGAAAAGAAAAATTAACAAGTCTGAATGGTTTTGGTTTGGTATGGCGGTGGTTAAAGCAATGATTTTGTATTCCTGTCACCCTTTGATGTTCCAAAAATAAATTCACTCACGATTAAAGAATCCGTTAGAGATAAAAAGACTTTGTATGTGCATACGTATGTAGTGTAGGTATACACATAGATTCTTTATTTTCCTAGTTTTGCTATTTTTACACATCAACATCAATTAGAGCTTTGAAATGCCAACTATTTGAGCGTTGTAAACTTGCATAGCATCGATTCATCAATCACTCGCTAGCCGAGACCGACATTCCGTTTTATTACTTTTGGCTCAGAAGTGGAATCACCTCTTGGCTGACAGATAGACAGACGAAGAGTTGACATGTGAGATACATTTTCTGCGAACTTGTGTCTATATGACGTGTGTGTATGTGTTTGTGTGTTTGTGTGATATTTGGTTGTTTTTGTTCTTTTGGCAGCCTTTTTCGTCAAAGTTCTGTGGCAAACACAAGCACATACATACATCAGTGGCATGCAGGGAGTGTGAAATGAATTCTGGCACCAGTAGCAGTCACACATATGTCACTTGTATGAGAACCTCTCCAATTAAGAGCTGTCAACGAAGAACATCGTGCTTTAAATATTTCAAATTTTCATTTTCATCAGACGAACGACGACGACAACGACGAGAACTACGAACGACTATACGGCAATACAATGCAAGGCGATGTGACGCGAGGAAACTCGCGATGCATATACGAACGATTATATGCATCAAGAGGAAATTCCTGACAGCTACCTAAATATATGTACCAACTTGTATATGCAAAATGGGAAACGAGTATGTTGGAATTGGAAGATGTTCTTGGGACTGCAATGCTTTGATACAAAAATTCCACAAATCCCATGTTGGATGATCTGCTAATGCAGTCAGTTAAGGTGGTTGTATTGGGCCTTTATTGTGAATATCTTTGAGAAACTAAAATGTACAGCATTTTGATTTAAAAAAAAAATGGAAGCAATCAGGTCGGTTTGTTCTTCGGACTTAAAACCAATTTGACACGAGCTCATTTTCCAAGGTCTTATTAGAACTCGTTAATTGTTTGCAAACTGACATAACGCACACATGAAACTGCCACGAGCAGTCACGTCACCAAATATATTAAAATTTCAATAAAAATATTATTTTAATAATCACAACATTTCCACATGCAACCATATCGCCTAATTATTATTAACATACCATAATGCGTGTTGTTTTGATTCTTAAACGCATGTTGTGTGTGTTGCACCACCCGAATCAGACCACCAACCACTATATTCCTCCTCTTTCATTCCAAGTTGAGTAGTCATAAAAGGAATGTTGCAATCTTAACATATCTTTACACAATCTTTCCTCCCATTCTTTTTTCCAGATTGATGTGATTAATCTAGATCCGTCAGAGCGAGCGTCAGAAATAGGACAGCAAAAAAAGAACCAACCAAGAAACGAACGAACTAAAAACGCTGACCATCCAACGATGACGCGCTGATAGAGATCTGTAATTTTGTTCTCACATTAAACGAAACATGTCCAAGGAAGTCAACACTTCTAGAGCGCGCAGTAATTATGCGAACACATTATAAACACGTATGCTGTTTCTCAGCTGCTGGAACTGGCAGAGAAAGAGGCAGAGTCAGAGTAAGAGTCAGACGTCAAAGGCAGAAAAAGCCAAGCCGCTAGTTCATGCATAAGATAAATGACAAGCCAAACGCAACTTACAGCCCGCCACTGCCACATTGACAGACGAGCATGCAGCACAGTAAAAAGGAAAAAAAGAAAAAAAACGCACATCACGGCAGTTGCATGCGGTAATCGAGTTGCATTTCGCATCGCATAATCGGCTGAGGATGACGAACGGCAACGAGAACTCTTGTCAGATGTCGGATGTTCAACTGGATGACTGCCTGACAGAGAGTTGTGTTGCTGTGCTGTCTTCCGGATGCAAGTGCGTGTATCGAGCCACCGCCATCACCCATCATCACATAATCATTCCCGATCGTCATCTCCATGCCCCATGTGCCCATGCCCCATCACCATCACCATCATCATCATCATCAGTAGCACGAACAAAACTGACAAAATCGTCGTCGTCGTCATCACTGACGATCTGCCGCCCTCGGCACTTTTTGCGGTTATGTGTGTCGTCGCTGAGGACGTTTATCATGGCAGCGACGACGGACATCACCATCATCATCATCGTCATCATGCGGAGGAACACCAGCCACCGCCTGATGCTTTGTCCTCGTCATCACTCTTCATCGTTGTCGTTGCAGTTTTCATAATTACGATGCCAGTGTCGGTGCTGGCTGGGTCGGCCATCCACCATTATTTTGCAATGGTTATTGGCATTTGGCATTTCGGTATACGAGTATATAATATGTATAGGGGAAACGGAAAAGACATCACTCTGGCAGCCCCATGATTGCGGTCTCCTGCTGGCTGGAAGTTTAATAAATTTCACATCGCTATCTGATTGCTTTGATGGAATTCGCGGCACCGTAATTAATTTATTCATTATTCTTTTTGTCACGGGTCCATAAACTTCAGGACGGTGGTGGTGGTGCTGTGTGAGTAATGCCCATAAATGGGCGGTTATGGTGCGGACGTGCCTGGCTATGGAATTCGCGTAAATCATTTTTTTTTTTTGGTTGCTGTGTTCATTGCTGAGATACAAGGTCATGAAACGTCATGTTAATGTCAGAGTTTTTAATCAGACTTTTTTTTTTTTTTTCTTGTAAGATAATTATCCTTCATGGCTTCCAAAAGTATATACGGTTATAAAGCTTTAACTTCATTTTAGTTATTAAATAAGATTGGGATGAAAATTGTATGCTTTGGCTTCTTTATACATTCCACATTATATGAAAAATTCGTCACACGTCATACACACACAACCAATCGATCAATCATTAACTAACTTCAAGTCATATCTGAAAATATTTTCTTCAATAAAAAAAAGAAATGACATACAAAAACTCATCGTCATCGCGTCAACCCTCATTGTAGCACCACCACGACACTAACCACCACAACAAAGCCGCGTGTTGCTGTCAATATTTTGGATCTCTTCAATTACATGTCAATTTCACTTGTCGTCTATCCGTGTGTCTATCAATCAAGTTTGTTAACAAAAACATATATTTAGATACCATTTCAACTAGAACAGCATACGATGTTTGAAGAAAAGTAAATAACAACGTGTTGTCAATTTCCATAAGAACAACATATCTTACATATATATAGAGAAAATTTATGGAAATTATTTTGTTATAGTTTCGTCGTTTATTAAATACAAACAAATAAAGATATAAAGTAAGGTACCTTCATGAATATCAAATATAGAGTGTTGACAAACAAAATAAACCGGTAGCAATATTTATTCAACCGTTAGTATTATATAGGAACGAAAAATCTTCGAGCATGGCTGATTTATGATTAAATGGCGCCCGGGTATGGATTAAAATATATTTTTATTTCTTTTTTTTATTTTTCTTAGGAAGTAAGTAAGGATCATACAACATAGATTTTAAAATCGGGTTGTGTATATCATATTCTTATCTCACCACGCAAACACAAATCAAAACATGACTTAGGTAGGTACATGTATTTTTTTTAGTTTCGTTTATTTAATTGTTAACAAATAATGATTGAGTGACTTCCTGACGTGTTTATTATAAGAGGGGATTGTCAAACAAAGTCTGGGAGCTAGATGTGTTTATTCAATGTCATCATAAAACTCAGTTTTGACTTTAGGGCCGATTTATGATTAAATGGCGCCCGAGTGCGGATTATAAAATGTCAAGTAACAGATAAAATTTATAAATTTAATCATACTTATGTCGAAGAAAACTACTTTTCTCATAATCTATTACCGTTTTTACAATATTTAAAAAAAAATCAGACTATTTTTTAAAATATATAAAAATTTTGGAAAAGCAGTTAAACGAGTTAGTACAATTTACTCGGTTCCTATTAGCCATAGAGTAGTTTTCTTTGTTTCTTTTTGTAGGAGAGAGCAGTCACCTGAACTTGTGATTACAAACATTTTTGAAAACTCTTTCCACTGAGTTTTTGCTGAAAAATTTATAACTTAAAATTTTAACGGTTTTTCAGCAATAACTTTTAAGTGAAAAGAGTTGTCAAAGGCTGATAACTTATAAAATCAAATTCACGCGTAAAACGTTTTTTCAAAATGGCAGGCATCGCAGAAAATTATAATTTTGTAGTAAATCCACAAATATGTATTTATACTCTTATATCTCCTCAACTATTTTTTTTTTTAATATTTTAGCTTATTTTATTGAACTAATACTTTTTATGTCTCATATACCTACATACATAAAATGGTTTTACATTTTAAAACATATTGTTTGACATTTTTTCGTTAAATTTCTCCAATGAAACTTTATATACACCTACACTCTCACCAATCTTTAAAACATTTTTTTAATCATTTTGTTGATTGATTAACTTGAAGAATGATCAAAAGTTTTTAGCAATACATTTTTTTCTTTTACAATTTTTCACCGAATATTTATGTGTATTCATGTTGAGTGTTCATATGATTAATTGTTTTGTTTAATTTCGTTGATTTCTTCCTAAAGAGAAAATCTTCAATAAGATAGATTATATTTTTAAAAAAATTCCAACGAGTTATAACTAACATAATGACGAACTCTCCTATCGAATCAATCTTCTTGTCAGGCACAGTACAACAACTATGTCTAGAAAACTCGATGATGCCAATGTAATAATTTCAAAGCTAATCGGTCATATTTTTTTTAAAAACGAATCCATCCTAATCACTCAAACATTTCTTTGGCTTTTTTTTTTTTATAAATTCAATCCCCTAACACTCAATCAATAATGCGCGCTACTGAAATCCATTTGGCGCCAGAATTTGACACCTCTTCAATAAATAAAATAAATAGCGTCGTTAATAAGAAGACCCTTAACATAAAATATAACATCAAAAACGTCAAAGAAAAATATAAAAATAATGCACTTCATCGAATCGTTGTCGCTATATTATGTATACCTACTTAAGACCCCCAACCCGCATCATTCTTCCTATATCGCGGGCGGGAGTTTTTTTTTTTAATCTGATTAAATGCCGCATATAATTTTTCGTCCTCTGCTGTCCATTTTATTTATTCAGTTAATAATAATTTGCCTTTATTACGGCAGGAATTAATCAGCTTACTGTCTGACGCCATACTTGTCAAAGTCAAATACAAATTGTTTCTCTTCTTAATATAATATCCAGTATCCACCCTATATCGATGACAACGAGTACAGTGGGGCAAGTTAAGATCAAAAAATTGGAATTAACTTGACATTTGTAGAAACCAGTAGACATTTTTAAAGAAAGCATCAAAACCTCTCCTTACATGATCATCCATATTTCACTATTTTTTCTATCTAACTTTTCTAGTACTCGCCGATTGTCAAATAAATTTGTTCACGAAATTAAATGAAATTGAAAATTATATACCGAGAGTAAATTGTGGAACGTCCAATTAAATAGTTCTATGTAAGTCTTTTACTTGGCTAATTTGTATTCTGTAAAAAAAAAACTTCGTGTGGAACATACACCCTTTCTGAAATTAAAAACGAATACGTTCCATTTTGTTCTTTAATCCTTATTTACAAATTCATAACTTGCGACTAAAAGGGAAATATGTAACATGACGTTAAAATAATTGGCATTATGCATTAAATTTCAAAATATATGTTGTGGAATGTAAGTTTATAGTTTTCAAATTGAAGTTTCTTTTATAAATTATGATTATTTTTTTTTTCAATTGAATTTGAATTTTCCATAAAATCATTATAAAACACCAGTGAAGGTTTCAAGCTGTTTCAAAAATAAATACGTTCCACAATATGTTCCAAACCAAATTTTCAATTTTAAAAATTAATCTCGTGAAATGAGAAATCAATGCATTCCACAGTTTTGTAATGACCATTTTAGATCAATTTTTTATTATATTTTTTCCCACTATCCAACTCGTCCATCGGTCGTTTCGAATGACGGATTTGTCAGCAATCAGCCGTATAATGAAATCAATTCATATGGATATTGAATTTAAATCGCATCTACAGACATCGCTTGAGGCTTTCAAAAGAGAGGGACTTGACTTGACTTGAGTGAGGTGTGTAAATCAATTATATATATCAGACGAAAATGTCATGCAGCTGTCAAACAGTAGCGGATCATTTGATAGCTCCTGGGAATCATCCAATAACAACGACGATGATGATACGAACGACCGACGCGACGATGACAATGATGACTAATCACCCGCTTGCTAAGGGATAACAGCAGTCTATTATTTATCAAGCCCAGGTAGCGCTGGTAGGTACATATATGCCTAATATCCTATTATAGGTGAACCGCGTGTACTTTTGTCATGAGAGATAGAGAGAGAGTGGTATGAGTCGTCGTCGTCGTCGTCATTGGCCATGAAAGATTATCGGGGATTTGTGGGAATGGAATGAAGATAGCCCGTTTAAATAGACTTGAAGCAAAAGGTCAGGATATGTACATTGTACATATTTATAGCGAAGGAAGTCGAAGTTAATCTTCTTTAGGTGGTAATTTTTCTATTTATTTTTCAATTCTCTATGGAATGTCTTGCAGGTATATTTCTGCACGTAAAAAACGTTAATTTATCATAAGGAGTTTGATAAATTATTTATTTATTATGTTCCCAGATTAAATGGTATTAGTTATATAAGATTTAGCTGTCTTGGTTAGAAGCTCAATTGATTTGTAAATCTTAGCCTCATGGAAAGCTTAGACTATGAATCTTTCTTTCAATTCCAAGGATTTAAAAAAATACTGCAAAGTTTCTGAGAAACGAAGGCTGTAACTAATGACACGCTTAAAATAATAAAGTGACGCGACAGCTCGTGTGGATAACCAGGGCCTAGTCCTTATTGTGACCTAAAACTTTTCAACTATTTTTACTTGCAGGTTGTTTAGATGGCAGGAATGGGAGGGACCTAAAACTCTTAACCATTTTGACTTGCAGTTCGTTTAGTCGGCAGAAATGGAGGGGACCTATAATTTTATCTGCTAAATTCGAAAAACGAAGCTACATTTCGAGGTCAAATTCGTTTCTAATAAAACAAACTCCAAATTATTCCAAAACAGTTTTATCTAAGAAAAAAAAAACGTCCAAACTATACTTTGACTTTCTAATCTGGAAAGCCATTATAAGGTCCCCGTTCAGTTGAAATTTATTTCATTTTATTAATCGGCTTAGCATTTGAAAGGCAAAACTGCTATTAAAAATTTTATTTTCAGTAATTCTCCAACCTTTTGCAATAAGAACTCCTATAATAAAGCTTATCTCCATCTTGCAATCTTCACAGCTTAATTTGAGCTTGAAGCATCTTTTTCCATCCACCCACTGGCACTGTAACTTCACTGCAAGTGCGCATCATTCCATTATTTTCATTGAGAAGTTAAAAAAAAAATAAAGAGACACGAAACATAATTCCCCAAATGGAAAAAAATAAAATATGAATATTAGGATCTCAGATAAGGACTCCTGGGGATGGTGCTCATTTTTCTCCAACCCATAGCTGCCGCCATTCCATGATCCACAACAACAAACTGTATACAAAATCATGGTAATCATATAGTCAAAGTACCCTCTGAGCACTTAATTGCAGACCTTTTTGAGACTCCAACCAAGTCTCGTGATTTTCTTTGCAACTAAATCGATTGTTGAAGGCTTGTAGGTATATCCGAGAAAGAGAGAGAGACTTTGCGCAAGCAATATAGGTGCTATTATTAATTGGTCGCTGTCATAAGCTCACCTGGCCTCTGTCTGGGTTTTTCTTCAAGCTGATGCAAAAGCCTGAAGTCAGGCATGGGAATTCCTTTTTTTAAATTGAGATATCTTATGGACAACAATGGGCAACTTAGCTATGTTTTTTTTTTTTTAATTTTATTTTTTTACAAAGATTGGTGTGGCTTTTTATGATGGCAGCAGGAGGAGGTTTTCGACACGATCTATGATAAATATTTATTTTATTGTTGTATAAATTGCGCAAACGGAGCAATCAAGGAAAGAAGGAGTAGTTTGTTGGGAGTGGCTATAATGTCTGAGCTAAGCTGGATGATCACGAAACTCATTTAGTTGGAAATTTCCATTCCATAATATGTCATTGTCAAATAAGGTGAATTTCATGGGGGTGATGAATTAATATTCTAGTTAGTGTAAAAACTTGAAACTAAGTATATGTATAATTAAGCCCAGAGGTCAGAGCTAGTGGATCGAAGAATAGTTTGTGGATTTTTGGAATTTTTTCACAATATCACAATTTTTTTGTCATGTTTTTTTCACAAATTAAAGCACAGTAAGTTCGAGTAAAATTGAAATATCTATTTAATGAAAATCTTCGCTATGAACTTGATATTGCACAGATTAAGGAAAAAATTGAACAAAAATTAAACAAAATTCACAATACATCCTATTTGATTTTGTGGAGACTTATTTAAAATTTATAAATATGAATTGCAAAAAAATATTGTGAAACGTATTAATTTTTCATAACCCTTGTGAAGTAAAAAATAAATACAATCCACACTCTTTTTATCGACCTCAGTTTTTGCTTTTGTGGAGACTTGTTCAAAAACTAAATATAAGTACTGAAAAACAATAGTGTGGAACGTATTATTTTGTATAACTCTTGTGGAATGAAAAATAAATACGATCCACATCCATTTTATGGACCTTAGTTTTTGGTTTTGCGGAGACTTGTTCAAAAATTAAAAATAAGTACTGCAAAAAAATATTGTGGAACGTATTAATTTTTCATAACTCTTGTATAGTGAAAAATACATAAGTACGATCCACAATCTTTTTATCGACCTCAGTTTTTGCTTCTATGGAGACTTGTTCAAAAATTGAAAATAAATACTGCAAAACAATATTTTGGAACACATATTACATATTAAAGTAACCCTAGCACTAATATTCGGTGGAATAAGAAATGAAATTTTACGTTCCACGTATTTTTTTTTTCGAAACCCCTCAAAAGGGAAAGGCCAGAACGAACAGAGTTAATTGTAAATTCTTGTTGTTATAATTGATTTTATTTGAAGAATAATAGTTACAAAATTAAAATGTGAATTCTAGAATCCAAACGTGACTACATTTGCATTATTGCCAAATTTTATGATTTTAGGTGAAATTCATATTCAAATAATGACGGAAAATTCTTCTGAAATAGGATCAAGGATAAACACGTTTTCCATTGATCATACCATAATAGCAACAAATAAAAAAATATATTCCTATATAAGACTTCAACTGATGACTGTCAGTTTTACAAAAGTGGAAATCCAAAAGAGTAATATATCAACCGTGTGCCGTCTGCAAGTTATTTTCACCGCGAATAGTCAAATTAATCAAAGACAAAGAGCTGTCACTGTGACATGAACAGCAGCAGCTTCAACTTCAACTTTAGCTTCAGTTGTGGTTGTGTGTTGTGTTATGTTGTCCATGCCACGAAAAGTAGATATACTCGCACGACGACCGACGACGACGAAGAGAAGACAACAACGACAACGATGACGACGAAACGTTTCTGTGCCACAACATGACATGTAATTTAATCTATCGTTGTGGCTGAATTATTTCTGGTGTCATTGCATGGTACTGGGTGCGTAATTACGTCATTCATTTTCATCAAGCTGATGGACGAACCCAACGAGTTTTCTGATATGCCATCAAATCTAGTCAACTTATAACTAGCCAACTCAAACAATTCACACACTGTGGGGTAGTTTGCAATGAATTATGGAATTATTTTCATTTATTTATTTTATTAGTGATTCTACTCATTTATTTTATTTTATTTTATGTTATTTAACTTAAGTATTTTTTTTTTTTCAACTCAAAAATATTTAACTAAAACCCCATGGATAGAGAATCGCAGTAAAGACTCGCTTAAAATACCATTTTTCGAAACATTTTCATCGCAATTATATTAAAAAAAATCAATACGTTTCACATGACATATTTCCAATTTGATGTGACCATTTTTGAAGCTGAGCTCAAATCAATCAATTACTTTGTTTTAAAAAAGTACATAAAGTTTATTTGATAGCAATTTGGACACGTCAATGCCATGTTTTATGATTAACTACCCCACTATACGACTGTATACAACCAAGCAACCCACTGAAGTGTCATTTGAACGACTAAGCAAGTGAAGAATGTCACAATCAATCATAAAGATGACCCGCTTGACAGTGCTAATTTTTCACTTTGCGTTCTTAGAGTAGGTATACCTAGTGAAAGAGTCTTACTGATGGTCGGGTCGGGTGCGCTGCGCATTGCGTTGAGTTGATATTTCCGTGGTAGGGCCATCATTGTGATTGCCAGATGATATAATATTGATTCCCTGGAGGGCTGTCTGTCATTCTTTGAGAATATATTAATAATTTTACCATTTTGCTTTAGAGAGAGAGAGTATTGTGTAAATAGCAGTCTGACAGCAGGCGATAGCTTACTTTTTTAAAAGTGGAATGAGTTTTGAGTGATTGAATCTTTCTGTTTTAGAGTTTGAGAATAAATATCGAAGTCTTCAATTTTATTAATAATATAAAATGGAATATTTTTTAAAGATAGAATAGGTATGTACATCCTTAGATCCTTAAATGTGGCAGGTTTTTCAATCAATCCCATTTGAAGATTTTTAACATTTAAACTTTAACTAAGAATTTTTCTTTTCCTACAAAATAATTTTTAATTTTTTACGATTTGAATGAGGTCTTGTTTGATATTTTTTATTTACAGTTTGAACAGCAGCTTAAAAAAAACAAGCGTCTCTATTTGTTCAGAAAACATTAATAAATTTACTCAATTGTTGATTTAAAAATTTCATGATAAGATTACGTTTATTTAGTAATTTTTTAATTAAATTTTATTTAAAAATTGTCAGTTGGCTCGTTGGTCTAGGGGTATGATTTCCGCTTAGGGTGCGGGAGGTCCCGGGTTCAAATCCCGGACGAGCCCAAGTCTATAATATTTTAAAATTAAAGAAAGGATTTAAAGCCTCTTACAACTATTTTTCTGAACCTGTTATGCTAAAAGAGCATTTTTAAGCATTAATTTATAAACCCATCGAGAAATAGGTACATCAAGTGAAAGATTGATCCAAGCTCTATCCAAACCTAAAAACTATAAAAGATTCTGCTAACTCATTTCTACCAAATATTTTGTACATCTTAAAAGTGATTTTCCTAATTTCCAATTCAACTAGTTTAAAAAAGCAGCTTATATCTCGTTACCCTTCAAGTCGGTCTTCGTTGTTTTGCTTTGGAGATATTGAAACTATTCTCATGAGACTGTTAGAACCTCTCTAGCTATAGGCAATATCTCGTTTTTTTTGGGGTTTTCGACCCATCTTTCTTAAAAAGACAGCTAATATCTCCTTAATGATTAAAATCGCTCTGCAAGATATTGCATTAGAGGTATTTAAACTATTTTCATTAGCCTGTTTGAACCTCCCTCTCACTTTATTTACTACTACATACATAAAAAAGACAGCTAATATCTCCGATATCATTTAAATCGGTTTACCAGATTTGTATTGGTGATATTGAAAGAATTCGTGTGAACCTCCCTAACTATGGCCAATTTCTCATTTTTGACTTTATTTTCGACCCAACTGCCTTAAAAAGACAGCGCTAATATCTCGTTTATCCTTCAAATCATTCTACAACTTTTTGCATTAGAGATATTGAAACTATTCTCATTAGACTATTGGAATTTATTTAGCTATAACCAATATCTCGTTTTTTCGTGGCTTAATATCTAATATCTCGTTTATCCTTCAAATTGGTCTGCACTGTTTTATTTTGGAGATATTAAAACTATTCTCATTATACCGTGTTGGACATCCCTAGCTGTACTCAATATCTCGTTTTTCCTCATTTTTAACCCAACTATCTTGAAAAAAAAAACAGCTAATATCTCAATTTTCATTGGAGATATTGAACTATTTTCGCATTATACCATGTTCCCTCTTCGAACTTAGCGAATACTGATTTTTCAAGTAGTTTTGTACAGTTTTTTTTAGGTAGATATCTTGTATTAGTATGGAGATATTACACCTTTTTTGCAGTATTTTTTTTTTTGATAAAAACACAAACAACAGTAAGGTTTGAATAACAAGCTAATTGAGACAGTTTTTGTCATCACTTATGTCAGTTAAATATTCCCTTTTTTTATTATTTTTTTTGGTAAGAATGTCAACAAAAACACATTTATTTTTTTTTTTAATACATTTATAAAGTCATGATTTTATGGCTTTCAGCTGTCTTATTTCAGAATTAAGCTAACATCTAAATATAAGCTTACAATTTTTCATGCCTCATACACATTTACTTTCGAAAATATAATATTTCAACTTGAGTCACTTTTATAGCCGAATAGACATAAAGATGGTAGAAAATAGCGTCTATCATAAATAACCCTCTTAACTGCTTCTCACTATATAACAAACGCACCATAGAAGAACAGTACCTATAACGTCAGCTCTAACGCCATAACCGTTTTATAGATATATGTATAGGTTTGAATATGCCAGTGCAACAAATATTCCAGACAATAAACAATTCACACACATTCAATGAAACTGCTTGAGTAATGTGCGCTATTTACCCTTTTGATAGGCGCGGATATTACTTGAGGGTTGATTTAGGGAATACTTTGCCTCCCAATTGCTTTTTCTATATTATACCCAATAGACGATGCGGAGGAGAAAGAGGATTGGAATAAAAAAGAAAGGTTCTTCTTTATGCGATTATGAAAATTATTTGCTGCCACACGCAATTGAATAACAACTTCAAACTCGATTTTGGCATTTCAACTTTTACGTACAAATAGAGAAAATATAGAGGAAAAGCCTCCTCGTAGCTCAATAAGCTCTTTGTATCGTAACTGCCGCCGCCGCACCACCGCTGCTCCAGCCTGTGAATCCCACAGAAATAATATTCCCTGGCAATGATAAACAGAAAGTTCCGTATCCTTTTACATTTCCGCTTTTCCACCATTCCACAATGCCACTCGACGAACATTAAGAACAAATTTATTGCTCGAACGTTACTCAAATAAACGGTTTTAAAATAAAATGTTCTCAAATTAGCTCAGACCTTAGGTCGTTCGTTTCGTGCCGCGGTGGTGGTGTGCTGCCACTGCCTCTGCCGCTTTTCGCATTTGAGTACGTTATACGTGAACAACGTGGCCATTTATCCTTCGGGTGGCGTGGCGCGTCTTGCACCTCGTTGGGTGTGATGTGAATGGCGGACGGAAATATTGGCGTTGTTTCTATGGTTTAATTTGGATTGGATTTAGTAGAGCCACCACATACTGGCTATATAGCTCAGCTCTGCTGCATATATACAGAGTGTAATCGTTCTTTGGTTTAAATTTACGATCGAATTGCAAAGA
This sequence comes from Epistrophe eligans, assembly GCA_951394125.1. Lineage (NCBI taxonomy): Eukaryota > Metazoa > Arthropoda > Insecta > Diptera > Syrphidae > Epistrophe > Epistrophe eligans. Next base: position 54,250,888 of record OX596031.1, read on the forward strand.
TATGGGAGAACTTTTTGGAGAAAGGTTCCCAAATGGAGTGTAGGTTTCTATCTCTTTATAATATATCCTTGATTTGGAGTTGGGGTTGAGAATTGTAAATTACATTTTTGGTAGTGGGGCATCACCAATGAACGGGGGGGGGGGGGGTTAGGTTCGTGGTGGTAGATATTTCTAAATTGACTTCCGTGAGTTAACATTTGAAAGTCATTTGTTAGTGTGAGGTTAACAAAGAGGCTCTTTCAAAGGATTTAACTACAATTGGATTTGAAAGTTATTTCGGATTGTTTTTCTATTGAATCCAGCAATGGTAGAAAATGTCTGTGGTAGTATTGTAAAACTTATACAAAAGACTATCACTCCAAAGGAAAATATATTGTTAAGTAAATGGGTAGGTTTACTACAAAGTGTTGGAAAATAAAAATAGTTTTTGTAGGTAACATTGTGTAGTTTAAAATAGACACTAAATGAGTTATAAAAATGTCCAAAATGAGTGGGCGACTTGAGTTATTATTGCAGATGGTTTTGTCTTGTGTTGTATAAAAAAATATTAATTGGGTTTTTTTAAAACGATGTAGAAGAGTGGGGAAGTTAATAAATACTAGTGACACTCAATACATGGGTTGTTGATGCCTTAAGAAATTATTAAATGTTAAAAATGATATAACTCACATTGTACTAACTCACTCGAAATAAAATATTAGCCACTCACGAAAAAATTCCGAAAAATCCGAATTTTGGTTATTTGGTTTAAGACATGAAGTTTTCTTTGAATATGGCTCGAAATTTTTTGTTTTTTTTTTTCAAGAAATGTCAAGGCAAAAATTATAGCTAATAAAATTCAACATTATACTCTCAATATATGAACCAATTTTTATTTCAACTAAATTAGTTCTTTTCTAAAATTCAGCTTTTTCGGAACATTCCAAATTTTGTTCCACACTTCAATTCAAATCAAATTTATTTATGTAAAGTTTTGTCGCAATTTTTGATTAAAATTCTGAGCAACGCAAAAGAAACAATTTGGCTAAAATGCCAGTTTGCAATTCAAAATATTTGATGTCATAAGTTAATCATAGAATAGAGTATATGCCAAACAAAATAGGGGGCACTAAAGTTCCAAAAATCAATTTGATAATGTTTTGACCAAAAACGGAATGAAAACTGAGAACATGAAAATTTGATACCTTTTTGGGAATAAACTACAGCGATTTTGACTTGAAACAAACAAATTGTCATAATTTCCTATAACTGATGGAAATCGAAGATTTAGAAAATTAAATTAATCGATCTTTAACGTCACACAATGAAAACCGCATCGTCTAATTGAGGAGGTCTAGTCGCGGCTCATACAAATGAAATTATTTTCCATAGTTAATGAATTCTTTTATATATATTTTTTTATATTGTTCGAAAACTGAAAAACTGAAAAAAAATTATCTTACCTAACAAAATTTGCTGCAAATGACCACATGGCCGGACACTGTGGCGTATGAGTATTTTTTAAATTTAATTGTTTATTATAATTTTGATGAAATTTTAAAAACAAACAATGGTTTCAATGGGGCCTTAAATACTATTAATTTATTTTTAATGTCAAATTCACTTCTTAATTAATTAATTAAAAACCTATATTTTGACTTTAAATTACTAAAATTGGTAAAACATAAGTTTATGCTAAGACTGATTTAATCTTTAAAGAATAAATGAAAAAAAAATGATTTTATTACCAAAAAGATTACAAACTCTTGGGCTCGTCCGGGATTTGAACCCGGGACCTCCCGCACCCTAAGCGGAAATCATACCCCTAGACCAACGAGCCAGTTATAATAATTTCACTAATTTAACTTCAAACAAAAAAAAAAAAAACTTCATTAAATAAGCTAAGCCTAAAGATAAATCAAACTTTCATTTATTTGAACAAAAAAAATAATAAAATTACTATGCAAAAATTAAAAAAATGGTGTTTTATTTACATAAACATCTCAGACCTAAAAATGAGAGATTAGGTAAATAAAAATAATCAAATAAATTATTTTAAACACAAATATTTATTGAAGATTTTTTTTATAAAGACGAGAGATTATAAACACCTGCAGTCGTATATTTTAAACTTTTAGACATCTCTGTCTAATTCTAAATCCTTGTCTAAAGATATATTATATTTAATTAAATTAAGCATATTTTCATCTTTTTCGCACTTTCAAGACAAAGACACTGATTAGCTAGTTAACCTTCTTAGAAAATCTAATAAATAAGTTTGTTGAACTATAACTTTTCGAAAGTTCTTTTCGTTGAGTTCAAGTGGGTTATATTTATTGTCAAAAGTAACATGGTGAAACTCAGTATATGATACCTTATTTAACAATATTTAGCCTACTTGGTTGAAGATAACTTGTCACTTAAATAGCGCCCCACAGAGTCCATATACAATCGAAGCTCTTATTCGAAAATTTCGTGCAATATTTGAATTTGGGCTATTTCGGTTGGGATGTTAACTTTTAGGATCATTCAAAGATATTCTGACAAAGTATAAATTTCAGGTAGCTCAACAGGAAAAAATTGCATCGGGTCAAATCGGGCTAGTAGAGAACGGACCGGAAAATTTTCCGACCAAAACTTCAAATTCGATTTCATTCAATACTGGCAACAAAAAAAAATTTGGACCAATGTCATTGTCAGTGAACACATCCGCTGAGGTGAAAATGAAGAGCAATATTTATGAAGTAACAATTGAAAATTAAGAATAGTAATGAGGTTATAATTTTTTTAGTTTGTATCTTTTCTGCCGAGACGCAAATAAATTGATTAATAAAAATAAAAATAACCGTTTCGTTAATAATAATAATGCTGTCCCTACCCAAATCTTCCTACAATTTAACCACTCCCACAGGACCAGTTTTTTTTTCTTTTTTGAAAAATAGATAAATAATAATTTCTTAAAGGTTATATATCAGGAATCATTTTTAAACACCTTGGAATTAAATAAAATTTTAAAACAAAATTCATGAGCTTAGAATCACTATCTTAAATCGTCTGGACTGAAATATATTACCCAGCCTACATATACTTTATAACATATTTTCTAACTTAGATACATTCTTAATAAATTAAAATTTATGAATTGTTTCTCATTCTGACATTTGCCATTAATATAATTTATCTTATCCAAACCAAGCCAAAGTCATTTATATATATTTTTTTGTTGTAAATTTAACCTGTCTTTGCTTATTAGTAGCACTGAAAATCATGTCTACCATTTACCATCCCCAAAAACACAATATTAATGACCAAATTAATAAAAACGTACGCATAAATAACATCAACGGATGCTTATCGGCACCTCGTTTTTTTTTTCAAAAATAAATAAATAAATATTATTGGCCATCTATAAGGTGGCTCCCATATAACCACACAAACAGACAGACAGACAGACAAAAACAGACAGAAAGAACCGCCATTAAAGCTGTTTTTGCTCTCAGCACATTAATTTGTATTATTTTTGTTATTTTTATTTTGAACGAAAGATATTTCAATTTTCACTTCGATAATATCTCACCGTTTTTAATACGAAAACGAAAAAGATACAAGAATTTACGACCAAACCATCTGTGGGCTGTCATCATCATTGGCGGGCAAAGGCGACATTGTGAACATGACAATTTTTCACTCGCAGATAATCAACATCAAGAAGAAATTACAATCAGAGGAAGCAGCAGGGTAAAAAAAAAAATGATAAAGAAGAAGAAGAACTTCATGGTGTAGGTACGGTATATACAGCGAACGTCTTCTTGGGTCTCAGCAGATCCCATCTCTTGGCTCTGGATATGTCTTTGGGTATAATTTTTTTGAAATAAGATATCACAATAGTACGGGGTAGATAAATCATTTCGCTTGGTTGGATGCGTTCGTTGTGGGTATATATATCTAGTGGTGGTGATGGCGGTAAGAGAATGCTGAAATGTTCTCTAATTACCCCCGGAAAAGGGCTTGTCACATGCAGAGACCCCCACTGTACACACACACATACACACACAGAGGGATCCTCGCAACGACTATAATTAATGATCTTCAACTCACCCCAGCTAGAATTTTTATAAGGAAAAGACAGGAGCGGATTAATATAGGATCATAAATGAGAAAAAACCAAAGGCCCTCTTTTTCGTTAATTCGTCTCTATTAGACCAAGCTTGAAATTTTGAAAATTTTCTTTGAAAAAGGTAAAAAAAAAGAAGTAAGAAAATCAAATTCACTAAAAAAATCATCATAATTTTTTAAACAAAATAAATAACCAAAAACAATAAGCTCAAACAAATATTGCCTATCTTGGTAGCTATGTAATATTTCTGAGTTTTTTAGGTTCAAAATAAAATAGCCGACTTTCCCATAAGCCCACAAAAAATGAAAAAAATAATTTTTCATAACCAATTATGGCGCCCTTCCTTCAAATTGGGCCCTTTCATCAACCCTCTATTTTACCTAATCAACAATCCAGCCCTGGAAAAAAGTACTACGTGCTTTTCAATGCAAAGGTGATCTTTCGATTTAGTTTTAGATTAATGTCAGAGTTTATAATTAGACATGTTTCTTGCAACGCATGGCTAGACCCCAAAGACACGGACAGATCTGATTAATACCAGCGGCGCACAACATCGTTCGCTCAACCTCTTCATAATCGCTGATTGAGAGATCGATTCTCAACAGATCGATAAACTCATTAATTAAGAGTGAATGAGAAAAAGAAGGAGAGAGAGATGAAATAGAGTGGACATGGACCTGGACTGTAAAATCAAGAGGGGTCTTCACCAAAGTGTGGGCTCACCCATATATTTAGATATACCGATATAGTCGTTGTTTATGCCATCTGACATGGCCAACTGTCGGCTAATTTATTCTCAGTCCGATGATTTATAAGTGAAACGATTTTAAAATTCTTGTTATATAGCTGGCTGGCAAACGATTGGAAAAAGGTTGAGGGGGTTATCCCAAAAAACCGGAGATCTTCATCGCTCATTCTCTCTCGTTCTCTTTCCCCGGGAACCTCTGTTTATATATATATAAAATATCAAACGCCCATTAACAGCACCCATTGTGACAATGATAAATGTCCAACCAGGGACCATTTAGTAGCTCTCTATACTGCCAGCTATAGCTAAGCTACACAGGAAGAAGGGGTTAAGAGGCCGACATCAGGGGGATTTTAGATTTATTCGACAAGCACATTGTGTGTGGATATAAATCATCGAAAATATTTAGTGTCAGGCTATATGCATATTTACAACGGGATTTTGCATATTTATGTAATGTGAAGTCTATTTTCGAGATACACTTTGGCTGATAGTGCTGGGAATTTATGAATAAATATACAGTTCTATGTTTTGGTTGATTGTCATGAAGATGATGATGATAATAATAATGATGATGATGATGCAGTGCGATAGTAAGTGCCAGCAATCTGGTGTGTGGTTTGAGGTTGGTAACTATAGGAATGGATATCCATGGATATCTATATAAATCCAAAAATTAAAAGGTACAAAGTTTACTGTTCATAGAGTAGAGAGGTAATGGTAATTTGTAGTAGGTATATTGAATTTTTGGATGGAAAATATGAATGCATCAGAATTTGAAATGAAACAGGAGTGGATTTACTTTGTGACAAAATATGAGGACATTTTTAATTTTCGTAGCCAAAATTGAACTTACGATCTTTGGAAAATTGGGGAAAGCTGCTGGTATACTGGGTTCTTTCGGGAAATATTTTGTACTGTGTGCGAGTGTTGGAGTGTTCGAACGGAGGAGAAGATTCGACCGTGAACTCCATGATGTTATGGATGTAGTCCAAAAAGACTAACACGTCAACCTCATTATTTCGATCACGTCCTGTGCAAATGGACACAATGATCAAGCCAAGATATTCTTCGAATACAATATTCCAAGTTCGAGACGATATAACGAGGAAGATATAACAAGCTATTGCGGATGCCAAAGAGACTGTTATCAATAACTAGAAGCAGCGAGCTTGAAATCGAAGAGGATGGAAAGCCGCTCCAAATCTCACGTTGAGAATATTAATGGACCAGGATTCCCTTAAATAAATTAGTAAGTAAAGGTCTAAAGGCCAAAATTTAAAATAGACTCCCATTTAACATTAAAAACAAACCCTAGTAAAAATAAAATCTATAAAAGACAGATACATATGTCTTAAAAAGGGTTTTACAAGATTGCCTGTAATAATGTTTAATGTAAACAATATCATTTTGTAAATGAAAATATAAAAATTTATAAGTAAACAGAAGTACTCTAGGGAATCAAGATATATTTATGCAAAATTTCTGTAAATGTAAGTAAATAACTCACCTGAATTAGTTGATTCATGATAATCTGAAAATAAAATTAAAAAAATATTAAATATTTAATTAAATTGGTTTTATTTATCACAAGTTTAAATAAAGTTTTTTAATAAATGTTTCTGGAAAAGTATTAACAAAACTCTTGAAAATTTATCTAATTTATGCTGAGAATTATACTCAAAGCAACTAATGTTCTGTATCAAATTTGAAACAGATCCTTGCATTCACAACTTTCCAAAAAAGACGACTTAAAACAAGATAACGCCCTAAGACCTGAGTTATTGGCGATTCTCATTGTTTACCTATATTTATGCTTATTGCAAACAAAAAAGTGTAATTAAAAGGAATCTCTTGAGTTACCTTTACTATTAACAAATCGGCAAAAAGATACCAAGTTAAAACCTGATCTTTTATGATCCAAGTTTAGAATTTCAGTAAAGGAAAACTTGTCTGCGCCATTTTCGAAACATCGAATTTTCAAAAAATAATTTTGAAATTTCCAAATCCAAAATTAATTCTTTTAGGAAAATTTTGATATACAATATTATTTAAATTTTTTTCAATAAATAGTAGATCGTTTCAATATAAACTCACATACAAAATTTTATCAAAATCTTAGAAGTCGTTTTCGAGAAAAAAAAAAAAGATTTTTCTTTTCGAATTTTAAACTCTTGTATGGTATTTTTAGTTATAATTATAATTTTTCTTTAAAATCTACTAAATAATGTTAAAAAGCCGCTTGGGGCTTATTTTGATAAAAATCGACTATGCTGTTTTCGAATTAATTTAGTTTTAGAAAAAAATTTAAACTTTTTTTTAAAATAAAAAAAAAATGTTTGAACATTTTGATATATATACATAGGTATGTCCTGTACTGTACACACAATACTTTTTATAGTTAACATTCTTTAACAAAATGGATCAAAATCAGTTGGATCGTTTTTGAGAAAATTCAAAATAAAAAAAGAAAACGATTCTATTGGAGGTGCCATTTATAACCATTTTTCAGATTTTATTTTTACAAAGTAAAAAAAAAAACAACACTCATATTTTAAGTTGTGAACACGTTTTGAAAAAAAATAAAATTTTCATTAATTGCTAAAAAAAAATTTGCGAAAATTTCCGTCATTTTTCGTTCTAAAAAATATTTCAAAATCTGTCAGAGGAATGCCCAATCAGTACCAAGTTTAAACAAAATCGACCCATCCGTTTAGGCTGCAGTCGAAGGGACAGACGGACGATATTGCAATACCCACTTTTTTAACCTTCGCTATCATCGCAATGTGAAGCTTGATAAAAATCTCGAGTTCGATTTTTTCTACGAATTCATAAATTGCCATATAATATGCATGTGGTTCAAATCCAATATTGTAGATCTCAAAGAAAAATTTATTGTGATCCCCCTTCCCTCTCAGCCGTTTACCCTGTAGTTAGTGCCCAAAAGTGGACAGCGTGAAAGTTTAAAAAAATACTTTTTTTTTTAAATTTTTTAGCCTCAAAAAATTTTGTTCTTCATCTCAAACTTTTTTAATTTTTTTTTTCATACAAGCCTTATGATGATACGATTTTTGTACACTTGTGGCCCTATTTATAAACGTTGTCTAACTTTAGAAAATTCTCCAACTTTGGAAAATGTTTTCAAAAACCTTGTTTCTTGTTGTCTTATAGCTGCCTAACTTAACTTAGACACAAGAGTAGAATGTCTTAACCGTGAATAATGTGATTTTTATTTTTATTAAATAAAGCATATATTTCCTCTAATTCGAAAATAGTTAGACATTGTCTAAGTAGACAAAAATCTAGTAAATACGACTGATAATGTTCTATTCCTATAGTTCTGTCTTAAATTAAATTTTACGAGCTTAGAATTCCTCAATTTAATTTTTTTCAGAATTTTGAAACTGAATTATTTAAATATTTTGTATGTACATAGGAAATTTTGTAACCTACATTACAGCCTTTTAATTTGTTTTCTTTAAAAACAACTATTAGGGTGATATTCTTTTGTTCTGGAGCCTGTCAGTGCCTTTGACGATGCAAAGTTTTAATGTTCATACGGTTGTTGCTTTGGCATAAATTGTATTTTCTATCGAGTTGTGTTCCTGCTATTCCTAATATGAATTTTTCTACTTCACTTTTTAGTATTAAACCTAAACAGCCAGCCCTGTTGAGGTATCGACGATTTATGCAGTAACTAGAATTCAGAAAAATATATCTATTGACTAAATTTATCGACATCCTATCAAACCTATATCGAATTATATAATGATGTTCTAAAAATATAATTTATAGGTAGATTTAGGTATACCTTATAAAGTATGACAAGTGGTGATTTATCAAAAATGGCAAAACGGAGATTATAAAATTCACAGTGCAAAATAATTTCATTTCTGTTTCCTGTAAAATGTTTCAAATAATAACAACAACATACACATTTTGTAACTACAATATACGCACATAAAACACCTGAAAATCTATATTCAAAATTCAGAAATTCTAACAGAGATACATTCGATGTACACTCAGTAAATATTGAAATGAGGTCTATGTATGACTATGGCTATGACCACTATAACAGTTGTCACAAATCGACCTAATCTCGTATACACAAAATTTCTGACACTTGGTACAAATATAACCACCAAAAACACATCCGCTGTCCCGAGATATTATTTGCATTCATTTCCGGTGTCGTGACATAAGCCATTGTTCCTGCCGAAATGATAACAATTTTAACATCAGTTGAACTTATTTATTTGGCTGTCAGTTTTTTTTTGAAAATTTATTGGTAGGCATATTTCTAAATGAAAACTCATTTGCATTATGTTTGTATTTGTTTTTGTTTGGAAATTGGTGGTTGGAGGAAACCAAGGTAGTGCAGACACACGTATACATAACTGCGTTTATTTAAATTTCGAAATAACCAGGAGTGTTTACTTTTTTTTTGAAAACGAAATGGTGCGTTTGTTTGTTTTATTTTTTTTTTCTATTTGTATTAAGTGTGGTTGCTTGGTTTTTAACTGTTGAGTGTTTCATTTAATGCGGTTGGATAGCTTCTGAGGGCGTTCTTCTCACCACCACCTGGGTGGCTGGGATGTTAATTTCACCTCATCTCACTGAGATGCTTAAACAACAACGTAATGTTGAATGTATAATTAAATATTCACTCCTAATCTTCAAAGACAATATTTTACTAAGGGTTTTTATGATGATTTTAAGGCCAAAATATATTCAACTGAGATTCCAAAGTGAGAACACTCGGGTCAGACATCAATCTTCTTTAAAATAAAGGCGGTAAAATGTTTTATTCTCGTTCTAAATTGTTTGTTTTTATTTTAGATGTCATAAAATTACCTTTTTCATTTACCTACCTGCAGCCATCAGGGTGAGCAAATCTTTTGATGCAATCTTTAAGGTACGGATTTTTTTTTTTTATTTACTGGTCTTACTTACGAGTATTTTGGGTTATTATATTAATCTCTTGTTATCAAACTTCAAAAGAAATATTCAATTTTTAATCTTTATTTACCGTCAGCATATGTAGCGGTGTCTTTTCTTTTAAATAAGAGATTTTGTAAGAGAAAATATTTGGAAAAAGAAGGTTCTAAAGATCTGTTTATTATTTGTTATAGGTTATTATTTTGGTAAGCCGCATTTAACACACACAAAAAAAAAAGATAATGTTATCTCATAGACCAATCCCTGTTATAAAATTTCGTTTGTTTACCTTTTTCAGAAAAAAAAACTTTTCATTACAACAGAAGCGAAAGAATGTTTTGCTTTGTAAAGTCAATTTACCTTGGAAAAATGTAATCTTGTTATTTTTCAACTACTCGGTATTAAATTGTAAATCGCAATAAAATCAGCAAAATATTTGTCTATTTTTTTCAATTTCATGCTTAAGCATTGAACATGATGACTGCCAGATGTTCGACTGTCTTTTCCATTCACAGGAACTATTTTTGTTTTCATACGCAAGCGAAATTAAAATATATTCGTAAAAATCTTTGGCGGTACATTTTTAAATTTAGATTCCACAGCTTCTATTTTTAAAATACGTTCGATAATTTTAAACTCTGATCGCTTATCCACAAGGGACAAAGTTTTTGTAGAACGTACAAATTTTGAAATTTGTAAATCAATAATGATTCATTAAAAATAGAAATTGTGGAATGTAAGTTTAAAAATTTATTAATTTAGTATTTAAACATTTTAAATTTGTAGATCAATAATTGTCATTTAAAAAAGGAGTATTCCATAAATTTAAAAATTTACCGCCAAATGTAATTTTTTAAACTTACATTCCACAGTTTTTATTTTCTAAATGCGATCAGGATCGCATTTTTAAATTTCGATCACTTATTCATAAAGGTGTATAGGTTTTTGTAGTGTGGACAAATTTTGAAATCAATAATTGTTATTCAAAATAGAGGCTTTGGAATGTAAGTTTAAAAATGTACTTCCAAATGTCTTCTTTTTTTTTTTATTTACTTTCCACAACTTCAGTTTTCCAAATGCGTTCTGTTTATTTAAATTCTGATCACTTATCTACAAGGGGAAAATTGTTTGTATTATAAACATATTTTTAAATTTGTAAAACAGTAATTAATATTCAAAATAGAAGCTGTGGAATGTAAGTTAGAAATTTTAACGTTAACGATTTTCTATGATTATTCATTTAAAAAAAAAAATAACAGGAAAAAAAGATAAGGCTAGTTTGTAGTTACAACCTTGTTTAAAAATAAAAAAAAATAATTTCAGAACAACAAAATAAATTTAAAATGAATACGTTCCACAATAATTTCCTGGTCGAAATATTTAATTTATTCAATCATTTGTTATTTTATTCAAAAAATTATATTTAATAATCAAAAGCTGTGTGATATGGAAAATAATAGGTTCCACAATTTCTCACGTTTCAATTAAAACCAATCACAAAAATTAAAAACACTACTTCGGATCGGACGAACTTACTTTTGGCGTTCAAAACAATAATTCGGTTAGACATTTGGCGTTTTTCTTTTTTGCCTCTGAGTAACGGTCTGAGCAGAGGCTGAGCGATCAGAGCAAAGCTCTGAGGAGATTATGATCAGAGCCCTAAGATTTAATTATGAAACACACTTGAGCACTAAACTGTCATGTCTGTCAAATCACATGAAAAATAAAAGTGAAGTTGGCTTTGCTCAGCGTCGTTTTGCTCCATTTGCTTGGTCATTTTATTCAGGGCATACAGAGCATGTTCCGAGCAAGCTCCGATGGAAAAAAGAAAAAAGACCTATGTGCTCTGATTTGTCAGCGGTAAAAAAGAAACATAGAATTTATTTTTGACAGCTCATTATCTGCTCTGAAGTAAAAAAGAAAAACACCAATTGCAAATAATAATGTTATATCCTTAGCGAGAAATTGTGAGATATGTCAAAAGTAGATCCTTATTTAAAAAAAAATTGATTTTTGTCTTCTATGTTGTTTTTTATGAAAATATTTATTTGTAATATTTTTAAGTTTTACTGGACTGGATTTTTCTTCCACAAATTGGTACCTACATATTTTTTTTCAATGAAAGAGAATGTCCTAAATTAAACCTAGTGGACTTGTTAAGACACAAATACGCCTTCTTCTTCTTCGTTCTCAAGCTATCACCCTGTTTTTTTTCTCGTGAAATAAAGAAACAATTAAATTTACTACATCACACAGTTTATTGTGTCTCTAATTAATTTTGTCCTATAAAAGCGATTTAAATTAATAAAGTCAGTCTCACACTATGGCCGAACAATAAAACGCATCACCACACCAACGACGACGACGACCGCCACTACCGTTGGAAACCATTATATGGTGCGCGGAGCGGCAACGGCATGCAGCAGCAGCAATACACTGTATATGATAGCCTGGCCTGGGCTAGGAATACAATAAAACCCGATGATCAACTCAATTGTACTCCATGTGGAAATGGAAACAGAGAGAGGAGCACCCTGTATATACGTCGGTCGGTCGTACAATGCAGGCATTTGCTGCACTACCGACTACCGTCAACGTCCGCAACCGAGGTCCCTTACTAGGGGCCGTAAATCATTTCGAATTATTGCCCAAAAGGAGAACACATTGCACACAGGGGATTGGATCGGGGTAAAGTGTGTGTATACTTTGTATACGCCTGTATTTGTGGACGACGCCGACTACGATGACGACGTATACTGCACTGGAATTAAAAGTAAATTACAATTTCAGATCGGCTCTTTGATTTATGTGTTAATTAAATCATTTTATGGTCGCACTTAAAGCGATATGTTGCCTGTGTGTAGAACAGAGGGTATGAGTTGTTGTTGTGCCGAGTGGTTTTATATAAGTTTGGATTTTGTTGTGCTAGGCTAGGTATATGTGAAAATATGTGTGTACATTTCCTAGACGTAGAATAGATAAACCATGCATTTGTGCGTTTTGGCTTGATACATTGCACTTGGTTGTAGTTTAACAATAATTATTATCCCTGTGGAGAATTGTACGTATACGATAAAGTATACTAGTGTGGCAAACGTGTGGTGACCATATTTTGAAAGGCAGGTTTATAAAAACACATATGGAACAAAAGGATATCTTTGACTTATGGCAATGTTGCTTTTGCTACAATCTTAATATACGCTATACGCTATATCTATGATTTGAAAAAAAAGGAATACGTTCCACATTTTTTTTTCTTTAGATTTTCAACAAAACAAAAAAAGATGGATAGGTTTGACATTTTGAAAATATAAGCTGCAGAAAGTTAAGTCTTAAATTGTTTAATAAACAAAAGCTAGTGTAAGATGAAAATAATAACGTTCCACAACCTTACTCAGTATCACAACTTTTATGTAGCTACGTTCCGCAGGGCAAACAGGTAACAAAGATTCAACATTTTCATATGATAGATGAAATAAATCATTGTGACAGTTTTCAAATAATATTGACGTGTACTTTTTTTGTGGAACGTAAACATTTCAAGGTTATAGAAAATTGATTCTTGAAATAGAGAAGAATTCAATGCCTTAAAAAAAAACTTTTGGAATCTACATACGTTGGATGCAATGAAGGAAAACGAATAGGTTCCACAATATTTCCCAAGCCATACTTTAATGCGCCAACAAAGGGAAATGTTAAAAAATCATGAAAAATTGTCATAGAAGAAGAAAAAACAAGAATACGTTCCACAATCATTGTCACACCACCAAGCTAAAATGTTGAAAAATGTTAAAAAAGTTCCATAAATTTCGACAGAATTGGTTGTAAGATCTTTTGTAGGAAATATTTCCAAGGTCCCACAAAAAATGTTGAATAATAATGTAAAACAAAATAAAACACAAAAAGGAAGAAGCTGTGACATATAATTTTGAAAATTTTACTATGACGGCGATTTTCTTTTAAAAAAACATATTGTTATTTTTTGTATCAACTGTGTGAACAATAAGAAAATTGAAAGCTTAAAATCTAAATTCTCTACATATAATTAATGTTTGAAATGGTCACCCTGATAGCTTAATAACTTTGCATTTAGGCACAAGAACTCATTGAGTTATGTGCGTTTCCTCTTGTGTTTTATTTACAATGATAAATATTAGCACTTTAGCCTGCATAAAATTTATGAATGGATTAGAAAACAATGAAATTTGTCAATTTTTTAAGAGTCAAGTCTTTTACTCGTAAAATTGAAAAAAAAAACTGTTTCACAATCTCACGACCTTTTGGCAATATGTAAAAATTTTTAATTTTAAAATAAAAATTGTGCAACTTAAAAATTCGAAATTTAAATGTGGTGGTTTTTCATGAATTTATCGTTTTCACTCGTACTTAAATAAAATTTCCTTAAATTCGTATTGAAATAAGAAATACGTTCCACAATTTTCGCCAAGAAAGTGTGAAAACAAAATTTCAGGGCAACAATTTTTCATAAACTTTTCACTCGAGTTATATTCTTTTCTTTAGGAATTTAAAAAACTTCTGGAAGTCTTTTCTTAAAATGAGAAACAAATATTTTCCACAATTTCACCCATGATATTATTGATTTTTTCTTTTTACGACTATACAAGGGAAAAACTGTAAAAAGAAAATTTCACGGATTGAATTTTTATGAACATTTTATTTTCACTTGAGTTATCTTACCCCTAAAAAGGAATATTTTAATTCTCGAAAGTCTCTGCAAGTAATGACGGCTGCAAATGAAAAAGCCAAAGAAAGAATGAAAGCCAAATTTCATGGCAACCATAAATTATGAACTTGTAGTGGGAAAAATTCACGGCACTGAGTTCTTGTGAAATTTTCATATTTTCATTTTCACTCGAGATGTTTACTCCTCGAAAAGAATATTTATCTCTTCGGAGTCTCTTCAAATAATTAAGGGTATAAATGAAAAGCCCGTAGAAAGAAAATTTTACGGCAATGAAAAAATTTATTTTCTTTCGAGTTTTGCATTAGTTATAGTTTTATTGAAGGCACAATAAATCTCAAGTCTATTGATAAAATGAAACAGAATATTTATAAAAAAGCTTTGGAAAGAAAATTTCAATGCAATCATTTTTATGAACTCTTCATTTTCACTTTAGTTTTTATTCCGTAATTTTCATAATTTTGAGAATACGAAAATCTCTATAAGTTACTTATGCTTAGAACTCACATTTCACCATGTTAAATGCAGAAATTGCAATTTCATAGAAAATTAAACGATTCATTGAGTTGAGAACCATACTTTACGTTCCACAACATTTTTCACACCATATTATTTAAGAATTCACTTCATTCTTAATTCATCTACAATCTTTCTCTTGAACTTTTCTGCTGCGAACACAAATGAAATTGTTGAAGGAGTGTGGATTTTTTTTTGACAGTTACATCAATATATATCTATGTATATTTTTCTGTGGAATGTAATGTTTTCAATTTGCATAGGTACCTATGTGTTTTATTTACGGAATATTAAATTGGACAAATCTAAAATTTATTACTGGTTAAGTCTCCCCCGAAAGGCCAATCACCTCGTTGTGCAAACTTTTTTTACGGAACATTTAAAAATTCACTTATTTCCCAAATATAGTGACAAGGAAAATAAATACGTTCCACAATCTTTTTCATGTCATATTTAAAAAGGTAATCAATTGAAAAAATTCTAGAAAATGTTAACAATTTTAATACAAATAGAAAAATTAATACAATCCATCAACAATCTTCTTCAATCCATATAACCAATATGTAAAAGTGCCCACAAGGCAACATTTTTAATAGGAGTGAACAGGTTTGGTCAATCAGCATATTTTTTTCTTAATACATTCTGACATTCTTTCATTTCCATTTGCTATAAATTTGTTTCTGACATATTAGCTATTAGCTTCGCTGGTGTGGACTCAACTTTATGTTATCAAAAGAAGCTATCATTTGTTCAGGCACCATCTGGCTGGTTAAAAAATATACCCCACTTATATGTAGCAATTTTTATTAAAAACTTAAATCAATCTCTTTCGATTTGACATGTTTAACTTTGTTGCTTTCCACAGTATTCCCTCTAAATGTCAGATTAAAATTTATTTTAAAACCTCCCAAAATAACTCGTACAGATGACTAGCACTCTCCCCTTGTATCTATACATACATTTCTGTCAACAAAAAAAAAGAAGCTATTTAACAATGCTCAATATATCTCAATTGACATAAGTCCTTATAAGCGGTAAAATATTTCCCGTTTTTCCACTTAAAGGAATTAAATAAATCCTCGTTTTTCCATAAAGCACGCTGTAGAGTAGGTACATAGGTATAGTGTAAGGCATAAAGTACCTACCCATATCATAACCCTTTTCTGGTTGCTTCTTTTGCAATATTGCCTTCCAAAGTCGTAGTCGTATATAGCCGAAGCCGAATCCAACTGAGTGAGAGTAGCATGTGTAACATGCCTATTAATTTTACCCTGTCATCCCCTTCTTGCCCCTTTCCAGTTTCAATATGTAATATAATAAATGCGGATGTGAGCAATGTAGCCATGTTTATTGCGGCAAGTTGCGTTTTATTACCCTTCCATTACAATATACATTATAAAATTTATTTCTTTACACACAAACTCACATAATCATAGAGTTGAGTATAGGGCATATAAAAGTCATAAAATAATTTTTATTACCAACGCTTAATGCCAGGATTTGTGTTTTTGTGATTCAACCCTCTTTATCGCTATAGCCCTTTGTCACTATATATATATGGCTGAGCCGATCCCACTTCAACGCCCCTCATCCCCTACCCCTATATCTTCGTCGTATATAGTCATCGTCAATATCATGAGTAACACAGTAACTCTGTGCATTTCTTGAGAAACAATGAAACAGTTTTGAAGTTTTATGACAATTGTTTCGATTGTTGGCCGTTTTTTTTTTTTATTTTTTTTTACTTCTTTTAATGAAATAGAAACCCGGAATGAAAAACCCCTATAGCACTCTGGCTGGCATGTTTGTTTGCTGGCCTGTTTATTTTATTAATGTAATTTTTATTTTATTATACGCTTTAAGTGGCTTTTTTAGAACCCAAAACGCGGCCAACACTTGTCATCACAGAAGGGGTTTTATTATTATTTGTTCGTTGTCGTATATAGCTCTGTCGACTTGGGACTAAGTGGGAGGGTTTCTATAAGAACGATGTTTGGTGCGACAATAAAAGTCAAAAGTTATGATCCTTAGTAATTACGGAATCGCTGATTCTAGTTAATTCAACAATGATGACGACGCGACGGGGGGTTTTTCTAGCTTCAAAGCATTTGATATCTTTGCCTAAAAAAAGGGCTGATGCTGTGGTGTTATCTGTGCCTTAACATTAAATCATTATATACCTAACCCAAATGAGAATAAGAAAAGTAACAGCAGCATCCTAGCTTACTATAAAGAGAATGTTGGCAATGCGATGCCGATGATGGTGGCACAGAGCCACTTTATGTTCTACTAACTGGAGACAGCTATAACTTAAATGGGGATTAATGGGATTTTCGAAGAAGTGATTTACAACCCGCTCGCTATATAGACGCCTTGAGGCGTAAGTTATTCAAGTGTTGCACCCGAGATGGGGGTAAAAAGAAAAAATTATATAGGCTGATGTTGATGATGCGTTTAGGCGAGAAATTATACGCCATGTAATCCAAAACATTCTTCTCTGGAGAGAGCTCTGTGAATGCGCTGATGTGTGTTTTGAGGTTTAATTATAAACATTGTATCTTTCGTGTTTAAAAAGGATTTACCATCGTGGAAATAATTAAATTGGAATGAAAAGAATTTTGAGTGAAGTTGAAGCATTTTATTGCTAGCAGTGCTTGGTTGGAAGGAGGGGAACTTATATGATTGAATGTTTTTTCGACACATAGTAGATTAGGTATATTGCTTTTGAGATAATGATTATGAAATATTACATCTATAACTCGAAAGGTTATTTTTTTTTAAATATAAAATTAAAATCCCTATAGAGTGAAAAATAAGATCCACAATTTTATCACTCCATTCAGATGCTACTGATAATGCCAAAGTTCAAAAAAAATTATGTGGAATATCTATAATCTGTGAAAAACAAGTTCCACATAAAATGTACTTCGATCCACTAATGTGGAACTCGATTTTCATGTGTGGAACGTACAAAATTTATTCAGAAAATTTTAATTTTGCTTAAAATGTTAAGAATTTTGTGGAACTATATTTTTCCGCTCTTTTCACTTCCAATCAAATTTCAAATAAGTTCCACAAATTCTTCACTCTATTAATATTCATCACTGATACTTAAGTGAAAATAAAGAGAATGTGGAACGAAATTTTGAAAAACCTACAAAAATGTGAATAAGAAATTCCACATAAAATTTACTTCGATTATTGAAGAACCAAATTTTCAGGTGTGGATCGTAAACAAAATAATTCACAAAATTTTCATGTTGTTTAAAATGTAAAAACTGATGTGGAACGAGTTTTTTTCCGAAATTAATTTAACTTTTCCGATCTTAATTTCACTTCCAATCAAATTTCAAATAAGTTCCACAATTTTTTCACTCCATTAAAATTCATCATTGATTGCTAAACTGAAAAAAAATGTGAAATGTGAAAAATAAGTTCCACATCAAATTTTCTTCGAACCACTAATGTAGAACCCGATTTTCATGTGTGGATCGTAAAAAATAAGTTAAAAAATTGTAATTTTGCATTTAAAATGTAAACATTAATGCGTAACGAAATTTTTCCACGTATGTTGTTCATTTGAAATCTTTTCTTCACTATGGAATTCAAGCTAAAATTGATGGTCCCTTCCAATCCTGTAAACTTTCAACACACACACGAATTACCGCGCCACCAAATTATCTTTTTTTAAGTTTCTTTCAAAGTCCGCTTGTGTGTATGTTGTTAACTTCGCACCATTAAATCCCATAAATGTTTGTGTACCAAATATGTCAATTTGTAAAATAAACTATCTATGTCACCTGTCACAGTGATATTAATTTTTCAATAACTGACGGATTTTTTTTACTTCTATTTTTCTTACAAGTTTTACCGTCAAGAATTAGAAAAAAATACTAAAGTAATTTAGTGCAACACATGTCCATGTCCAATGGTCATTATGTACGTACACTTATAAGCACATAACCAACCAATCGTTTTGGTTGTATAGAAAGTTTATGAATCTAATGACCAAGATCGTGCTTCTGCCATATGTCTAAGCAATTCTCAGCTCGTTTTGTCATTTTTTATTTTATTTTATTTTTTTTTTTTTTCAAAGTAACCGAACGATTTATTAACACAGTTCGCGTTTGGTGAAGGTTGTGGTGATGATGGTGATGGTATATAGTAGTGGTCGATGGTAACCTGGTTTTATGGCGACAAACGACGTGCGACGCCACATTTAGTCAAAAAATCAATTAATCACTGTTTACTGGGGCGGCCAAAATAACTTGTCGTTTGTCGTTGTAATCGTAGTGATATAGTTTACTTATAAGTAGTTTAACAACCCAATGGCTAATAAAATTGCCGTAAAAACAAATAATAACAGTATTACTGCTAACATGATAAATTTGACAAACTCCATGTATATACATGTTCAATGTTCATAATTCGTATAAATAATATCCAGTGCTAGACTCAGTCATATAGGGGCCTTTAGGCTTTAAATAGGTGTCCAACTGGACCTTGTCCATACAATCTGTGAAAGGTTTTTGAATCCAGAAAACTGACAGCATATTTTTATTAATTGGTGTAGAAAACTACACAGTCTTTCCAAGCTTTTAGTCGTGGATCACAATTACTTTGGACTTTGTTGAGGGGCGCTACATACCGGTGATGACCAGGGTCTCAATGAAAAGCTTTTCCTTCATCCAGTTAACTTGAAGTTAGCATTACCAAAGGCTATTTAAAAAAAAAATAAGTTCGACAATTTTCTGTTTTACGATAATTTTACGACAAATTTACGAGAATCATTTTTTTGCTTTTTTAAGTTCAAAAATGAGTCATTTTTTCTAAGCCACTACCAGGGATTATTTAAAAAGAAAACAAGCGCGACAATTTTTTTTTCTGTTACGACATTTTTACGACAAATTATTTACATACTCTCTTTTCTTTTTTGAGTCCATTTGACTCCTTTTTGGGAGGTCGTAATGCTAACTCGACTGTCAAATTAACACTACCAGGGGCTAGTAAAAAAAAAAAACAAGCGCAAAATTTTTTGTTTTACGACAGTTTTACGTTAATTTTACGACGGATATACGACAGTTTTTATGCACCCCTATTTCTTTTTTGAGTACATTTGACCCTTAAAAAAAACTAGCGCGAAAAATTTTGTTTGATTTACTACAAATTTACGACAAATTTATGACAATTATTAAAATCTTTAAATTTTGACGGAATTAAAGCCAAAGGTTTCTGTGAGACCAATGCAAGACGACGTTTTATAGAGTCGTGACACTAATGACACTGAAAGTATATGATAGTGCTTTGAAAATTTTAAGTGCTCGTAAAGTAGTATAATAGCGAAATTCAAGCTCTAATATTTTGGTGTAAATTTCTCAACCTACTTGTATACATAAGCGGACTTATTATTTTATCAATTAATACACAAAGTTTAACCCGATATATTTGTCTGCATACAAAATAGTGGAGCCCATTAATAGTTAAATGTATTAACTAATCGAAAATCCCCCACTGTCTATGTCACTAAGTTTTCTAAGTTGATTAAATGATTACTGTATTTGGTGGTTGAAGTTAAAAAATTCGGACTTAACAACCTCACTGGGCATAATACCCATTTCATCAACTATCAATCAATTTTTATTAGGAAATAATGGCAGTAGCTCTATATATGTATTTCATATCATCGGCATAGTACAGTAGGACAGCATATATTAAATATGGGAGTAAAATTGAAATTTTTTTTTTTTTAATATATAAAATCATCGTTTGTTATTAATAAGGGTAGTTCCCTTCCCTTAAGTCTGCTTGTATTGTAAACATTATATTTCGAAAATAGTACTACACAAAGAACTAGGACCGTTTGTGCATTTTTTCTCCAAATCTATTGCTTTTACGAAAAAAAATGTCAAAATTTTTTTTTGTTTAGAATTAAGTGAGCTACAGTTATTGCCTTAAGACTTTTTTGAAGAAAAAAACTGATGATATTCGAGAAATCTTTTTGTCACCCTACAAAATCATAACTAGCCTAAGGTCTTAGGAAACATTCAAGAAAATGTTTAACAAATTTAAATCAATCTTTCACAAAATTTCAGTTTTCTCGGAATTTTTTTCGAATTTTACAGGTAAACGAATTATTTCCAAAATTTAGCTCATTTTACCCCACTGTTTTTGCGGCGGCAATAGGAAAAAAAAGAAGGGCGCTCTTTTTGTAAATAGTAAAAGGACCCGGACAGCTGATACCTGATATTTATTTTGAAAAAAAAACACACTCACACAATATTTAAGTTGAGACTATAATATGCCATTTGAACTCTATAAAGACTCTTAAAAATCTAGATATACGAGTACATATGTACATACAATATAGAAACATATATAAGACTATACCCATTGGGTGTCAACATTTGTTTGACTTATGATGACTAATGGTTTTATGACAGCTGGGAGATTAAGTAGCAAATGATGGAATAGTGTTTGGACTATGATTACAAGTTGCAAACAAACCAACATCAGACAGACGACGGAGCAAAGGGCCAAAGAATATATTGTTATTTAGTAGTAGGGTTTGTCTACAGAAAATGACAAATGAAGTCAGTTCAGTATACTTACATACCTACATAAAGTTGCATGATGGACTATGTATGTATGTATATAACTAGAGGAGGAGACAAAAGGGATTATGGACAAAAACCGCACCGCAATCAGTCCAAGAATGAGTAATGATTTTGAAATATGCTTGGATATATAGTTTGGATGGGATTACAAAGTGATTTGTGAATATAGAACTTGGGTTTGTACTTTATACCAAATTCTGTCTTAAGGGTTAATAATGATAGGAGTACCTAACTTATACATACAATGAACAAAGGAATTTAGGACTTATTTAAATTGTTGAGTCAGTAGCAATTCGAGAAGATTTTTTTGTGAGTGAATCTATTTTAATGAGGTTTCAAATTTTTAAAAGAGAGTGAAAAAAAAGTGGAGAAATATTTAAGGGAGTGAGAAAAAAGGACCTGCTGTAGCATCAGATATGTATCTGGAAAATGATCAAGGAATAAAAAACGCCGTGTTGAAGAATTTTAAAATTTTGACCAAAATACAGGGTGGGCCAAATACAAGTTTGCAATAAAATGAACGAAATTGAATTTTGTCCTTGTACTATGGCTTTATTTATAAGAGCAAAACATTCCCATTAATTATGGAACACAATGTCATTCAAGTGGCTGCCTCGGCTGGCTTCGCAGTAGCGCATTCTGTCAATTCATTTTTCCAAGACTTTGGTGATGGTTTTGGGCTGTAGCTTGGATGATATTGGCCCTAACTGCTTGAATCGTTTCCGGATTGTTGGCATAACATCGGTCCTTCACGGTTCCCCACAAAAAAATGCCAAAGAAGTGAAATCGCAGCTCCGAGGCGGCCAATTGACATCGCCAAGACGGCTGATAACACGATTTGGGAATTTGTTGCGCAAAAGATCGATTGTGGCATGGTGCGCCATCCTGCATGAACCAGAGGTCGTCCGAATCCATATCTTCAATTTCAGTAAAAAAAAAAGTCGGTTTAGGTGGCTCTTTAACGCCCACCGCTGATCGAAACGTTTTCGAAGAAAAATGGTCCAATGATACCACCACTCCACAATCCGCACCTAACTGTCACTCTATATGGATGTAATGGCTTCTCACAATAACGTGCGGTTTTCCGAGCCGCAGATGCAGCAATTTTGTTTGCTAACGTAGCCGCCAAATGAAAATGCACCTCTTTTAAAAAAAAAACGCACACAGCACTCACTTTCGAAATAAGTTTTCATTATTTCCCAATGTTGTTCAAGCGTAAAGCGACTCATTTCGTTCCGCGGAGGTATGATACTGACTTTCTGTCAAGATTTCGAGCGGGAAACAGCTGTCAGTGTCAAAATAACAAGAATCTAGGGAACTTTCTTCCTAACTCGTTGAACCACATAGAGCTTCTTACGAATCGCGCGAAAGAAAGGGAGTTTGAAATATAAAAAAAAGAAGACTTTTCATTTTGGAAACAATCTTTATTTCTGTTGCTCTACAAACCAATTAATTTGAAATGAAACAATTGGATTAAGTTGCAGTTTTATCAAGAAACATTACAATGGCTGAGCTTTATGAGCTTTCCAGTTTAAAAGTCCATCTTTAAAAGCAAAGGCCTACATATCATTTTTTCAATAATTATTTCGACAATGATGTTGTGTCAAGACAATCTTAAGATGAAAATAAAGCTTTAAGAAATAACAAGAGCACACAGAAAATGCTGGGTCGTTTTAGAAAAAGATTTTTGTCAAAAAATGACAACTTCAGGGCTCGTCCGGGATTTGAACCCGGGACCTCCCGCACCCTAAGCGGAAATCATACCCCTAGACCAACGAGCCAGTTGTTGAGTGAAAATTTTATCTACACCCAGATAAACTTCAATATACAAAGTTTTTTTTGATAAACCTGTTATTATGTTAAAATTGTATCCGTATGCATATAAAAGATACCTAATTAAACCTAAAACAAATATTGAAATATGTTTAGAATTAAAAACACTTGAACAAAATTTTAATAAAATTTCGTATGGATTAAAACTCATGAGTTCTGAATACAACGAATTATTTTTGTCTGCATACTTTTATTATACAATAGCAATATTAATTAATACGACAGACAAATCGTTTTACTTTTTGCCATTCGTTAGGTATAGGTTCTCACAAAATACAAAAAAAAAAAACTAAGAACTAAGATTTTTCAGGAAAAGCTTGATTACATTTGAAAAAAAAATTGAGCTAATAAAATGTAAAAAGAAAATTTAATAAAAGCGGATATCTTATTAAATTTTTGATTAATATTTTCATGAATCCATAATTCGCAACTAAAAAATTAAATGTAAAAAAATTCACCCAAAAAACATCAAAGTATAGCAAAAGAATTGAAGTAAAAGGCCTTCACCTTCAAAAACCATCTGGTTTATTTCCATGAGAATCGAGAACGAAATTTATTTAATTTTACAACAATTTATTGAGAGCTTTCCTTAGCTAAAAAAAAACAAATCTTCACTTCATTCTTTCCGATGTCGTGGCCCATCACCCTTTCTTTTTGATGCCAAGAATCTAAAACACCGAACTCTCGAAATGTTATCGTTTGGTTATGTATTCAATTGAAGAGTCTGTTAGTTGGATGGATTGGTTTGTCCGAACTCTTCACTATCACTCTATAGGCCAAGCAAAAACAGATACATAACTTCACAAGCGAAAGAGTCAAATAGTCAAACGATGTATACGACGAACGTCCTGTTTCTGGTTCTGAACCTGGTCCACCATAACATAACGCAGATTGAGATGCAAGGTCCCTTAGGTGGATATATACATAATATAAGGGATAGGTTAATGGCGAAGAGTGAAGAGCAGCCGCATATAGCGGAAGGTAGAACCAGTGCAACTTCGTGAATTACTGACTGAGTTTATTTATTTATGGAACATGGCGGCCGACAGGCTCTGACTGCTTTATGGATGGCCATCAATTTATCAGTGCGATGTATTGCCGGTGCTTAAGCTATCGTCAAGTTAGATACTGCTGCTGCTGTGTCGGTGCGGTGCGGTCCCAGCGGGAAAAATCAAAAAATTCATTGAGGAAAAACCTGCTTTTTCCTTGAGGAATGGAAGCTGCACCTGCTACTTTTCAGCTTATTCCTTTGATGAATTTAACATGGGCGTGTCATTGGCAGGAAGCACATGCCACTTTATCAATGAAAATTCCACACCTAAATCACTACTTCCTTGGAAGTGCTTATTCACCAGTTGACTTAAAAAAAAAAAAAAAAGTTAAAACACCGTGAGATTTGAACCGGCATCCACTGACAACCCAGCCGGCTACTCTTCCAACTTGCTATACTTAGTTATAAATTTCGTTGGTCGTTGGTGGTTTAAAATTCAGCACTTATTTCAATAACATTTTGTTAGACGAAGTAAAAAAGAAAGAGCGTCGTGAGAGAATTTTTTTTTTTCCTTCTCTCTCATAATATACTTTACAAAGCAGATGAGTGGATTCAGACGATGAACTGATGAACTTGTACATTACTTTTCAGCAGTTTTTTCAGCGCATAATTTTCCCTATTAAAATAGCAATTCGTAATTCACCAACAGAACGTTTTTTCCTAAACACAAAGCAGAAAGTGGGGTTAAATCTATGAACTGAGGAATCTTTGCATTACTCTTCACTTACTAAATCATTACATGTCTATTTTCCTATGATTTGGCAAGTGAATGCATTGATGAATTCAGCTATAAAATTCATTGAGGACGATATTTCCCGCTGGGGTGCGTTGATGACTGGTGTGCGTATAAATTCATATGGAGAAGGTGGTGCATTGGGCGGAGGCGCTCCAAATGGTTTATTGTCAGATTCGTATATATTCGTTGCATCAGTGTAATGGATGCGATGTGAATGACTTGGTTGAAGAAACACACAGGTTCCATCAGAGTTCCATGTTCCATCATGGAGCGACAAACGAGAAGCGAGAGCGGTTGTTGTCGGAGTGATGGATTGTATTTTAGGCTGAGAGCAAATACTCTCTCGCTCCTCAGAACCCAATGAACAAACTGACAGATGGATTGATGTTGCACAGTATAAACGATAATTACTGCATTGCATTTCATTTCATTCGTGTTGCATGATAATACAACTTTGTGTGTTAATGTGCTTCTCGAAACGAATCCTGAATGGTTCGACGTATATACATATATATCGGTTTTCTATACACTACACATATCAGTCAGAGCGCGTTGGTAGGTAATGATTGAATTAATTACCACCCTCTATATACTCTGATGTGTACGAATGGTGCAGAGCCATGTAGAACTTTTACTCAGCTGATTTATCAAGCAATCACCAAGCCAATGCAACGGAAGTGAAAGATGTACATAGTTTTATTGTAAAATTGTCTGTCTGTTGTGATAGATGCAATTAACACATCTTTTTGTGAGTGATAAAGAGAGAGGCGGCATGTTTGTTGGGTGCAAAGACAGATGTTTTGATAGATTGATCAAAGAAATCGGAAACGTCGGTTAAAGTAAAAGGCATGTACGCGTGATGAGGATAAACGAATCGTGACTTTTCAAATGGGGGATTGTATTTCACCTCGGAAATAGAAAAAGTATTATTTTAAATCAATAAAACAAATACGAAAAAAGGAGCTAGGTGAAGGTGTCCCAAATTTTTTAATAGAATTTTCTTTTTATTTTAAATAAATTTGTAAAATTTTTATAGGTAACGATTTTTCAGAAAATAGTTTTTTTAAATTTTCTTTTATTTCTATTTTTAAATAATTATTTAAATATATTTGGGATACGAAAACAGAGTTTGTCCAACCTACGCTTGAAAAATCAGTAAATGTTGATCGATAAATCAAATCAGTTGTAAAGAATTGTCTTTTTTTTGGTTTTAATTTGTCCCAATTTGTTTTATTTGTCCCATTTTTTTTTATTTACCTATAAAATTTAAAAAAAAAATAATTAAATCGTTTTTAATAATGATTTTTCATGGTATCAGTTTTTAAAATTTTATATTTTTTCTATTTTTAAATAATTATTCCAAAAAAATTTGGGACACAAAAACGGAGTTTGTCGAACCTACTTTATTGCTCGAAAAATCAGTAAATGTAAGTCGATAAATAAAGTCAGTTGTAAAGGATTTTCTTTTTTTTTCGTTTTTATCTGTCCCAAACTGTTTTATTTGTCCCAAATTTTTGTTATTAAATGTATACATTTTTTGAAAACAATGCAATCGTTTGTACATTTTTTATAATGATTTTTCATGGAATCAGTTTTTTTTTATTTACCTATAAAATTTAAAAAAAAATAATTAAGTCGTTTTTTATAATGATTTTTCATGGTATCAGTTTTTAAAATTTTATATTTTTTCTATTTTTAAATAATTATTTCAAAAAAAATTTAGGACACAAAAGCGGAGTTTGTCGAACCTACTTTATTGTTCGAAAAATCAGTAAATGTAGGTCGATAAATAAAGTCAGTTGTAAAGGATTTTCATTTTTTTTTGTTTTTATCTGTCCCAATTTGTTTTACTTGTCCCAATTTTTTTTTTTGTTAACTTATAAAATTTTTGAGAAAAATCCAATCGTTTGTGCATTTTTTATAATGATTTTTCATGGAATCAGTTTTTAATATTTTCTATTACTTACATATTTCTATTTTTAAATAATTATTCCAAAAAAATCATCTGTCCTGTTTTTTCGTTTCACATTTATATAAATTTTTTGAAAAAATGCAATCAATATTTTTAATTGACTCCGTCAAGCGGATTATTTGACATCCGTCTTCTTTACTATCCGTGACACTGGCATATCAACAAGAATCATCCAGTGTCTGAAATAGGATGAGGGGAGGGGGAGGGGGAGGGGTATTGCCCGGACCCACAAGCCTACTTGTCTTTATTATGGTTAAAAGCCTATAGCTATTAAGATTCATTTTACTAACTATTACAACTAAATATTTTATTAATTTAGTAAAAGATTCTTGCCACCAAAGGGTACATAAGAAACATGGAAAATCTCAAACAGTATCATTTTAACACACACAGTGTGTGGTGTGTGCAGTAATCCTATAGTAAAAATTATAGTAGGTAACTGCCTTCACCTTTATCTTTTCCGTTAAAGTTAAATTTCATTTCAGATTATGGAAGCACAAACCACTTATTAACAACTTTCCACCTCGTTAGAAAAAGGATCTTTTATCCTTCTATCATCTTCCCCTCCCCAGTCTATCCCCTGTTCACAAATCTCCTTCATCCTCTATGCGCAGAATAATTCATTCTACAAAGTTACCTGTGTACCGTTGCAAGTATATTTATAGCATTTATATTTCTCTCTACACACTTCACTACTCTTACACATAGTCAGTTAGTTAGTTAGTAAGTTCAACGCCGCCGCCACCGCTCGAGCCATTATGTTGTTCGTTCGTATGCAATAAATTGCCACATGAATGTTTAAATTATAAATACGAGCAATTATTTTAACTGTACTTAACAAATTACCATGCCGCATATGGGTTATAAATTACTCTGGAAATCTTGTGAATGTATGTTGTAGTAGTGAGAGTGTGTGTATGTTTGTAGAGCTTGTTGTTGTCTCGTTTTGAACTCGTAAATATGTAACTTACTTGTGAATATAAGCTTTTTGAATGTTTTCTATACAACAGGACTTTCCACTTGCGAAATGGATTCAGGACATTTTTTTTTTATGTTTATTTAATGTTTGGTAAATTTATTACTATTACTTTTTTAGCACTGAGCACTGAAAATGACATACTCACTTACACATGGATGAGGAGTTACGAGTTGTAATTGATGGGAAAGTCATTTAAGCAAAGAAGTGACATTTGAACCGTTGCTGACATGAATGATGGTTAGAAGCTTTGTTAACCAATTTCTTATAAATGAATTAATAAATAAGTAATACTACTTGGGATATAGTGGTAAGTGCATTGGACTAAGACGCTGCAGGTTTTTGATGGAATCTAACCTATTCTACTTAAAATGATTTTTCCAGGGTTACTGCATCTGGCGAACAAGTGATAAATCCTCCAAGAATATATCTTCTATTGAACAAGTGCATCTGGTCTAAACCGTTCGGATTTAGCAGAAAATTCTAGGAAATTCCTACATTTCTGCTGACTTATTACAAACACGCAGGAATGGTTGAAAGCTGTTCTCCAGGAGGAATGACAAACAAATTAATTTCCCCCAAAGCGGAATCTGCAGTACAGCTGTTAAAAGTTAAAACTCATCAATGACAGAAGACCGAAGTCTAAAGTAATGATAAGTTCTAAAACAATGCAGTTCCAGGGAGAAATTGACAGCTAAAAAATTTCTGAAGCGCGATTTAAACTGATTTTCAAATTCTTCCATGGCTAATGACTTATTTTTTTTATCAAGTACCTATACATTTTTTTTTTTCACCCACAAAAAAATCTCAAGCATTTATAAACTTCAATGACGTGTGACTGTGCATAGCTATGTCGTTAATTTAAATCGAAAGATAGGTCGAAAAAGGATACCCACCAAAAGACGCCAGGCAGAACTAAAAAAAAAAAAAACAACCCAGATAAACGACTCCGTTTGCCATTATCCTCTTCCTCATTCGATCGTCCATTCCATTCCAACCCAAAAAAAAACCCCATAAACTCATACAAAATGTTCTCTCTATCAGCGTTAATGTCTTCCACATACTGATAAAAGAATTTATGTCCATCGTTTTGTTATTTTTTTTCTCGCGGGTGGATTCTTTAGCCCACCAACGCTCGTTTTTTTTCCATCACATCACACGCCAACGAACGACCGACCGAACCAGCCAACGAGAATTTTATTTTTAATGGCTGTATGACTGGCTTGGTTGGTGACTTAGTCCTTCATCGTTTGCAAAGTCCTTAACTATAAATTGATTTGTGGGATTTTCATTTGCTGACATAGCTATAAAAAAAGAGTCTTTGCGCCACTCAACAGCAGCAGCAGCAACAACAGCAGTTATTTCCAATCTAATTTACTATCGCGTCAATTTATCACAATTTGTTTGTTTGAGTGGGAATATGAGTTGGTATTATTCTAGTGTATTGGAATTTATTCCATTTTATTATAGAATATATATAGCGACCTTCGTCCTGATTGAAATTTATTTCTGTAATTCAAGTTATATTATTTCAAGTTGTTCTATCTCATTTTTATCAATATCAAGGCTACAATCATCCTGAACCATTAATTGACAAAGGTCTTAAGATGTTCAAGAAGAGGTTATAGTATGGATCAGCCAGTGTGTCCATTTGGTCGAGATATTATTGATTGTAAAACTGCATCGAATTTCCCAATAAGTTGTCAGTGCAAAGAAGGCAGTATCCATTTTGTACTAGATGTTTATAGAACTCTGTAACTTTGAAGACCAGTTTAGTAGATCGAGGGAATTTGCAACAATGACAGAAGTCTGTACTTCGACAAGCCTATCATGAATAAAAAAAATAAAACATCTGAATTCGAAGTTCCTAAACGAATATCCCAAACAACTTCAAATATGCATTTCCCTTAAAACAAGCCATCTGAGAAAAAGAGAAATATCTCGATGTGCCGAATGATCGAAGCTCATTTTACGATTTGTCTATGTTTCTGAAACTAACCACTACTATCATCATTCAGGTAAAGTTACAAATAGGAGGGCTATATAGGAAGTCGGTCTTTCGCCAATCAAATTAAAACCCTGCGTGTCATTCCCGAATGAACAGCAATGTTACAGCAAGGTAAAGTTAGGTAAGAAAGGATTATGATACAGAAAATCGCATCACTCATTCATCTCCATGCATTTTGGTCCACAGGATGTGAGTTAAAGAAGTAAAAAAGAGAGGAACGGGAAGTAAATAAGTAGGAAGTTAAGCATGCAGAATATCCCAGAATCATTTTGAATTCTGAGTGAATTTTTGGATTTTTAATAGTGGGATATTGGAGTCATTTCCCAGTTTTAGTAAAAGTATTTTCCAACGGTTGCTTTTTAAGTTAAAGCTAAGTTATGGTATTCCTAAAGAAAGTTCGATGAAACCTTATCATTCAAGCACCCTCTGTCATATCTTAACCCCATATTTGTGGGCTTGAAATTAACATGAAGATCTTTTCTTGGAAAGGGATGATCTCTAAAAATTAATAACTTGTAACTTCCGTTGGAATAGATAAAAGCCATAACTTCAAGGTAGCAAGGGACTTTATCTACTTAGGCTCCGGTATTACCTTGGACAATAATACCAGCGCTGAGACCAAACAAAGAATAACTTTTGCCAATCGCTACTTCTTCGGGCTAAGAAGGCAACTGAGATGGGGTTGGGAGAACCAAAGTCCAGTCTCGAGCAATTAAAGTGTCCCTTTATAAGATACTAATCATCCCGTTCCTATTATGCAGAGAGCAGAGGCATGGACTTTGTCAAAGGTGCATGAGAACAATTTAGGTTGTTAAAAGAACGAGTCAAAAGAAGTTGACTGTTGAGGAAATATAGTGAAGATGGCGAAAAAATTGGCAAATTCTTAGAAGGATATTGACAACTTTGAAATTGATAACGTTGAGATTAACAGCTTAGACTTTTAATCCCACAATTATAAATTCCAAAGTTATCATAGTTGATGAGGAGCTCCTGGGGAAAATGTTCCAAGAGTTGAAATATCTACCCGCAGACATCCGAGATATTGAACAGACTTGTATATTCTAACCTTTGTCATAGCAACAATAACGATTATTGAGATCTGGATGATCATTGAGACATACATAATCAAAACAGATGAAAAACCATACCAAAAGCAAAACAAAAAAATAAGTTCCATTGGTCACACCATACTAAGCCCGCAGTGTTTTTATTTTTTTTTTCTGACATTGCATAAAGACTCAATCTCACTATCAACTCAATTGATTTTTATTAATTTACAACAAGGCATCATTGATGCAACAAAAAAAAAAAAAAAAAACAGAAAAAAATGTTCAACAACTTATTTTTGATTTATAACCTTGTTTGACACAAGACTGTTGAATTGGTAGACGGTATAGCATTGTAAAGCGAAACATATACTTTGTTTCAATTGTCTAATTTTTTTTTTCTTTTTTCAGATTGACAGTGAATTGGGGTGTGCTGATTGGTGATTTCTGATTGCCACTCTCTGATTAAACAACTTTTAATTTGTAAATTTATGACACAATATGTGACAAAAACGAGGGTTAAGCAATCCAAGAGCAAGCAAGCCATCAGTAAAGAGTAGGTATGTAGACGACAGCAGGGAAACATAACACAAATTGGACACACAACACACAATTATGGAGAATTACTGACATGTGAACACGCTGTCGATCGTGTTCGGTGATAATGTCAAAATGAAATTGAAATCATTTCTAAACAATCTACAGACAATTACAATTCATTAAAATTAATGTACAAAAAAAAAAACATTGTTTCGATTTCAATTATTTCGTGTTGATTCGTTGTTGTTTTTTTTATGTTTTATATTTTTTTGTTGTTGTTATTTTCTTTGGTTTATTTTATATTAATTGGAGGGTGCTGGTGCTGCTGCTGATTTGTTGTCATTTGAGTCTTTAAGATTTGACAAGTTGGATAGTTAAATTTTCTTTTTTTTTTATTTTATTGAGTAATAACTTTTGCTGTTCAATAAGGGTGTCAGCAATTGGATAGAATGCTGGTTGAGTTCGTTTATATTTATTATTATTAAAAATTTATAACATTGATTGCAAATCAACAAATTAGTTTTAAGTGAAAATAGGGAAGAACAAAAGTACATTTATTATATTAATATAATAAATTTAAGTATTCAACTGCTTTTAACTTAGAAATATAGAAACAAAATTCTATTCCAGAAAAAAATTTGAAAATATTAAAAACTGGCACCCAACTAAGAACATTTTGAATAAGAAGAAGCATTATTACCCAGTAAAATGTGAAACTGGTCGTCTGCATAAAATTATTAAAATGTCTCAAGCCAACATATTTGCGATTTTCCCATTCCAGGAAATAGTGAAAGCAAAAAATTGTTAAAATCTGGAGCCCAACGTGGGAATTTTTCTGGAAATCATTTCTATAGCAAAATATCTATGAAAATTCGTTCCGAACAACGTAATGTTTAATATTTTTAGGTGAATTTTAAGCTTGAAACTTAAGAAAAGCCTATACAATTTTAGTTAGAAATTGAATTTGAATTAATAATATCTTGAAACCTACAAACTTCTTTTAAATTAAAACTTATTCTTGAACCAATAACAGATAATCCAATTTCTTCAGTCAAAAAATATTTTCCTTAAAGTCAAATGTAATAATTTTGGCACCCAACGTGGGTTTTGAAATGACGGTAAATGTTTTCGAGAAAAATAACTAAAGTCTGATTTGGTCATATTGCCTTTTTTTTAATAATGGTGATCTTTTAAGGTGAATGATTTATTTGACACAACAAATAGATTTTTTCGAGTAAGAATATAAACTTAAGTGGCGCCCAACGTTTTATATACATACAATATTGAGATAAGCAGATTAAATGTGTTTCTGTTTTTAAATACGTATTATTCAATTTCCTCCGCTTATGCTGTGCATTTTCCTTGAATTGATAATCAAAGTTATTTGTATATAGTTTAAAAGAATTGTAGATTTGTTTGATTTTTTTTGTTTATTTAATTTGAATAAATTACGTCTTGAAATCGTTTAATTAATAAACAAAGTTCAAATGTCTTTATCATTAAAAAAAAAAACTGGCTGTGTTCATTATTCTCGTAACAAATAAATAATATAAATGTGTCAATTCTCTTGATATTTATAATATGACTGCAATAAATTCACATGTCAGCACCAAAATGAAAAACAATAAAATTGTCACAATTTATTATTATTATTTCTTTATTTTTTTGTTTTAAATCACTATAATAAACCTCAACAAAAACGAATGAAGTGAATAATAATAGAAAACTGTGGTGGACCAATTTAAAATGACAAATGTGTCTGCTCAACTCTATAGATACCTACTATGTACACTCATTGTATAGATTCAAATAAACGAGCCGTTTGCCCGTGTCCACTTTCATGAGAGACAGCTCCATTGAATGGTCATTGAAAAATTTATTAAAATGAAAAAAAAAAAAAAAAACAATAACACATAAAGCGAACGCATTCACATTGATTAAAATGTCACTTTTCTTCATTTATTTTGACGTAAAGTGACGAGGGCCATTAGAGAGAGCATTTCAAATGCTAGTGCTGTGTTCTCATGTTTTGTTCAAATTGTCATTACTGTCAAACACCGTGCGACTCTTATATCTCCCGTTGGACTCAACAATCAAATTTATAGCAATATTAACAAATGACAAGGGTTCAACTCAATCGGCGCGCAGTCGTAAACACTGATTAAGAGATCCGTCCCTTTAAGCCCGCATCGTCGGGGTCGGTCAGTCAGATACGACATACGAGTAAACTGAACACCATGTGTGTAAAGTCATAAGGATCTGACAAGTTAAACCGCAGTGCACTTAAGTGAGCTGATTGTCTCTCACTGAGGCGGTAGTAAAGAAAACGACAACGACGATGATGGTGATGCTGACGCTGACGACGTTGATGATGATAGTGATCACTTTTGAAAGCAACATCATACACAACCACTCAGTAAAACTTTCAAGAGCCCCATAATAGACGGCTTCATAACCAAGTTCAAAAAAAGCACTCCACTGAAATTATATTCCCCCACAAGTAGTCGACAGTGATATGTGGAGAAGGCTTGAGAGCCCTGTCAGATGGTATGATGGTGTTTGCATTCAAATGATGTCCGCCTTGCTTGACGCTTGACCCGAAAAGGTTGATGATGTTTTTGTATTTTTTTTTTTTCGTTTAATTTGCTCTGCGTCAATTGGCATCACTTTTGGTCAGACAAAAACATGTGGGCTGTCTATGAAAATTGAGTACACACACATGTCAAAATTTTATATTGACATGACAGATATGAATTGCAAATTTGACAGCTCTTATCGCATTTTTTTATTTGTGACGTGCGAGTACAATTTTTTTGTTCAGCTCTCATTATAATTTGAAGCGAAGACAAATTTCTTGAACAAAGAGCTTGGATTTGATAAAATAATGATTATAATATGAATACAATTATTATAATTATTTTAAATTATAATCTTAAGCCAATTTTTGTTAAAATCTCTTTGAAGTGTTCTAAGCTTCTTTCTTTCTCCTCAGAAAACATCCGTTTTTTTAAGCTTGGTTATCTACATTCTTATGAAATAAAAATACCTCACAACCTGGCGCCCAACTTGGGATTATAGACATTTTTTGTCAATCGCATTTTGCGTACTGAAACCAGGATTTACTTTAATCTAATTACGCATTGTTGTTTTTTAGGCAAAATGTTAAGCTCCAATAAATTAAAATGTCAATTATTTTTTTTAACCCTTTACCAGCAATTCGGCTTCATTTATCCGAAATGGAAAGAAGTCAATTAGAATGGAAAAGTTTGACATTTTTGTCAATGAATTCATTTTATTTAAAGTGGAAAGCTAAAGCTTGTAGAACAAAATAACAACTGTCAATCTGTTTCTTATTTAATTGCCAGAAAGAACCTTAAATTTTCAGTTTCAAATTGTAAAATTTTTCTAAAGTACATTTTTAATTTTTCAAAGAATTTGAACGTAGCGTGCGTTGGAACGAACATATCTATCTTATTCAATTTAAACCTTTGAGTTGTTGTTTATTCAGATATTTCCTGTCATCTCATTTATATCTGATGATAGCCTTATTTAATGTGCAACATCAAATACACTGACTTACTCATCACCGCAATCATCATTCGCGTCACGAAGCCATTTATCGCACCGCACTTAATTTAGACCCACCGCGTATGCCATCCGACTGTCATTATTTACATTTATAGTCCTGCTGTTGGGTTATTGGTTGGATGGGTTAAGAAGAAGAGAGAGAGAGAGAGGAGCTGAAACTGAAGCATTGCATATCTTTTGCTCGTTTGACAAATTAATGGTGCACAGCAGTGAGCTCTGGAGCGCTCAAGAAAAATATCCCGATTACGAGATGCTTTTCATCACGCGTAAACAAATTTATTTATTTTCGACTCCATCATAATCCCCACGATCGTGCAAACGCAACGCATAGCTGCAACAACAGCAGCAGCAGGAGACCCATTCGATATCAAAGGGCAGGCAGAATACACAATTCTATACATGAGGCATGTTCTTCCCGGCAATGTGTAGTGCTGTGCTATGCTATGCTCCAACTCCTTGCCACCGACCGCCATCACTTTGGTGTATATCTTTGAAATTTATGAGCTCATTCTACATGCTGTTCCACTTTGGGCCCAAATCTAAATACTTACTCGTAGATGATAGAAGAGAGATTTGGAGGCGCGGTAAGACATCAAAGGAATAAAAATCTTTATTTCGTGCCGTTTGCTCTTCTTGCCATAGAGTCATATAATATCGTTGAAAGAAGCTGCGTTGTCAAGTGGCACACAAAGTCACAATCAAAGAAGAGAATATATTTTAAAGGGCAGGGCCGGTACATTTGAATACTTTGGGAGAATTTTTCGTGATTGTTTTATTACAAAAACCATGTGGTTCTAAAATGCTGAATGGTGTTTACACATTTTAAAATGATATTTGATGATTGCCAATCACTTGTCAAAAAAAATCGTCGTGTAAACACACCTTCAATAAATTTTTGCTTATTTCATTTTTGATCAGTTGCGACAGGATTTCTTGTTCGCGTCCGAGTTTGACAGATGAGAAAGTTGTCAGCAGCAAATTGACGTTTAGAAATGCTCAAATAATATTCACTTCAATCGAGGGCAACAAATTGAAGTTTTGGACTTGTTGCCAAAATGTCTGGTCGTGTAAATCAATCTTGAAATGACTTTTGCTATTTTTTTTACCAGATGTCATTCTGTAAATTTCTTGTTCCCTTTCGATTTTATGGAATTCTATTTAAGAAAATCGCTCTGGCCTTATAAAACTATGTCTTTATAAAAAGGTTATCTATTCACCCCCTCACTAACTAAACCCGGACCTGTCATTTTAAGCACGCAGCGCAGCAGTATTATAGAAAAGAAGAAGGATGCTGTGATGCTGTGATGCCGGTGTTAGTTCTTGTGGCATGTGGAATGAAAGGGAAATTTATGGCAGAAGGATGCAATCGCCGCCGCCGCCGCGGTGCAATCAGCATTTTAAGTTAATGTGAATGTGTTGGCTCTTGGAAAGACAAATTGCCTAGCGGCAAGCTTGGCAGGAAAGAGGAGGGTGTTCTGCGCATCCATATCTCTGGGAGTTTGTAGCAGCAGTAGAGCAGCAACGAGCTCTCACTCTTAACTTGACACTGTGTGTGGATTTCCTGCTTGTTTTGTCGCGTTGTGTATACACGAAATGGATTTGGGTAAATTTATTATTTGACAAGAGTCATTAGTTAATAGGAGCACCACCGCCACCACCAGCAACAGCTCCACCAGTGGCAATCTACTTGAACTACAATTTTCCCTTCCCATGGGTCGTCGTCGTCGAGCAATCATCTCCAGCCCAGAGTGTGACAGTGACAGTACATATAAGGAGCACCAGGAGTGAGGGAGGATATTATATATATTTTCTATGTGATGGCCGCCGGATCTGCTCTCCGTAGGTAGATTAACGTTAATGGTTGTCTATGTCTTTTCCTCCAAAGATATTTTTTATTGCATCATACTGTATCGCGCGCAAAGACTTCACAAGTGGGTGGCCACAACCGAAGCAGGGGGACTGGGAGGACGACAATTTATTTGATAGTTGACAATCAAGCACGCTAAGCATGGGAGTGTTTCACTAATGGCGGTAAATTATGTTTTTTGATGGGGCAAAGCGTTGCAGCCGATCTGTTGCATCCACATTTCTTATTGTGAATATATTAGGTTAGGTATACACATCAGATAGTAACTCTATGAATAAAGTCCCTGGCCCGGCAGCATAACGACTCGTTTTGGTTGTTAATTTTCTTTGATCGCTCATTTAACGAACCATTTTTGGTTTGACATCTCATAAATTGTGATGGCAGTTTTGACAGTCCCATAAATTATTATCAATGAATATGAACACACAAATAAAAAATGAAAAAAAAACAGAAAATAGTCCCAGCAAACGAACGAACGATGCGAACAATTAATTTACTGGTTGGTTGAAATAAATCAGAAATGTGTCAAATTGTGAATTCCAACGCGAGTATATTTTATATATGCATTGTTATGACAGATAAGTATATTAATTTATGTCACTAATTAGAAAATCATTTTCCGTTTTATATTATAACAGAATAATAAATTATCTATTAGTTTTTTTTGTTGGTACATTGTTGCACAGGGTGGAATGTATGAGCTTTTTTTTGACATTGATAAACCCTAAAAAAAACTAATTAGATGTGAAACATTGTTACCTAAAAGGTGTTACGTAATTTTAATTAGCTAAACAAATCAATTGCATTTGACACCAAACATAAATGAGCTTTTAAAGACAATAAGGTGTTTTTTAACGAAAATTAGAAATTCCTCTTAAAAATAATGAAAATAGTATCCAATTAGGAAAATTAATACTCAACCTATATAAGTACATATTTATGAATTTTTGTTGTGTAGCTGTCAAATTTTAAAATATAACAAGAACAACTTAATTAAAAAATAGAAATTAAAAAAAAAAAAATAATTAATTTATAACTCTTAGGAAAAACATATTATACCTATATTACGTCCATTACTGTAAATTGATGTTTTCATTAATGGTAGGTGAAAGGGCCATAATCCCATTGAACTGCCCAACTTCCAAAAGGGGGGATAGATATTTTTATCAAAAAGATAGACAGTAAAGCGAGGCAGTTTTTTTTTTTTTTATTTTTGAAAAAATTCTGCCTGACTGGACTCCTACCTCTTTTTATCAAGATGACACCACCGGCCATTTTGTTTGTTTGGCAAAATTTCGAAGTTTTTTCGTAAATTCGGGAAGTCGATGTTTTTATATTCGATTAGGGACGTTCACATTGAACGACATGTTCATCAACATCTCATCGTGTCGTTATATTTTTGTAACGTGAACACCCCCGAACGAATGTAAATCTAGCTACCTCTATAGGTCAAATTTTTTGATAATTTGCTCTGTCGATTAAGATTTATGTGTTTGCATGAACGCCATTTTTTTTGTTAAATGCTGTTTATTAAATGAATCCGCTGTTTGTCAAACGTCAAATTTGAAACGTCAAAAATTGTTTTCGTGCACAAAAATTAATACCTTTTCTACAAACTTGTAAAAAAAATTAAAAAATGTAGTTCAAAGATGCCAAAAATGAGCAAAAAAAGGGAAACTTATTCAATTATATGAACAAATGGATTTAATTCTTAAATTTTGTAATTCTAAAAGTCACAATGACGTTTGGTTAAGTTTATCATAAAAATTGGTTAATTTTCCACACCAAAATCCTTTTAACCAAATTGAGTAAATCATTTCTTATACAAATTTTGACAGTTCATTAACCAAATCGTAAACTTAGTGTTTTACATCATTGCATGAATACCCTTAGTAAAACGAAAGTGAAAACAAATGAAATTAATGCGGTTGTATTGGTGCAAATAATGAAATTCGCGCCATTTTACTTCTATGAACATTTATTTACAAATGATTTCGGTACGACAGTCGTTGTATGTGAACGACTCAGGTCGGACGACACATCGTTGAATGTGAACCCCCCTATTGGAATCAAAATGGGGTAGAACTTTCGAAAACCAAATTATGAAATTGGGAACAAAAAAACACTCCGAAAAATAGGAGTTTTGGGTAGTTATGGTTGTTAAGATTGGTACGCAAACAGACCTTATATAATAAGGTTTCAAAACTAAACAAAAGAAATTTTAATAAAAACTCACCTGTGAACTCAACTTTAGGAAAAATTAAATTAATGCCAATTTCGATTCCATTGCAATGATGGTTGATCCAAATTCTCAATATAAAATTCACTCACACTTCACTTGAAAAAGTATAATTATTATTTGTACATAATTTATTTTTTTCATATTTTAAAATTAAAAGAGATTCCAATAATATAAAAGAAAAAGAAAAGAAAACACACACACACTTAAATTTGGGATATTTATGGTAAACGGATATTTTCTTCAGAATTATGTGTGCTGGCAACACTGAAATTAGTAAAATACATCACTTCAAGAAATATACACATTTATTTCGCGAAGGACACTTAAAAACACGCACAATTAATTAAAAGATAACAAGATAAGGCAAAATTCACTTGAAATATTATTTTACTATAATTTATCACTTGAAATTAGAAATTAAAGGACAAAATTTTCTTTACGATAGATGCGCAAATCTTAGCACCACAATTTAACACTTTCCACTGGTCGACTCTACGACTGAACGAAACGAAGTTTCTGGAAATCGAATCAACTCGATTAACACATATACAAACACAAGCACAGTGGAAGTGGGAAATTTTTTTCTAATATTTTGTTTTGTTCTGTTTACCACTTAGGTTTTTTTCTGCAGTCATTTATCGAAAAGCCCAAGTTAAGTGATGGGTTTACAATAAAATGGATCATTTTTTAGATTTCAAATGTCGGTTTCCATTGGCTTTTCGAGAGGTCTCAATTTTATTTTGTTTTGAGATCAATGTGTCTACGTTCCATTTTTCAATGTTTCTCGACCAATTTTATTGATTTGAGAATTACAAACCGTAGGCACTGCTGGGTGGGCATTAAATTAACAAAGAAATCTCAATTGTGAAATGTCATAACAAAAATGACGAGCACTGTTAAATGGTTTTTTGCTCTTTACAATACAAAATTTTAATGCAATAATTTTAAATTTTCTCATATTTTCAACTTTAACAAAACAAAGACAAAATTCATTCAAAATCGAGAAGAAAAAATTTTGAAACAGTTCAAACGTCAAAATTTATAGGCGCGGCTATGGAAATCAATACTTGCATTTCATTTACTGAGCAATATTGTCATAGCCATTGCTAAAGCGTCTCCATTGGCAATATTCAAGATAAGTAATGATCCAAGCTATTTCTTTTTCAAAATATGCCAGTTGGGCTTTTCCAAAAACCATCTTTGTTATTTCACTTCCCAATTTGGCAGTTCTAGTTGAAGGGAAAATATTGCAATGCAATCTAAACAAATGAAAGTACACAGCAAGCACCATTTGCTCACTAATTTGCACGAAGTGTGCATTCAGTTTTTGAAGAACGCGTTAACGCGTTAACGTGGCGTGGACCCCATCTCATTTTCAAAAATGTCTAGGTATGTATAGGTTTCTTAATCGATCGATATAGCAGCCATCCTACAATAGAATTGTACGGTTTATAGTTTGATAGATGAGCAACAAACTATATTTTACGTACATATATTGAATATTTCATTTAAAATGTATTAAAAAAGCCCTAAAAACCTCTTTTTTCGCGGCAAAAATTTTAATCTTAAAATTCCGGATTTTTTCGACATTAACATGTAAATTTCAAATTCAATTAATTTAAACGATAATCCAGCAAAGCTAAGTTTTTAATTGGACAATTAAAAAAAGCGAAATCTAAAAAATATTATTACACAAGAAAAGTGAAGAAAAAATTATGGATTTTTCTCATTTTTCTGAACTGCCACACAATAAAATATAGCATTGATGTGAGGAGGTTTTTGATTGCATATTTATCACGCGATAAACGTTATCGCCATTGCTATCGCGTCAGATTGTGCATAGCTTATGGATGCCGCACATGTGAATCAATGAAGAGGCACACATGTACGGGTAGGGTTCCCAACCGTACTATAATATATAGTATTGTGCTATATTTCGGGTCTCTGTACTATATACTGCTGAAGAAATATATAGTACAAAAAAGTACTATATTTCAGTTTGATTTATCAATCATTTTGCAACATGTTAACAAATATCAAACACACTTTGATTGCACCTTAAGGTTCCATTTTATACATGCATCCGAATGAGACTAAGTC
The DNA here is from genome assembly GCA_951394125.1 of Epistrophe eligans. NCBI lineage: Eukaryota > Metazoa > Arthropoda > Insecta > Diptera > Syrphidae > Epistrophe > Epistrophe eligans. The sequence continues at coordinate 54,292,464 of OX596031.1, forward strand.
TTGCTGTCAAACGTCTATAGTTTTCGAATGTTTTAAAAATAAAAGTTTGTTTCAAATATGGAAAGTGGAAGCGACAGTGGAAGTTCGTCAAACTCCAGTGGTAAATTAACACCTAAAAAACGAAAGATACAAAAAAGTCTACAAAGACTACTACAAGACTACAACGCAATATTTATCTACAATTGAAAAAAGTGGAATTGGCCAGGTTTTCCAACCTTCTTTGTCGGTTTTTGTATGAATTGTCTCAATTCAAATCAATTGTTGACTGATTTTAATACTAAACGAAATTTTTACGAGAATAAAAAATATGAATGAGTTTAGCGACAGAAAAACAGACCAAAAAATTAAAAAAAATTCGAAAACAACTTACCAAATGTAATTTCTTTTCTACTCTCTATTTCTGCCACTTCTGCATTTACAGAAAGAATTTTTTTCAATTATGAATTCTAAATGGCGAGAAGAAACAAGCATCTCACTAATCAAAAATTAACTTTTAATCTACATAAATTTGAAAATTGATTGCGTTAAAGCCTATGACACATTTATTTTAAATACAAAATTGTTAAACGATGCTAAAAGCACAAAAAAATATAGATTTTATAAAAATAAATAATTACAAATAATATGTTTGGCCTTTTTTTAACCTTTTTATAAAATACTATATATTTTTGAAGAGTACTATATTTTTTATAGCTAATAGTGAAAAATACTATAATCGGTCGAAAAAAAGTTGGGAACCCTATGTACGGGATATATGGATTGCATTCACGTTCCACTGCTGCGTTCAATTACGCGACCTAATTCCTAAAAACCCCCTTTTTCAGAGCAAAAAATTTAATTCTTAAATTTTGTAATTCTAAAAGTCACAATGACGTTTGGTTAAGTTTATCATAAAATTTGGTTAATTTTCCACACCAAAATCCTTTTAACCAAATTGAGTAAATCATTTCTTATACAAATTTTGACAGTTCATTAACCAAATCGTATACTTAGTGTTTTTCATCATTGCATGAATACCCTTAGTAAAACGTGAAAACAAATGAAATTAATGCGGTTGTATTGATGCAAATAATGAATTTCGCGCCATTTTACTTCTATGAACATTTATTTACAAATGATGTCGGTACGACAGTCGTTGTATGTGAACGCATTTCAAACGACTCAGGTCGGACGACACTTTGTTGAATGTGAACCCCCCTATTGGAATCAAAATGGGGTAGAACTTTCGAAAACCAAATTATGAAATTGGGAACAAAAAAACACTCCGAAAAATAGGAGTTTTGGGTAGTTATGGTCGTTACGATTGGTACGCAAACAGACCTTATGTAATTAGGTTTCAAAACTAAACAAAAGAAATTTTTATAAAAACTCACCTGTGAACTCAACTTTAAGAAAAATTAAATTAATGCCAGTTTCGATTCCATTACAATGATGGTTGATCCAAATTCTCAATATAAAATTCACTCACACTTCACTTGAAAAAGTATAATTATTATTTGTACATAATTTATATTTGCATATTTTAAAATTAAAAGAGATTCTAATAATATAAAAAAAAAACACACACACTTAAATTTGGGATATTTATGGTAAACGGATATTTTCTTCAGAATTATGTGTGCTGATAATACTGAAATTAGTGAAATACACCACTTCAAGAAATATACACATTTATTTCGCGAAGGACACTTAAAAACACGCACAATTAATTAAAAGATAACTAGATAAGGCAAAATTCACTTGAAATATTATTTTACTATAATTTATCACTTGAAATTAGAAATTAAAGGACAAAATTTTCTTTACGATAGATGCGCAAATCTTAGCACCACAATTTAACACTGTCCACTGGTCGACTCTACGACTGAACGAAACGAAGTTTCTGGAAATCGAATCAACTAACACATATACACACACAAGCACAGTGGAAGTGGGAAATTTTTTTTCTAATATTTTGTTTTGTTTTGTTTACCATTTAGATTTTTTTCTGCAGTCGTTTATCGAAAAGCCCAAGTTAAGTGATGGGTTTACAATAAAATGGATCATTTTTTTAGATTTCAAATGTCGGTTTCCATTGGCTTTTCGAGAGGTCTCAATTTTATTTCGTTTTGAGATCAAAGTGTCTACGTTCCATTTTTCAATATTTCTCGACCAATTTTATTGATTTGAGAGTTACAGAACGTAGACACTGCTGGGTGGACATTACATTAACAAAGTAATTTCAATTGTGGAATGTCATTACAAAAATGACGAACACTGTTAAATGGTTTTTTGCTTTTTACAATACAAAATTTTAATGCAATTTTCAATTTTCTCATATTTTCAACTTCAACTTAAAAACAAAGACAAAAGTCATTCAAAATCGAGGAGAAACAATTTTGAAAAAGATGAAAGATAAAAATTTATTGGCGCAGCGATGGAAATCAATACTTGCCTTTCATTTACTGAGCAATATTGTCATAGCCATTGCTAAAGCGACTCCATTGGCAATATTCAAGGTAAGTAATGATCCAAGCTATTTCTTTCTCAAAATATCCCATTTGGGCTTTTCCATAAACTATCTTTGTTATTTCACTTTCCAATTTGACAGCTCTAGTTAAAGGGAAAACAATGCAATGCAATACAAACAAATAAACGTAGGCAAGAAGCACCATTTTTGAAGAAATATTTTAAAATGGATACCAAGACTGCTTTTAAACGCTGCAAATATGCTGCAATTACCCTTGCAATTTTTAAGCATGTAGGCGGGGGACGTGTGCGGTGTCCGGGGTAGACAAAGTTGCAGAGGTTGAAATAATTGCAGAGTTATCGCTCTTTCTTCTTTGTGCTTTTTCGTATTGTTTGAGACATAAGCGTAGTAAAGAGTGAGGAGATATATTATCCTTCTCATTTAACAAAAATTGCAGGTATTAAAATTTGCAGCGTTTAAATGGATGCTGCAATCGGAAAGAAACTTAAAAGAGAATTGCGGATAGCAATTGCAGTCGTCTAAAAGCAGTCCAAAAAAACTGAAAAATTAAGAGAAAACATTTTTTAACTCGTTAACGTGGCGTTGACCCCATCTTATTTTACGTATATTGAATATTTAGTTTAAAATGTACATATTAAAAAAGCCCTAAAAACGTAAAAACCTCTTTTTCCGCAGCAAAAAATTTAATCTTAAAATTCCGGATTTTTTCGACATTAACATGTAAATTTCAAATTCAATTAATTTAAACGATAATCTAGCAAAGCTAAGCTTTTAATTGGACAGTTAAGAAAAACGAAATCTAAATAACTTTAGTACACAAGAAAAGTGAGGAAAAAATTATGGATTTTTATCATTTTTCCGAACTGTCACACAATAAAATATAGCATTGATGTGAGGAGGTTTTTGATTGCATATTTATCACGCGATAAACGTTATCCAAGAAATATGGATGCCGCACATGTGAATCAATGAAGAGGCACACATCCACTGCTGCGTTCAATTACGCGACCAAATTCCTAAAAACGCCCTTTTTCAGAGTAAAAAAATTTATCTGAAAATTACGAATTTTTTAGAGGGTTTTCTGGATCTCATTTTTCTGAACTACCAGCCACACAATATATCGCATTGATGTGAGCAGGTTTTTGATCGCATCTTTATTGCGCGAAAAATATTATCGTGATCGCCACCGCCATCGCGTGGGCTTGCGCATAGCTTTAGAGTCGAAACAAGACAATTTCAAAAATTACAGAAACAGTGCTTTTATCTCTAATTTCTTAATTTAGTTTGACAGTTCATTTCGCTTTGAGTTTTCTTTATCGTTAAACGCTAGTTTTTTTCTCTTTCTCTTCCTCTTCCTTACTCTGTACATATTCATTATCAAACTTAAAATGGATTTCAATTGGATATGTAATGGCAGAAAAAATGTTTTCATCTCAAATTAGGTAATTTCGTTTGACAGCTCATTTATATTTGGCCATTTACCTTTGTGTTCTAGTTGTTTTTTGTTTTGTATAAATCCAATTTTGACATTTGCAATGGATTCAACTTTAAATGGCTTCGCTCTGTCGGAACAGTAAAAACGTAAATGCTCCTATCTTTGAAACTACAAAGTGTCAAACTTTATTTGAAGATGTCTACGATAGATTTTAGTGCTTTTCGATTTTTTTCACTTAAAAAGTTATTTACAGCCCTATTTTGGCAAATCTCACTGATATCACTCACCACTCACAAGTCACAACATCTCATAAGATGAGGTAAAATTGATTTTGTGAGGTTTACGTTTATTCTGGTAGCACCATCACAACTTGTGAGCCTCACAAAAAGTATCGAAATTTTATTGTGATTCAGTAGCTCACAACCACGAGTTTGACAGTTATTGTAAAATCACCAAAAAAAATTATTCAATGGGCTCGTTCAACAAAAATGTTTAAGTTAATATTTTAATAAAAAATCACCTTGCTGTGGTGAGATTTTTGTGAGGATTATCTGAGAGTACCAAAAATGTTATAGAATCACATCAACCTCACAAAAGCTTAATATGACTCGTGAACCCTCATACCGCAAGAATAGCCTTATTAAATTCCTTTGGTCAGAAGTTCAAAGTTCAGCAAAGTGGTAGTTGGGAGAACTGTCAGCATAAGGCATTTATGGGGATTTTCCGAAGTCGAAACTATTTTTTTCAGAGGTTTATCCATTGATTTTTCAATGGAATTTGACACTTGAATTTTATAGACAGAAACTATTTTGGAGCATTCACAATACATTTACATACATATAACTGTCAGCGGAAGTCAATCCGCGCGTTCAATACATGACAATTATTTGCATCTGAAAATTCAGATTTCTCAAGCTGCTAATTGGTCAGTTGTCAGATGACTCTAAAAGTCATCTATCTTTTTATGACAGCTGCCCAATCAGAAGCCAGAAAAAATCAGAAATTTGAATTTTCAAATGTCAATTCTCATGTCTTGAACGCGCGGAACAAAATCGGGGTTTATTGAGCAAAAATATTACAAAAAGGGAACGAAAAACTTGTTAACGTAGGTACGCACCTGCATTACATAGAAAATTTATCGCGAACTTTCAGCGGAAAGCAACTTTGTTAAGCGAGTCAAGAATTTGTTTTCTTAAGAAGAGGTAATTATAAACCTCTACCAACCTCATATTTACATACACAGTTACATAATTTTGGTATACATTCTAGAGTCAGCGATCTTGATTCAGAGCTTTAAAAAATATAAATTGAATAAACGTTGAAACGTTCCGTAAAACCAATGGAACGGACATACATGACAAATCTGCATTTCTTATGCAATGATCCACTTCAAAGTGTAAACAACCCCCCAAATGTAACTTGAGCTTTTCGTTTCAACTAGATAATGCAGAACACAGAAAAAATCTTTCCGCGATCCACTTCCACTCTGTTGCTTATGTATTTGTGCTAAACGTTTACCCAAAAGTTTCATTCGTGTTCGTCTATGGAAAAGAAAATTCTTCTTAAAATTCTTTATTAATTGATAAATTATAGTAAAATAAAGTAAATTATAGTAAATAAAAGTTTTTCAAAGTGAATTTTGTCCATTGTTTAAATAAATATAATAAAACCCTTTGAAATTGTGCGCGATTTCGTGTATTTGTAGAATAAAATATTTACTTGGCGTGGGTATATAGTTAGGTACATATAATTGTAGTAATGTAATGTATTTCAGTTTTTACGGCATAAATTATTGTTAAGAAAATATTCGTTTACCGCAAATCTCAAATTAAAAAAAAAAAATATAAATAAAAATCATTCCAATCCTTCTTTTAATTTCCTATTTAAATTAAATATCTGTGCTTAAAAGGTAAAACATCTTATGTCGATTTTGTATACTTTGTAGTAGAGCAATTTCAAATTTTAAATTGTGCTCTGAAATAAATTAGGTGTTGGAAACAGAAGTTTTTCTCGACAAAATAAGGAAATATTATTTTAAATTCTATTAAAAGCAATTTCGTTTAATAGATTGAAGGATTAGGTTAAAAAAAATATGCTTTTTTGACATAAGTCGTTTTACCAAATCAAATATGAGTACATTTTTAATCTTAAGTCACATAAGATATTTTTCCAAATCAACAATTAATTGTTTTGAAAACTTAAGTCGACTCAAGTTTTTTTTGCCAAACGTGGTAGAAGGAATTTGTGAATATAAGCTACATTTTTATAAACTTTAACTTCTCGTTTAAAATCAAAAACACACAAAAAGGGCCATTAGTCAAGGTGAATAATTCATTAAGACATACAAAATAACTAAAATACTTTCAAAGCAAAGTTTGTATTGTTGTTAATACAATGAAGGTTAATATTAAATGTATACAAGCTTATTCAAAGTAACTTAAGAGAAAAGTTTAACATAGTAATTTTATAGGTAGCTTATGACGTTTCATTATCATTTTCCTCAGTTAGATCAGGATGATAATTTGGTATGTTGTCAGTAGGCAAATTTTTATAAAAACTGTGAAAAGTGGTATCGATTAGTGGCAGTAGATCCATCAGATCCTTTTTCTTTTCCTTGCTGATAGGTAAAGGTTGTAAGTAGCACAATGGCACATCAGACAGTCGTACGCTTGAAACACCACGACGCTTCAAATTTAATACTTCAAATGGCTCTTCTTCAGAGAGTGAAGTTTTGTACAAAAGAACTCCGAACTTCTTTTCATATCTGACCCATTTGATCTCTTGCCATAAGAACTTATTTCCACTTTCATCAACTTTTCGCCAGAGAAATTTTTCTTTCGAAGTTCTGGAAAAGTCTAGGAATTTGTTTCTAGTCATTTCATTTACTATGAAAGGCTTTTTGGTTCCTACTGTGCGAACGAATTGGTACCAGTCACGCGGATGGTGTATATCCACGGATGTTATTTTCTTCTTCCTTTCTATCGCCGCATGGTCGGTATCACATTCCATATGAGTGTGACCTGGTATCAAAAACTTATGATCAATAATTCGAATGCTTGATTCTGTTTGCATAAACACTAGGAACATCGTTGAAACAAAAGAGTTCTTGTTCTGACCTCCACAACAATCACTATAAAAGATAACCTCATTACAGGTTTCGGGTAAACTCTTAAGGTGCTCAAAAACACAAGAAGCAATTTCGTTGCCACCACGACGTCCATCGCCCTCATGCCACATAAAACAGAAAGGCTGATTCGTTGCGCCATCGTGAACCGTTAAATTAAATGTCCATAGCTGCCTTTTGTAGAACGAAACATTTGTCCTCAGGAAGGGAGTGGGAAGGCACTGTTGCATGTCAAAAGTAAATACTTTTCTACTTATGTCATTTTGACAACGAATTTTGTCCTGTTTTTTAGTTTCGTATGCCAGATCAGCATGTTCTTGGTGCATTTTCAATTCATTTTCGAATTGTTCTTTTTCATTTCCGCTGCTGATTTTTAATTTCATGTGCAGGATTTCACACTTATTGCAAGTATCGAGCTGTGGTTTTTTAAATTTAATGTTCATAGTTTTAAAAATTTTGGAGTATGTAGTAAGGGACACCGTTGTGCCATATTTGTCAGTAAATAACCGATACATTTGAGAAAGACTTAAATCGGCATGAAAGTACTTTTGCGCTGATTGCTTTCTAGTGTAGTGTGACTCATATGCTGGAAAACTTTGTATATGGCTGCGTATTTCCATTTCTGTAGCATCATTAAGCTTATTTGGAGGAGTTTTTCGACCTCGTTTGTCTTGGGAAATGGTTGTACCTGGAGACTCTAGTTTTTTCTTCACAACTGTTTTTATAAACTGTTCTGTTTCACATAACGTGAAACGAAAACATTTTTGACAGACCTGTATCCTTTGGCCACCAACTTCCAAAAAAAATGTGTTCACATGCGTCCTAGTCCGCAAATGCGTTGTCGTGTTTCTCCGTGTTTTTTTCTCTGAAAGTATTATCAGCCCAGCGGCAAATGCTACTCTCAAATTATAGTTGCCTAGCTTCCAATACTGTTCAAATATATTTCTTTGAACTTCTGGTGAAATATTTTCTTTGCACTTCATGCGACAATTCTCCAATTTCTTAACCTCCTTCTTTACTATAAATTTACCTGAATTATTGACGTATTCTTGTCCAGTATTTCGTTTTAATTTTCTTATCCCACGATTGACATTTTGACCCCTTAGATTTTCTTCCAAAAGTTGTACTGCACGTTCTGTTTCTTCACTCAATTCACTATCACTATTCAAATGAAAGTCGGGATCAGCTAGGGCATCGTCAGAATCAAAATCATTTCCTTGATCGGCTTCACTCTCGATGGAATCAACATTCAATAGATTCTCCAATTGCTTTTGAAATTCTCTGCTTGTACCTGGTAGATCGTTGGCATAATCAAAATCAGATTCCTGGATTTCAACCAAGGTGTTCGCATCAGCTAAACTGTTTGGATCTTCTAGAAGCAAACAAACGAAATTACATACATATATTAAATAAATACAATATGATATTAATGAAAGAAATAAATGACTACTATTAAAGCAATAATATTACAACAAACTAACCTTTTTCAGCAGAACTCGACCCAGAAAATACTTCTTTTTCAGGGCCCATGCGCTCATCGCAACTTTCATTACATTTTTCCATGGCCGTTTTATCATTTTTTTTATTTTGTGATGTTAAAGCTAGCATCAACATTTGATGTGCGCGTTTCATATTAAATTTAGTTTCACTAATCAATTTTTTAATTATAATGATCACTTCTTCACTTTATAATTATAATATCTTTTAGCTTTCTTTCACTTTTTGTTAAGAATTTTGAACCAAACTTTGCAATTTATTATAAGTATTTTAGCACTTACGTTCCAATATGAACTTCACTTGCACACGGTAAAACACTTTATGTCTACCTAAGGCCGTTACTTTGGGCAACTACGATTCGGTAAAATCGCTTAAGTTACATAAGTTGTTTATGATTTTGCAAAATTATTTCGCTATTTGAATAAAAAATTTGGTAAAACAACTTAAGTCGACCTAAGAACTAAAAAATCGTAACTTTTATGGAGGTAAAGAATCTTAGGTGCACGTAGGATTTTTTCCTCTAACGTCAATCAGGGAATTAATGCAGACATAAGATGTTTTACCGTAATATTTTCTACAAGATTTTCAAAAAGAAAAGAAACAAAAGAACTTAAGTGCCAATAATTTGGCACATAAGTTCTTTTACCTTTTGAAGTAATAAACATAAGCTGTTTTACCTTATGCATTCATTACAGTTGATGACTTAAGCTATTTTACAATCAGTTATAACTTCCCCATTTTTTAAATTATTTACACCTCAATTGGCTTAAAAAAAAGAGCAAGAAGCATACATTTAAAATAACATTGAATAGCTAAAACAACTTAAGTCGACTTAAGATGTTTTACCTTTTAGGCACAGATATATTCTATTTATAGTATTTTTTGGTTCGTAGTGTTTTTTTCAGTGAAGTGTGAGTGAATTCTTATAATGCCCTTTGAAATAGTGCGCGTTTTCGTGTGTTTCCCAAATTTAAAAGCTTCTTTCGAAATGTAAAAAAAAAAATCATTGCAATCTCCATTTTCCAAAATCTTTTTAAATTGTGCGCGTTTTCGTGCGTTTCCCAAATTTAAAAGCTTTTTTCAAAAAGTAAAAAAAAAAATCATTGCATTCTTCGTTTTTTTAAAGTCTTTTAAAATTGTGCGCGTTATCGTGTGTTTATCCTTAATTTATTGCAATCTCCATTTGTTTTTAAATCTTTTAAAATTGTGCGCGTTTATCCCAAACTTAAAACTTTTTTTAAAAATTAAAAAAAAAATCCATTGCAATCTCCATTTTTCTTTTAATCCTTTAAAATTGTGCGCGTTTATCCCAAATTTAAAACTTTTTTTAATAAGTTAAAAAAAATCATTGCAATCTCCATTTTTTTAAAGTCCTTTGAAATTGTGCGCGTTGAAAAAAAAAATTCATTGCTATCTCCCTTTTTTGAGCCCTTTGAAATTGTGGGCATTTTCATGTGTTTAAAGAATAAAATTCACGTGTGTATATAATTTTAGTAGTGTAGTGATGTTTTCAGTGTTGCCGGCACACATAATTCTAAATAAAATCGATATCATAAATCCCAAATTTAAATGCGTGTTTTTTTTAAAGGAAGAATAATTAATAAAAATCATTGCAATCCTTCTTTTCCCTATTTAAATAAAATATGTTCTATTTAAAGTATTTTTTTTTGATTCGCTGTGTTTTTGAGTGAAGTGTCAGTGAATTTTATGCTGAGTTAAGAATTGTGATCAACCAACAGTTGAATTGAAATGGAGTTGCCAACCCTGAAATTTTAAAGTTGACTTCAGAATGGTGAGTTTTTATCAAAATTTCTGTAAAATACCTTTATTTGTAGCAAATATATACATTCCTAAACATACATAATTCCTATCAGTGCATTAAACTCGTTTGAAATTTATATATAAGTTAATGCAATGAAAATTCCTAAAACATTAATTCTCCATACTCCATCTTTGCGTTTACATGGAGACAGATGTTGTACAACATGAATGATGATTAATGAAAATACACGCTAAGTTAAAGGTTAACATGATAAGATGCTAATTAATTTTTACCAAATTTACCATTGGCATCAATTTCATTGCATTTTAAAAGAAGAAGTTCGTACCCTTTTATTTCACAACTGCGGCTATTTGTTCGGCTAGTTTTTTAAAGTAAAAGAGGACGCATTAAAACATCCTCATTCGCTGAAGAATTGTTAACGGCTTCCTTCAAAACTAGTTGTAAACGTCATAAGAGAAAAAAATATTCGTAATTCTTTTTATTTTGCAGGTTTTGTACTCATGCAAAATTTGACAGTTGACAGACACAACTTTGTAGGTATAACTGCGGCTATTTGTTCGCTTAGTTTTGTACAGCAAAAGAGGACGCATTAAAACAACCCTAATCGCTGAAGATTTGCTGACGGCTTCTTTCAAAACTTGTTGTAAATGTCATAAGAGAAAACATTATTTGTAGTTCTTTTTATTGTACAGGTTGTTTCTACTCCTACTAAATTTGACAGATGATATTCGCTAAGTATAGGTAGCTATATTTTTTTTTTTTTTTGAAGTTTCGCCATGAATGGATTTGCACGACTGACAAAAAAACAGACATTCCAGCCATTTATTGCCATAATTGTATTTTTATGATAAAATAATAATATGAAATCATTGAATTCCCAAATTTACACACACAAACTATGGAATGACACCATTTAACAAAATACATAGCTTCAATCATTTTATCACTTTTTACAAATACTCCGATTAAAAATGATAAACACTCTGAAAAGATTACTCGGAACAGCCAATCAATATAAGGTTATTTTAGTAGTAGATGTGAATTGCTACCATTTACCTTAAAATAAGCACCTAAACGCATTGCTTAAAATTTAAACTTTAAATGAAACTTGTATGGTATTAGCTTATTTTTTTAGTTTTGTCGTACCATATGCGTTCCTTTTTTAAAAACATCATTATTCCTCACATAATTCCAATATTTGCTTTCAAAAATATCTTAACAGATGTCAGTTTCATCAAAGTGATGGTTTTGACGTTTTTGAATAAAAATTATTGGTATGTACCTACCTATATGGAAAAATATCCTCACTTACTTAATTTTAGGAGATATTTTTTAATTTGGGAAGTTTAACTCGTCCCTTTGTACAGTTTCGAATATGTAGTTTATACCCTTCCAATTAAATCTTCCGAAAAACAAAATGCTTATTTGGACGACTTAAGAGATAATTAAGTTCCAAACACACATGAGATAGAACCATATTATCAAAATGCTACAAAAGTCAAAGCAACCAAGAACAACAATGTAGCGTTAATGTTCTTTCGTTTCGGTCATTAAATTTAAATATGAAAAACTTTAATTAGTATTTGACACGCGGCATGCCAAAGACTCAAAATGCAACAAAGTACTTATTCTGAAGTTTTATGTGCAAACGTGATCAACAACAACCATCAGAAAAAACTGACCCAAGTGGACCAAAACGCTAATTCGTTACGGCCAATTGCATTATTTCAACGCAGCGCAGCTGTTGTTTCGCTACATGATTTTAAATGTGTCACAATGTTCCAACGACACATCGTTTTTACAGCCTATGGGCATAGTGAAATTTTTCATATACCTATAAACCAAAATATAATTTCGAGACAGTAAATGGACATTTAGACTTGCAAATGTGTTTTGCTGCTTGGCCACTATAACATAGATGTCAAATTGTCAACAAAAAAAAAACCCGTCATGAACCCGATTTCGATGCTGACACATTTTTGTTTTAAGGTCGACTTAAATAAATTTTGTGTTGAACAGAAAAAAATTACTAAAATATAAAATATTTAATTGTACATTTTGTGCTACAGCTGTGCAAACAGATTTAAGGTTTTAAAATTCTGACATTCCTGTCAAAGAAATGTCACTGACTAAATAATAATGAGAAGTGAGAAGGGTCGGTCGAGTTTGGATCGCATGATTGTATTTAGAAAACCTATAACTCAGATATCTCCTTCAGATTTTGCTGAACAAAACTGTATAAGATCTTAGTTGTGGAAATCCTTCATTTTGCACGTCTTATTTTGCTGATGCATTAAAATCCTCAGTTGACTTTTGCAAAAACGACATGGATGGCAGATGACAGATGAAATTTAACTTTAACCATATTATTCCAACTTTGACGGGAATGCATTCACACAAAAAGCTTATCGTTTAAATTTGTATAAGTACTGTATGTGGTTTGTATGTATTTCGTGTTTGACATGTCATATTCAATAACACACTTCAACCGGAAGCTGTCAAAAATTGTTTTATTATTTTTCTTAACCCAAGCAAAGCATCGCATCAGTCAAAAATACAAAAAATAAAAAAAAAAAAACAGTTCAATCATTTCAACAACACAAAACTAATTAATCATTTTTATTTTTCCATTCTGAGAGCACTCAAATTAAAAAATGTCTGAAAATTCCCGGGGCTGACTGGCTGGCACAGCGAACACACATTTATGTATAAACAAACAAACAAAAGGAACGCTCCAATTATGTGCACAGCAGCATGTGTAAACACTTTGTTACAATTTTTCTTAATCACTTCACTGTCGTCCACGGTCGCGTCTTCTGTTGACTCAATCGCTCACTGGCGCACACACACCATACTACATACGATACGACATGCCATAATAACCACAGCTCACAACATTGCACACACTGCACGGCTACGGCTCATGACATTCGGCACGGCAGCAAAAGCAACAACAATGGCAAAAGCAACAGAAACAGCAACAGCAACAGCGGCGGTGGCGGCTGTTATGAATAATTCAAAATTTGAATTCTTATATTCGAATAATTCGAGAATCGTGACTAATGGCCGACATTGCGGAAATTCATGTAACGCTCTGTTGCCCATCTGTCGTCTGAGTGCGCGTTGCAATCGCGGGCTCGGGCTTCAAGCTTTATACAAGCTAACCTTATCCCATTCCACACACTCTTGACGATGGACGATTACTCAAAACGACCGCAAAACAAATGACCAATTGTCAGTGGTCATTAAGGCGATTCATTTGCAGAGCACCAAAGCCATAGCCCCTGTGAACCCAGTGAGGCGATTTGAGTAGCAAGAAAGCAACAGCTAGCCATAGCCACGTTCACGTCCACTTCCATGTCCATGTCCACGTCGTTGTCGCGGAATGGACGCGGAAGGGTGCACAGGCATTCTTATAGCAGAGATGACGATGACGACGACCACGACGAAGGCGCACACTAAACACAACATAGGCCAATGAGCCAGACAGGGCCGCCAAGATATCTCTGATGGATGATTATCTAGAGTAACCACGGAATGGATACCCCGGCTCTCTGTGTGTGTGGATGCCTGAGACAAATGTAATAATTAAAATGATAAATTGTCCCATTTAGGTTCAGATGCGAAGATGATGGGGTAATTATTATTTTTATTTTGTAGGCATTTTTCACAGGATTTCCCGATTTGAGAAATGGCCGCAATAAAATTCGTTTGAAGTGGCCATAAAGGAGACCCCTCATGACAATTAGGCGCAAGGTGAAGTCGCTGGACTATGGACTCAGAGCAGACCATTAGGGACATGAATGGCTGCCAAGTAGGCTATAAAACTTGGATTATTAATTAATGCTTATAAAAAAAAATATATATATCTGACCACTTCTTGTCAGATAATATTTATATCTCTTATGCTCGTTATTGTTATGTGTTTCTGTATATGACCGCACAAGCACAACTGATTATATTATGATAATATAAAAATGTAGTGCAGGTGTCCAATTGGGCTATTTTGTTAATTTTAAAGACCGTTCTTACCTTCTTTTCCAAAATGTATTTAACTTTTATTAAAACAAATCATATTTCATAGCAGAAGACTTAAACGTCATTATTTAACTCGATTGTTTTCATTCGTTAGTTTTTAGATCTACATATTTATTCGTTTGTGCCTTTTTTTTGCTAGCTCAAAACTCACCTGCGACATAAAGATCGAGGTAGATCCACAGTCCACAGTCGTAGTAATTAGCATTTTAGTGGCCAATGTGGAAGAATTATGTCCAATTTCGCAGTGTAAACTTACCTCAATAAGTGACAGACTGTATCAATGGGCTTAAAGTTCAATATGGTAATCTTAAGTACCACTTATTGTGGAATCTATGCACTGTGAAAGTGCCCCTTGTTTTATTTTTGTTCAGTTGAAAAATTAAAAAAATTTGACATATCCACTGACAGCTGTCACATTGTTGTTTTTCTTATAATTTTTTAAAACTCATACTTTAAAAGGTACGTACAAAATTCACAGGCCAACACGAAAACTACACCTAACTTAATTTTGTGGAAGACAAAATCCAGATGTTTTTCTACCAAAAACGTCAACCTTTATCTTTCTTCGAGTAAATTCTTCAATATCAAGGTAAAGGCGTTAACTAAATATTTTCTCATTCAAATATTTTTTTTTGTCAACAAAATTCGAATACCGTCAATTATTGTCAATCTTTCGAAACATAAACAATTTTAAATATGCTGTTGACTCCATATTTGATTAATTATATGATTAACAAACTGTCATGTCAATTTGGGGCGAAATTCGATTGTCATTATTTTTTTGTCTCCTCCTGGCATCACACCACTTCAAAGAGACGATATATCATTTGTAAACATAATAATAATTTCGAATGATATTTTTATTTTACTTTATATTTTTCTTTTTGTGTCAAACGAAACCATAAGCTAAAACGAAGAAAAAAAAAACAAGCATTCGTATATGTCATTTCAAAAGCTCAGAGCCCATCCTTTTACATTATTTCAAAAGAAATTT
Source organism: Epistrophe eligans (assembly GCA_951394125.1). Lineage (NCBI taxonomy): Eukaryota > Metazoa > Arthropoda > Insecta > Diptera > Syrphidae > Epistrophe > Epistrophe eligans. Next base: position 54,307,805 of record OX596031.1, read on the forward strand.
AACTCAACAAGAGTTGACAGACAAATTGAAGTGGAAATGGAGATGTCATCTAGTTGGTTGGCCCTTTGCTTCGCACAAGGCTTGGGGTTGACGGCACAATTTTGGTATATACAAATTGTGTTGAAAGGCAAATTAGCAGTCAAGTCAATGTTTTTTGTCATTATAACTCACGAAGTAGATTTTTTCTATCCATTGACTGTTGTTGCTTTTTCGATTAGTACCGGAATGACAGTTCTTGTTCTGAAAGCTGTCCACAGCTATCGGATCTTTCCACAGCTATCGGATAGATGTTCCGGATTATCAAGGGAAAAAACCATTAGATTCTGCCTGCCATTTAATATCAGATATAATTTTTATTTAATGTGATCATTTAGTCTGTTTAAATATGACAGAAGTAATGGCAATCTGTCAACCGTGTGGATTAATCATTATACAAAAATGTTTATGTCAAATTCATGGCATGAAAATGACAGATTTCAATGAAAATTTTTCAATCGCGTTAATCTTGCAGAAAATTTATTAAGTTTGTACGCTATGATCTAAGAAAATATTTAACTAATTTAAATGAATTTAGTTCTTAAATATTCTTTATTCTCCTGAGAGTGCTTAAGTCTTAAATTTTGTACCTTCCACATAATAAAATCTTGAAATATTCATTATCATTTGAAGCCGTAGAATCGGCTTGTTATTTTTTTTTTTAATTTTTGTTCAATGTGGTGCAGATATCAAAAAAACTATCAATTACTATACACCTCAAAAAAACAGAATAATAATGACAGTGTGCTAAAATTTCCACCACTTTGTATACAAAATTAAATAAATTAAGAAAAGCTCAACTGCACATCAGCCTTTGACTATCTAACATATACACTCATTTCAGTCATGTCAATTTTGTAATTTCCATCCCCGCACTCAGCACTGCACGACAATGCTTTTGTCAACACACAAGTCCACCTTTTTAGCCAAACAGAATCACTTGTACATATATATATTATAATATGTGTGATGTTTAATGAAGAGAACCCCAAGAGCCAGACAAAAATAAACGAGTGAAATAACAAACGTCAAATTAATGACACACCGTAATGTGCTTACAAATTCGAATGTGGTTTTAAATTGTCAAATAAATTCATTAAGACCGCCAGTATTTAATGGCAGTTTTACGTGCCTTTGCCGGATGTTTGTTATAGTGGTGGTATGATAAGTAAGGGGTTTGGGAAGGGGGTTAATTTTTGCATCTTGCTCTCTCACTCTCACTCCCTCCCAGACCCGTCGCCACCGTCGAGGAGACCGGCATGCATTTTCGCAATATATTTTGCGTGTCGAGATCATTAGCACCACAAAAACAAAAAACAAGGCGCGAGAAGCTGAAAGATAAATTCAAAAATAAAAAAAAATTAAAACTGAAAAACAACAATCCACTTAAGCAATGGCACTTTCAGCTGTCTTTGGCTGTCAGTCCTCTTCGAAGCTGTCAGGGAGTATTTTTTGTGTGTCCTGTCGCTGTGCCATGACTTGGTTATTTGTATCAGCCAGTTCAAATGTGTTCATTTCATCATTCATGTTTATTTTTGTATGACAGCGAGGATTACAGTTGAACAACAACATTATTTTATTTCTTGCTTTTTTTAATTGCTTTTTTTTTTGTTGCGCTTGCGGCTAAACCTCTGTTGTTGATGGGGGGCTTTGAATTTTAATATCATATTTTTGAAATATATGTATGTATTTAGAAAGTAATATTACTCCAACAAATACAACTGTTACACTTTATATATAAGCCTTTTTGAATTGCTGAAAATGCTAGAGTTTACCGGAAGGTGGTGTTAAAAATGGCCCAACCGTAGTATATATGCAATTGTTAGATTTTTGGCTTTTTAGTTTGAATTTTCCACAATTTTCTGATTAAGATAATTCAAATTATTGCATGGTTCCAGTGAAACTGAAGATTTCATTTATTTTGTTAATAAGTGGCGCCCAGGACAGGACTATTAAACGTCAAAACGATAACCACAAATGAAAAAAGTATATACACATTTAATTGGGATAAGTTTTTGCATGATCCCAACGAACGTCGGTCGTAGCATTCTTAAAAATTGGAGCCCGGGTAGAACTATACCAATCCGATCAATTCTAATGTTGTAAGTATTTTAATAAATTTAGTGTTTTTTTCTACGGTCATTATATTCTTAGCTATAGCCAATATCTAACTACCATGCTTCTCAGAAATTAAAATCTGTATTCTTCAATTCTTCGTTAACGAAGAATAAAAAAATCTATATCGCCAAGTGCTCTGACTCCTCGCAAAAACAGATCGTAACATCATAATTTCGCTGTTTGCACTACACTACCACTACCACACCACACCACCCATCATAAATACTTAAAACTGACAAAAACTTATCTTCGCACTCGTTTTCTTTAAGTGACAGTTCTGCTCTTTGGCGTCCATTTGAGTGAAATTAAATTATCCGAAATTACAAATGACATTATAATAATTTAACAAACTTAATGAACTGAAATTAATTCGCTGCATTTTACGATGATGTGGATGACAACGCCAACGACCATGGCGATCATTATTGCGATGTGGTTTCATTTGGTTGCGCTTTCACTTCAGAAATGGCGCTGTTGCGGTGCGACGAGGACGGCGGCGGCGTGGTGGCAACGGAGCGTCCGAAGGAGCTTAGCCTCCTCTTGTTGTTGTTATTGTAGCTGCCGCCGGCCACCACCGCGCCATATCGCTGTGACCAGCTTATTTATTAGACGCGTCGAGATTTTGCTTTCAATTTGCATCCACACCACATACTCGCTGTCGGTTGTCGCTACTCGCCCAGCACATGGCTTGTTTGGCCAGGGAAGAGCAAGGGATGGAGAGGTGTTAGCCATAATCGCACGGCTAATTTATTAGTTGTTTTAATTTTCAGGCTTGGCCGCCTTATTGCCATCAGTGTGTCAGTGACAAAATATACAAATACTGGCCAAACCAACGGCAGCCAGTCAGGCTAACTGTCAACTTTGTGACATTTATTCCGCATTATGAAGAAATTTATGCGGCCTCGCTGTGTTTCGCTGTTTTGCTATCTCGCTGTGTGTTGTGTTTGTGCGTTTTGGGTGCACGATTTGTCGCCCGCTGACCGATCTTGACGCTTTGGCTGTGTAAATTGTGTGCTTAAGCGACAAGCAGTTTTGTTCGACAGCCAAAGAGTGAAAGAGAGATATATAATATATGTTGCTAACAGCTGACTTTCAGTCGGCCATTTGTGGCTGGCGCGACGGGAGATAAATTTATTCAAGTTTTGTGTTTTTATTTTGGCGGGTAAATTTATGACCGTTAATAAAATGTTGATGGCGGATTTAAATTGGGTGTTTAATGGTGCGGATTATTTTTGAACGAGTCAGTTGTCATTGTCAGTGACGTGGGTTCTTCATCGTTTTAATTATAATCGTTTTGTTAAAAGCTATTTGCCGGATAATTTCAAATTAATTTTTTTCCTCTTTTTTAAAT